>NW_026844045.1:2598775-2903464 GCF_029531705.1 Pantherophis guttatus | reverse complement strand
AGATAGATAGATAGATAGATAGATAGATAGATAGATAGATAGATAGACCTCCTCAGGACAGAAAGAGCTGGTGCGCATTATGTGTGTTATGGATTGAAATCTTATTACATTCTCCACCAACGTGTATGAAATCAATGGCCCAAAATCAACTCTGACGCAACTGTAATTTGTTTGACGCCACCGCATGGCCACGGAATGCTGAAATCTGAAGTCCACCTTCACCTTGGAGAACAAATGACTGTTAAATTCTAGTTCCCATCTCCGGTTCCAATCTCAGTATGTATCCATCTCTTCCTGTACCATCTTTAGCTGTCCAGCGCTAGGACTTAAGACGCAGAGAAGACAGAGGACCGAGAAAACTGTTCCTCATCAAAAATGTGTGAAGGGTAATTTTTAAAAAGAATTTGTGGCTACAGGCAAAGGAAGAAGATTATAGGGGGAAAAAAGATATTAAGAAGGAGATATTACCATCCTGCATTACATGGAGATAAAATAAGAGGCAGCAGTTATGATGGTAGATAGGACTCTCTTCCTTTAGCTGAGAAAAGAAAAAAAAAAAAGCTAGAAATGCAGGGCCAACAGTTTGCACACTACCAAGAATGTTAATGGAGTTATTTATAAAATTCATGCTATAATAAAAACGATTATAACAGCAATTAATTCCTGTTAATGTTAAGCAGAGTTAATGACATACCTCTGGCAAAATATTAAGCTCACTCATGTTACTTCGTTTCCTATACAACTTGGCCTATACAGCCGTACTTACTACTGTTATTATTCTTATTATTAAAAAGGTAAAGGTTCCCCTCGCGCATATGTGCTACTCATTCTCCACTCTAGGGGGCGGTGCTCATCTCCGTTTCAAAGCCGAAGAGCCAGCGCTGTCCGAAGACGTCTCCGTGGTCATGTGGCCAGCATGACTCAACGCCAAAGGCACACAGAACGCTGTTACCTTCCCACCAAAGTGGTCCCTATTTTTCTACTTGCATTTTTTTTTTTACGTGCTTTTGAACTGCTAGGTTGGCAGAAGCTGGGACAAGTAACGGGAGCTCACCCATTACACAGCATTCGGGATTCGAACCGCTGAACTGCCAACTTTTCGATTGACAAGCTTAGCATCTTAGCCACTGAGCCACTGTGTCCCCTATTCTTATTATTACTCCCTTGTAATAATGCTGTAAGAAAGGGGTCTGTCTCTAGAGAGGGAAGGGGATCTCTCTAGATCCGTGATGGCGAACCTGTGGCACACGTGTCAGAGGTGGCACGCGGACCCCTCTCTGTGGGCACTTGTGCTGTCGCCAGCTGCTCTTCTGGTTTCCAGTGCACCAGCCAGCGGTTCTAGGATTTTGTGGCTCGAACTCTTGGCGCTGCCAGTTTCTCCACCAGGGTTTCGCCTCTGTGTTATTACACCTCGGCACTTTGGGCCAAGGCCCCTCCGTCCCAGTCCCTTTGCCGTGGCCCATTCATTGCAGTACAGTTCACGTCGGGCTTTTGGGCACACAGGACAATTCAAAGCTAGCCAATCGATGCAGGGGCTCGGGGGCTTTGGGAGTAGAGTTAGATACTTTGATCTGTAGCATGAATGTTCTATGGAACATTCTTCCTCCAGAGATCAGCATGGTTCAAACCTGGCCTTTTTGTAAACCCCAAAACTCCTGGCTCAGGATTAAGGTACCAAAGTGTGTGCAGGGCCCCATTTCTTGATAATAATGTGATTATGAGATATGATATTCTATTGGCTGCTATGTACTTTGATTTTTTTTTTTGAATTGTGGAAATTGAATTGAATTTTGTGCACAACCTAGAGTCTCTTGTTGAGGTGGGTGGTTATGCAAATTGAATTTTTAAAAAATAATAGATAGATCAAGAATGCGACACGATGCATAGGTAGAGGAAGAAGAAGGGAGAAGGGTGAAGGGAAAAGGGAAAAGAAGAGAAAAGAAGGGGAGGAGGAGGAGGAGGAAGCAGGAGAAGCAGAAGCAGAAGCAGAAGCAGAAGCAGAAGGAGAAGAAGAAGAAGAAGAAGAAGGAGGAGGAGGAGGAGGAGGAGGAGGAGGAGGAGGAGGAGGAGGAGGAAGCAGGAGAAGCAGAACAAGAAGCAGAACAAGAAGAAGAAGAACAAGAAGCTTTATTTCATTGAATTGCAAATCGAAAAGTATAAGACCTGAAGTTCAATGAACCGTTAATGCTCACAGTAGTAGAAATCCTGGGGCAGCACCGTCAATCCACCCCACGGAGCAGCCTCCCATTTTCCTCTTCACCTGCATGAGTTTATTGACATCTCCCTACTGTGCATGTTTCACGGGCACCAAACAAAGTTTCTGGCAGCCTAATGATGATTAATTTTATAGATTAGAGGCTGACGATAACCCTGACCCTGCACAGTATGACAGAATCCTGGTTGGCCGGAATTGCCATCGACTCCTTCTTTGAAAGGGAAATCATTCTGATGTTTGCAAGCTGTATCTTTTGAAACAACTCCTGTCAGTTTTCTTTTGGGCAGGGAAAGGGGGCAAGATGGTATTTGGAAAAGACGGTTAGCAGTTCCCAGGGACATTCAGGAATGAGAGGTAAATGCAAATGTGGGCAGATTCAGGGGTGGGTTCTAAATTTTTTTACTACCGGTTCTGTGGGCGTGGCTTATTTTGTGGGCGTGGTTTGATGGTCATGTGACAATTCTTTAGGATTTAGCAGAGGTACTGGTCTACCAGGCTTTTAACTGCTTGCAGAGTTGTACCAGTCTACCCATTTGTTCTTGGAGGGTTCCGGTCTACCCATTTGTTTTTTGGAGGCACCGGTTTACTCATTTGTTTTTGGAGGCACCGGTTTACTCATTTGTTTTTGAGGCACCGGTTTACTCATTTGTTTTTGGACGCACCGGTTTACTCATTTGTTTTTGGAGGCACCGGTCTACCACCACACTGCCTTTTAACACTGATCAGCTGTAGGGCAGCCCTTTGAAGCCCCGTGGCAAGAATTTAAATAGTTTTTTTCCTTTTAGCCTATCAACTGGGACTCGGGAGGCAGCGAATAGATTGGGGGCAGGGCCAAATAAAAGGTAAGAATAACACGGGGGCCGGGGGGCAGCTCCTGAACAAAGAGAACTGGTTCGGTGACGTCATATCGTCACTGCTACCAGCTCAGCCAAACTGGGCCGAACCGGGAGGAACCCACCACTGGGCTCTAATCCAGAAGGATTAGAAAGCCATGTGCAACTACCGGTGAATATACTGAGAATACTCATCCAGCCTACGTTTTAACCCTGTTTCAAACGAAAGGAACAAAATAACTCCTGGCTTTGATTAGCAATGATCTTATCAACCGACATCTATTTCTACCTATGCCCCGTGCCATGCTTTCCAAGCAAACTGGCTGGGTAGTTAATTTATATCCATCTCTTTCATCTCTCTTGGTTTTCTCAAACTAAATGGAGCCATTTCAACCATTGAGACCAATCCATACAAGAAATCCAAACGAAAGCATTCCTGACAAATAGTGGTGGTTGGGAGGGGAGGGACACCATTTTCTCCTTGAAACATCTGCCAAAAAGAAGCCCATGACTTCCTTCAGTAACTGGTTCCACTATCAAACAGCTCTGGCTGTTTGGAAGCTGGGTATTGCGACAGAAAGTAAAGCCATCGAAGAAATAACAGTATAGCAGAATAGGAAAGGGATCTTGGAGGTCTTCTAGTCCAACCCCCTGCTCAAACAGGAGATCTATACCAATTTAGATAACTGGTTGTCCAATCTCTTCTTAAAAACCTCCAGTGATGGAGCATCCATAACTTCTGAAGGAAAATGGGAAAGATGGGACCATTTGCCTATGTCTTCTTTTGTCTATTCAGTGGCTAAGATGCTGAGCTTGTCGACCGAAAGGTCGGCAATTCAGTGGTTTGAATCCCCAGCGCCGTGTAATGGGGTGAGCTCCCGTTACTTGTCCCAGCTTCTGCCAACCTAGCAGTTCGAAAGCACGTCAAAAATGCAAGTAGAAAAATAGGGACCACCTTTGGTGGGAAGGTAACAGCGTTCCGTGCACCTTTGGCGTTGAGTCACGCCGGCCACATGACCACGGAGACGTCTTCGGACAGTGCTGGTTCTTCAGCTTTGAAACGGAGATGAGCACCGCCCCCTAGAGTCAGGAACAACTAGCACATATGTGCGAGGGGAACCTTTACCTTTATTTTTTACTTTTGTTGGTGGAACTCTCAAGGTGCTTCCTTCCACTAGTCTATTTTGAGTTTGTGGAACGGAGATGTTTCTACGTTTAATTCCCACCCATAGCATTGAACGTTGGCCTTTTCCATCCTTGCCAGCTGCTTTATTTCCAGCTCGGACTTTTTCTGTATTGTGTCATCCTTGCTAGCGATTGAGACATCCAACTTCACAAGTTGGAGAAAAGGGAGGGAGAAAAGAAGGCTGTTCTGCTTCTCCTGATAAGACATCTAAAGATCCTTGAATTCAGCCTGTGGACAACCTTGAGCAGAGGAAATTAAAATAACTTTTTTCTCCCATCTTGACTTTCTCTAACTTTCCCTGTGTCAAGTTTACGTGATAAATTCTTTGGATCAGAGATCTGTCCTTTCCAAGACGGGCACAATTTAATTCTTTGGCATGTAAATTTTCCTAATGTTTAAATTATCCTATCCTTTGGGTCAAGCTTGACTGCTCATGATTGCATTTACACGTCGATACAGTTTTCTTGGCAGCATTATAGGAGTTTGACATTTCCTTCTAGATTACTTTTTTTTTTCCACTTTCCAAGCTAGCCTGTAGCCCTGGCATTCTTTGAGCATTTTGCATTCAAACATTATCCCAGCCCAACCCTTCTGAGCTTCCAAACTCAACCAAGTATGTTTAAATGCAACTCCAATCTCTCTTTTAAAAAATTATTGCCGCAATTGTACATAACTTTTAATAGGGTCTTGTAGGAGGTGACCAGGCTGAGCCTGAGGGAGGGGTCAAATATGTCATCAGTCTCAAGTCCTTGCGTGTCCACAAGAGATCTAAGTCCAACCCCACTTTGAATTCCTTTGACTCTTATCTACTGCCAATTTGCTTGGACCATTAGTAGTTCAGATTCTTGTAGAAAGTTTCAGCTTGCACTAAATCTTTAAATCCATTTGAACTGCCTGGATCTCTTGATTTCCCTGGTGCTTGACAGATCTCTTTAATTTCAGACACTCTTTTCGCAGAGTTGTGATCAGGGAAAGACACAGTTGCTAGTGGATCGGAGTGGAAATCAAATTGCTCAATCCACATTGGGTAGAGTTCATTTGCAATCTTGTTTTTCCATACAAAGCAAATCGCATCGGTGGCACTCTTATCAATAATGAAGATAACTCCAAACTTCCCCTACTGAATTGCTTCTGGTTCTGGGCAACTGGTTCAGTTGTGGGTTGCCCCCGGTTCAGACTGGTTTGCAAGAACCGGTAGTAAAACCGGCGGGAGGCTCTGCCCACTGACCCTGACAGCTTCTTGTTCTGTCCCCGTCCCACATACGCACCCCCACAGATGGCCCGGAGTTAATAAGCCACATGACAAAGTCTTTGAAGATAAAGCTGGCAGCAACCCAGTGGCTAGCTGCCAATTCAGACTTTACTCACACAAAACAAAGATTAGACTGCAAGCATTCCGATAAAGCAGGCAAAGTTTCAGCAATACAAGGATTAGTTCAAATGCAGTCCGACAAGGCAGGCAGAAGTCCAGTAACACAGAGATCATGGATTATTTCTAGTTTTTGCTCATCACAAACTGAACCGGCCACCACACCCACATTTATACCCTGTGGGGTGTGGTCCACTGACTCAGCTAATCTCTGGCACGCCTTCCCCTCTGCTGTGCATGCTTCTCCCTGCGCCGCTGTCGAGGATCCAGCCAGCACTTATCTCCTTCGTCGCTGTCCACCTGTGGCTGCGGGGATGTGCTTGGCTCTGGGCCTATCTCTTGGCCTTCAGCATCCTCCGGAGGCATTGCCAGAGAGGAGGGTCCTGGAGAGGGAGGCCTTGCCAACTCCTCTCCCTCACTCTCAGAGTCTGCATCTGTCGATAGCCCAGGCTCAGGCAATGGAGCCACAGCACTTCTGCTCATAAGTGCACGTGGCAGTGGTGGGTTGCCCCCGGTTCGGACCAGTTCTATAGAACCAGTAGTAAAACCAGTGAGAGGCTCCACCCACTGACCCCAACGTCATCAGGAAGCTTCTGCGCATGCGAACCGGTAGTAAAGGTTAGTAGAACCCACCTCTGGACTGGTCCCATTTTGGAATCGGGGGTGGGGGAGAGAAAAACAAACATGTCTTTGAAAAGTACTTCTAATTTTAAATTAATTCCTAGCCATGTCGGTGTGAGGAGAACATTTTGTCAGTGACAAATATAATGAAAATAAAGGCTCAGAGATCAAAACATTATGGGATGGGGATAATCCTCTTTGGCTGTTGGCACTGGAATGGAGAGTTCCATTCAATCACTTTAAATTATATTGATTTCCCTAGCCCCCTCTCTCAGCTTTCTGCCTTAAATGGATTTTTCATCTCTGGAAATCGATACTATGGATCTCTTGACGTGGAAAGGTGGGGAGACAGGCTTGCTGAAATGTGGAGCAGATGACAAAAAGAAACCCGAGATTGTTTCCACTTGGGCTTCTTGCTTTGAGGGTCCTAAAAACTGACCTGGAGTTTTCGGCTAGCTCTAGCCAGGAGTTTTGCAAAAGAAACAGAACAAACCAGAGGCAGATGTCAGAAGAACCAGCTGTCAACAGAGCTGTAATTGAAATGATAGATTCAGCCGCACATAGGTACAGCTTTTAGTTTCAAAGCTTAACATTCTAAGGAGGAAATGACCTACTCGAAGTACTAAGTATTCTAAGCTTGTTCTGAATGACTTCTTTTGAGCTTGGAACACAACACTGTTGTTTTGTCTCAAGCTTTAAACTCCAAAAGTATCTGTCTGAATTCAGGGGTGGGTTCTAATTTTTTTTACTACTGGTTCTGTGGGCGGTGGCTTATTTTGTGGGCGTGGTTTGATGGTCATGTGACAATTCTTTAGGATTTAGCAGAGGTACTGGTCTACCAGGCTTTTAACTGCTTGCAGAGCTGTACCGGTCTACCCATTTGTTCTTGGAGTCACCGGTCTACCCATTTGTTTTTGGAGGTACCGGTCTACCACCACACTGCCTTTTAACACTGATCAGCTGTAGGGCGGCCCTTTGAAGCCCCACGGCAAGAATTTAAACAGTTTTTTTTCCTTCTAGCGATCAGCTGGACTCGGGAGGCAGCGAATAGATTGGGGGAGGGGCCAAATAAAAGGTAAGAATAACACGGGGGCGGGCAGCTCCCGAACAAAGAGAATCGGTTCGGTGACGTCATATCATCACCACTACCGGTTCGGCCGAACTGGGCCGAACCGGGAGGAACCCACCACTGTCTGAATTGCATTCTTTGAGAGTTTGGTGCTGTTCTGAAGCTTATGATGACTGGTTGTTTCATTATTTGTTTTCCACCCTAACCAATCAAGGCACAGAGACCAATAGCTGTTAGGGTAATGATGATTTAATAGCTGACCAGCTGCTGTAAGGCTGTGTAAACTGAGATGATGAACTGAGGATGAGTCAGCAGGATTATTGCCCTTTAAGAAGCTGTCGATATAAAGGAGGTCATGAGAGGGCGTATCTCTCTCCTCGTGTATCTGCATTGTAGTTCTCCGTGTAGAGTTGAACAAGACTGACTGCTTGCCTGGCTTTGCTTAGCACGTGTATGTATATATATGACTTGTAGATAAACCACTGTTTGTAACGACAAAACCTCTGTGTCCCGTATTTTGCTCCTGGGTAGTCTCAAAATATTAATCACACTGTAAACACTCTGACAGGTTATGGGCCCAGTGCAGAGAGAAGGCCAGAGTTACTAGAAAGAAGAGAAACCCAGTGAGAACTTGCACCAGAGCCAGAGGGGTTATGCAACGTGGTTTGATAGTGGTTAGTGGCTAGTGAAAGAAAGCAGGCAGGACTTAAGGGAGCACTTAAGTTTAATAGCACTTAAACTTATATTTTATTTATTATTTATTTATTTGATTTGATTTATATGCCGCCCTCTCTCCATAGGACTCAGGGAGGCTCGCAACAATAAAATATCCGAATAAAAGCATGTTAAAATACATGTTAACCCCCCCCCCAGTCTAGGCTGAACAGCCATGTCGTTAAGCCGCGACGGAAGGTGTGGAGGTCAGGAGCCAACCGGAGCCCCAGAGGAAGTTGGTTCCAGAAGGTGGGAGCACCCACAAAGAAAGCTCTAGGGGTCACCAGTCGACACTGTCTAGCCGACGGCACCCTGAGTAGGCCCTCCCTGTGAGAATGCACTGGGCAATGGGGAGCTGTTGCTGGTTGCAGATGGTCCGACAATTATCCTGGACCTAAGCCATGTAGGGCTTTATAGGTCATCACCAGCACCTTGAATCTCACCCGGAGGGCAACCAGCAACCAATGCAAGTCGCGCAGGAGAGGTGTAACATGGACATATTGGGAACCACCCATCACGACCCGCGCGGCCGCATTCTGTACCAGATGAAGCCTCTGGATGGTCCTCAAGGGCAGCTCTAGGTAGAGAGTGTTGCAGTAGTGTATATATATATATATATATATATATATATATATATATATATATATATGATATGCAGTGCTGGAACAAGGCACATGGCTTAGGTCTGAAGTATCTCTTTCGACTAGGCTCTGGGGTTGCATTTCAGTAGATGGAGGGAAGACCTTTTGTAACTATATGCTTGCCTCCCTGATAGGAAGATTACAATGGATGGTTTGCAGGTATGGTGTCTAGCTTGCAAAAGGTACGTTTTGGTAAGAAAGAGAAAAGACTGCAGAGAATGCAAAAGACTTGTGTGTGTCTCTGCATTGTCTGCAAATTATTGCTAATGCTGCAAAGATTTAAGAGGTAAATGCAAAAACCACAGTTTGGGGCACATTGATGAGCTTGGTTTGATGTGTTTTCCCCCTGTACATTCTTAGGTAGCTGGGTGATGTTGAACCTGCATCAACGTTTAGTACATTTAGAATTACAGTAGATTTAGAATTACAGAAACATCTGGGTGATGGCAGGCCCCCAAGAACCAAGAATAAGACGTGGAGTTACTTCTGAGCAGTCTCTAGTATTGTTCACCTACAGACAGAATCTTGCCAGACTAAAGTAACTATCTGCATAACTATAGATATACTCTGTGAACTGGTAGGGAGGGCCTCTCTTAGCCCTCTTCTGCCCTATCAGACTTTCCAAGCTCTGTTGCCTCTTTGCCCTTTGGAAAGCATCCCCTCTGTTCTGGGGCTCCAGACTACATTCCACCACAGGAAGAAGTTGGGTCAGTGGTTCCTTCATGTATTTTGACATCTGTGAATGCTCTTTTGCTCTGTTAATGGATTATTATCATTGCTAATACGTTGCATGCCCTCATTGTCAGGGTTCTAATGGATGCCCTAATTAAATCATGAGTCTCGAGCCAAGCTTCAAAAGAAATCCAGTTATTTATTAGGAGCTTCATGTTGGCACATTCCCAAGTGAAGCCAGCTCTGACCCTACGTAATTTATGCTCCAATTATGACCCTGTTTTCCCCCTCCCTCCAGGGTGTGTCATTGATCACATTTTCCAACTGAGCAATTTCACAGGTTGTAGAGGTCACTCCCCTCAGCTGCTGTAGGTAACCCTGGGATACAGCCTTGAGACAGATAAGCATGGAATGTGCATTTGTCTTTGGCTGCTATGCCATTTCGCAGCTTTCCCATTCCCCCTGACCTATGGCAACTCGAGAGCAGGCCAGGGATGCTTTGCGAGTTGACACTCATATTATTTTTTGTAAAAGTGGGGGCAGGGAGGACAAAGGTAGAAGAAGCTCTATACTTCAGTGGGGGATATCTGTCTTCAAAACCATTATCTGATGCCGTGGATTTGCGGCTTCCATTATAAAGCCCTTCAATAGTGAATGAAAAGAAAATGAGAATATACTGCACCTTTGTACAGATGTTAGCAGGTATAAAATGACTCCAGTGAGCATTCAACACTTATTTAATTCACCAACAAAATAAACTGATGTTAGCAGTCACCACACAGCTCAAAACTGTAGGGAGGACAGAGAAAAAAAGACCGAATTTGAGATTGATCTCCTTTTTTCCCCTTTAGATTTGTTATCTTAGGAATGCATGAGTGGAATACAAATTGATGCGATTCCTCCTTTCCACCACAAGGAAGCTTTGGGAATGAAGAGTAGGAATTTGCAAAAGCTTTCACCACTCCTTGAAAGAAGAGAAGAGTCCCTGGAAGCTAGAAAGCCAAAGTAGACAATAACCACTAAAAAAAAATCTTGAGTTAAATCCAAATTAAATCAATTCGATCTTCAGAGTGGAGCAAGTTGGGAGGTAAATCAATTGGCAAGGATACTAAAAACTGAGCTTAGTAGCTTCATGTTTGTTTGGAGCAGTGTTTTCAACCGTGGCAACTTTAAGATACTGGTAGGTAGACTTCAACTCCCAGAAGGCTGGTTGGGGAATTCTGAGAGTTGAAATCCACCTAATTTTAAAGTTGCCAAAATTGAGAACCATGGGTTTGGAGGTTTTTTGTCTGTCTGTCTGTTATGTATATGCTGGGTTGGCAAAATCAGAAATGAGGAGGTGATAAGCTGCCTGGGAAAGCCAAGGGAAATCATCAAAACCATTAAAAAATGAAAGTTAGAATATTTCGGACATGGGATGCAACACCCAGAAAAATATTCCATCCTTCACTTAATCCTCCAGGGAAAGATTGAAAGCAAACGAAGTCCAGGCAGAAGAAGAACATCATTTTATTTTTTTATTATTTTTTTTTATTTTATTTATATGCTGCCCTTCTCCGGAGACTCAGGGCGGCTTACAATGTGTTAAGCAATAGCCTTCATACTTTTGTATATTTATAGAAAGTCAGTTTATTGCCCCCACAAACTGGGTCCTCATTTCACCTACCTTAGAAAGGATGGAAGGCTGAGTCAACCTTGAGCCTGGTGAGAATTGAACTCGCAGTAATTGCAGGCAGCTGGAAGGTAAATACTACCTTTAACAGTAGCATTAGTCTGCTGCGCCACTCAGGCTCATGGCTTCAAAACCTAAGGGACCGGTTTGGACAAAACTCCGCAGCACTTTTTCTCCGGCCGCTGATAAAAATAGGATTGCCAACATGACTGCCAACATCCAATGATGGATATGGCAGAAGAAGAAGAAGTCTGTCTGTCTGTCTGTCTGTCTGTCTGTGTCTATTGCAGAAAAAAACCACGGAGTAATTCTAATTGCAAAATTGGAACACTCCAACCTTATTCATTGCCACCTGAGTTGTTCTCTCCATCAACTTGAAAGTTCCCTTTGCACCTAACAAAACAAAAAAAAAAATACCGTATTTTCGGAGTATAAAACGCATCTTTCCCCCCCCTAAAAGAGGCTGAAAATTTGGGTGCGTCTTATACTCCGAATGTAGCTTTTCGAAACTTTTTTTCAGCACTAACGAGGTGCTAGCGAGTGAAGCGATCTTCCCAGCTTTGCCTGCTCCCTCGACTCTCCGCTGTGCTTTAACGAGGTGCAAGCGATCTCCATGCTTTGCTCCATCACTCAGCTGTTCTTTAGCTTTTTTTCAGCCCTAACTAGGCGCTAGCCGAGTGAAGCGATCTCCCCGTGCTTTGCTTGCTTTTCTCATTGCTGCTTCCTCTCAGCTGTGCCTTAGAAGCTGTTTTTTTATCCCCAAGCAGGGGATAAAAAACCAGCAAACTAATGTGCTGAAGCTCATCAGACTAAGGACGCTAGCCAGATGAATACTTGGTAGGCAGAATATTTTTTCCCCTATTTTCCTCCCCAAAAACTAAGCTGCGTCTTATACTCCGGTGCGTCTTATACTCTGAAAAATATGGTAAGCGTAAGAGAGAGATCTGATATCCATTTCCTCCCTCTGGCCTTGGAAAGAAGAAACCAACGCCTCTCCTGCTGTTGAGATGCCACCCGCGGAGCATAGGATCCTTCTTTAATCTTTATGACAGGTTCTATTGATTCTGGAGATTTTTGGGGGGAGTGGGGAATCTCTTTCTGTGCTGGTGGAAAGCTGAAATAAAAATGAATGAATGAAAACTTGCTTTCCGTTAATGTGCTGGAACGCACTTTTCAATTCGAGCAAGAGGCCATTTTTTTTTCTGAGAAAAATCAAAGGAAAAAGAACTTACTTGGAAGCCCCATTACTGAGCAGCACACGTACTAAAAATATTATGAACACCGTGAAGAATGTTTCAACAAAAGAGAGAAAGCTGTCAGCTGAACAGGGGGATGAAATGGGCAACGGATTCTCAAGGCGTGCTCTCTGGTGTGTTGGTTTTTCTTGGCCCTTCCTGAAATGCTGTTTATTCTAGAGGAACTTTGGAGGTAGTACCTGCAAGTTATTGCTTAACGCATTGTAAGCCGCCCTGAGTCTCCGGAGAAGGGCGGCATATAAATCATTTTTTTTTAAAAAAAAAAGTGCATAAACAAAATCAAAATCATACCAATATGGGCTTGATGGTTGAGTTCAGAGGATGTTTGTAACCCAGTTATGTTGCTTTTTGGATGTACACAAGACCTGAATTATTAAAGTACCTGAATGCTTATATCCCCTTCCCCAAAGAAAAACCTGATAGGTTTCATAAATGAAATTTTTTGCTACCTCTTCTTCCTTCCCGACACAAATTTCATTTATCAGACTGTTGTCTAGGCTGCAGCTCTTCCTCCAGTCCCACAAGGTCGTTCCTTGTCAGACTCCAAAGCAAGAATGACATGTGGTGATTCTCCCAAGCTGAGATCCTTATTGTTTTCACACCTGTAGACAGAATCTTGCCAGACTGAAGGCTCAACCATCTAAATCTACAATAGGCTGACCGGCTCAAGGTTGACTCAGCCTTCCATCCTTCCGAGGTCGATAAATTGAGGACCCAGATTGTTGGGGGCAAATATGCTGACTCTGTAAACCGCTTAGAGAGGGCTGTAAAAACACTGTGAAGCGGTATAGAAATCTAAGTGCTATTGCTACCCTGTTTCCCCTAAAATAAGACATCCCCTGATAATAAGCCCAATCGGGCTTTTGAGTGCATGCGCTAAAATAACCCCCCCAAAAAATAAGCCCTCCCCAAAAATATTTAAATACATGCGCAGCCGTTCCCCGCCATTTCCTCTGGTTAGGGTTAGGGAGACAGAGCTGGAAATCAGGTAAGATGGCAAGAGGAGCCCCGTCTTGCTCCATGCACCCCAAAATAATAAGACCTCCCTGAAAATAAGGCCATGCATTTATTTCGGGGTTCAAAAAAATATAAGACAGGGTCTTATTTTCAGGGAAACACGGTATTGCTATATAGTGCCTGGTTCTGAGTGGCTTTTCAGTTGCTGAATGCGGTGTAGATGGCCGGCTATTAAGTTGTTGGCTGTTGTTTCCTTATCCTTGCCAAACTCTTGCCTCCTAAGTACTTTATAAGCAGGTGGTAAATCAGCACTCTTGTTGACTGACAAGGGGCCCATTTCACAGGTTTCAATCATTATTCATTCCAGTAGAGAGAAATTCCCTGAGGATGGGATCCAGCACGAGTCCGAAAGCTCGGAAGACTAAACCTTTGGTCCCAGTGACCGACCCAGCTTTGATCTTGAAACATTATCCCAGGACCCATCTATTCGTTTTCAGTCATACCTCTACGCTCCACGTTGTCCTAAGGCTTTAAATCTTCACTGCCGCTTTTCGAAATCAGAGCCCCTTCGTTCTGCACTACTTTTAGAGTATTTTTGCCTGGAATGACACAGATTCAAGATGAAAGCAATAAAACGCACTGGGGGTATATTGTACCTGAAGGAAGACTGTGTCTGCATTTTTGACAAGCCGCTTATTTGCTTAACGCGATGGCTAAATGATTCTCAGGGTCTTTGCTTTCGAAGGAGGCTTTTAAATCTAAGAAGGTGGGTATTTAATTACGCCTCTTGTGAAAAAAGCCCAAAATGCGTAAAGGGGGTGGGGAAGTGACTTATTTCTATTCGCCTTGATTGAGAAATGGGCAGCAAACCCAGAGGCTCGAAGTTCATTACAGAAATGGAAAATGTAATCTCTGGTTTCTTTTTTACACGGTCCAGTGGGAAATGTACAAAAGAACTACTTGTCGGAGAACTCATTGATTTTCTCCCATATTATCACAAAAGGAGCATTTGGGTTTTCCTCTTGGGGGGGGAGGGAAAGGGGGAGGAAATCTTAGTGGAGGAAAAACTAGTCCACGAAGTCACCAAGAATTCGATTCACTGGCGTGGGTTTGAGTTCAGTTTTCAGCTGCTAAATGAGTTACAATGGCACCGGAAGGCCAGACAAGAAGGAATGGATGGAAACTAATCAAGGAGAGAAGCAATCTAAAACGAAGGAGAAATTTCCTGACAATGAGAACAAATAACCAGTGGAACTGCTTGCCACCGGAAGTGGAGGGCATCTGGAATGGTACAGGGTCTCCTCCTTGAGCAAGGGATTGGACTAGAACAGGGGTCAGCAACCTGCGGCTCTGGAGCCGCATGTGGCTCTTTCACCCCTCTGCTGCGGTTCCCTGTCATTCAAAATATGTGTCACAACCGCCAATGTGCGACACCCACCGGCACGCGATTTATTGAGCTTTTCAACCCCTGGTAGGCTAACCATGGATAAATCCAAGAAAAGAAAAGTTTCAGAAGAAAACAGAAGGTTTAATTCAACTACATATGCTAGTTCTGTGGCCGCTGAAGAAATAGGCACAGGAAGGGTTTTGTGGCTCCCGGTGTTTTCTTTTCTGTGGGAAACAGGTCCAAATGGCTCTTTTGAGTGTTGAAGGTTGCAGACCCCTGGACTAGAAGACCTCCAAAGTCCTTTCCAACTCTTATTATTTTGTTATTCTGACCGACCTCGTAGTAACTGTGGCTGTCCTGTATTTGGTAGGGTAGAGTAATCCTAAAATTACCAATCTAAGTAAGATCTACGATCCTAAGTAACTAATCAATGTCTTTGGGTGATACGGGTTCTTATTTTTTTTTTTCTATTGGAAAGCTCCTGCTGAAGAACGAGTTGTAAATCTGTCTTTACTTTCAAGAGGAAAAATTATCTGAAACCCTAAATCGAAACAGGGGTAGGTAACCTGCAATTCAGACTTCTATTTTTGCAGCACTGGTCAAAAGGGCCCAGCAGAGATTAAACTACTTGAGACTTCTCAGGAAACAACATCTGAATGAAAAGCTGCTGGTGAACTTCTACCGCTGCACCATAGAGAGTATTTTAACTTACTGTACCTGTGTATGGTTTGCCAGTTGCAGAGTGGCAGATAGGACAGCGCTCCAGAGGGTCAACATCATTGCCCAGATGATCATGGATTGCCCTCTCCCCTCTTTGGAAAAGCTTTATAGCGCCCGCTGCCTTCAAAACATTCTTAAAGATCCATCTCATCCTGGACACCCTTTTTTTTTTTTTTGAACTATTACCATCTGGCAGACGGTACAGGATAACAAAAACAAGGACAAATGGGCTGAAAAACAGCTTCTATCTCAGAGCAGTAACTATATTGAATTCTACTGTATAGTGCAATATTAATGCAATATGGGTTTTCAATTCAATTGTATAGAATGTGAAGGATGTGTGTTTGTGTTTTATTTTTATAATTATAATGTACACTGAGGATGGCATTTAATTTCGTTGTACGAGGTGCAATGACAATAAACTAAACTAAACTAAATTAATTATTAATTAATTATTTCCCTGCCTCCTGGAACCCTTTCTCACCTCAATTGCTGGAAATCAGTGAAAGTTTCCTGTGTTAAAAGAAACCGCAGTGTAAACCTAAAAATAGGCATAACAGGTTTTTTAAAAAAGAAAACAGAAATTAACACTTTCCCCCTGCCCTGCGTCAGGCCAAATGGAAAATGTAGCTTCTGTCAATGTGTGCATGATGATATAGCTCCTCCTACGTTACACCCCCTTGCACCCACCCCATGTCAAGGGTGGTTCTTCCTCCCACCAAAATGATTCTGCTTTGTGAACAGAAATTAGTGCACAGCAATACTGTGATGTGCGTATACAACAGCAGCCTGGAGAGAACTTGAGATCTGACACTTCATCTGACATGCGTGCACCGCTTTCTGAGCTCTGCTGTTAATTAACGGATTGCCTTTCTAATTAATAAAAGCATGTATCTGGTCGAAGGAAAGCTACCCTTCATTCTTGAGAAATTTCTTCAAAGTCCTGTTCATTGTCATCCGTGTCCTTGGGGAACCTCAAATTTTAAGGCTGCTCTAAAATAAAGTCTCTCTCTCTCTCTCTCTCTCTCCCTCTCCCTCTCTTTATCCCTCCCTCTCCTTCTCTATCCCCCTTTCTCTCTCTCTCTCCCCCTCCCTCTCTTCCCCCTTCCTACCTCCCCTTTCTCTCTCCCCCTTTCCCTCTCCCTCCCTCTCCATCTCTCTCTCCCTCTCTCCCCCTCCCTTCCTACCTCGCCCTCCTCTCCCCCTCCCCCTCCCTCCCCCTCCTTTCCCTATCTCCCCCTCCCTTCCTACCTCCCCCTCCTCTCTCCCCCTCTCCCTCTCCTTTTCCCTCTTCCCCTCCCTTCCTACCTCCCCCTCTCTCCCTCCCTCTCCCCATCCCTCCCTCCCGCTCCCTTCCTACCTCCTCCTCTCTCCCCCTCTGTCCCTCCCTCCTTCTCCTTCACCCTCTCTCCCTCTCCCTTCCTACCTCTTCTCTCTCCCCCCTCTTCTCCCTCTCTCTCTCCTCTCTGGCTCTTCCCTCTCTCCCTCTCCCTCTCCTTATCCCTCCCTCTCCTTCTCTGTCCCTCTCTTTCTCTCTCTATCCCTCTCTTTCTCCCTCTCTCCCCCTCCCTCTCTCCTTCTCCTCTTCCCCTCCCTTCCTACCTCCCACTCTTCTCTCTCCCTCTCCATCTCCCCCTCCCTCTCTTCTCCCTCTCTCCCCCTCCCTTCCTACCTCCTCCTCTCTCCCCCTCCTCTCCCTCCCTCCCTCCCTCTCTCTTTCTCCTCCAAGAATGCAAATCATATGAAGGAGATTTGAGAAAGAAATGTGAAAAGCTTTGTTTGGAAATGGGTGGCGCATTCTAAAGACTTCCCTGTTAATCTGAGCAATTACTAGAGGCAACGGCAATAGGAAGGTGGCTCTGGGGCTGGGCCCTCTGTGATGCCTCTGTCAAAATTATTTAGCAGGTTCCACTTCACCCAAAGTGACACCTTTCTTGGGAGTTGAACAATAATGAGCCGTCAGTTGGCAGCAGATTAACGTGCTCGACCCGTAGGGGACAATAGCTGAAGCCGCCATTCCAAACCTGAACATGTTTCTGTCTTTGTGCACTTAATGCTGGCGGAGAAATGTTTTTAAGTCCCAAATACTGGCAACCTGAGATTTCCCTTCCCAGCCAAGGAGCTTGGGGGGAATATCGCTCTTGAATTCCCTCACTTTTCATTCTTGGATAGTCTTCAGTGATGTCCCAGATCCCCCCCCCATTAAGATGGCTGGAGTTTAAGGGCAGATTGTTCTGTGTAGCTTTCAGGAGATTTCATGTTTGACTTCTGGCAGAATAAGAGAGTTGGAAGGGATCTTGGAGGCCTTCTAGTCCAGTCCCCTGCTCAAGCAACCCTACATCATTTCAAGACAAATGGTTGTCCAATCTCTTCTTAAAAACTTCCAGTGTTGGACCACCTACAACTTCTGGAGTCAAGTCATTCCACTGATTAATTGTTTCAACTGTCAGGAATTTTCTCCTTAGTTCTAGGTTGGATCTCTTCTTGAATAATTTCCAGCCACTGCTTCTTGTCCTGCCTTCAGGTGCTTTGGAGAATAGGTTGGCCCGTTCTTCTTTGTGGCAACCCTTTAGATATTGGAGCATTGCTATCATGACAACCCCAGTCCTTCTTTTCATTAAACTAGACATACCCAGTTTCTAGAAGAGGCTCAGAAAAACCTCCTTTCTAGAAGTCAGCACCAAAGAATGATCAACATATGTCTTGCTTTATGAGAGTCTCAGGACAATGGTTAGAAGACACAAAATTATTTGTTTTGCTCACTCGCCTCTCACATTCCTTCTTATAAGTATACAAATAATTTCCTTCCTTCTCTCCCTCCTCCTTCCTTCCTTAGAAGCATAATCATTGTTCCTTTCTTCCTCCCTTTCCTATCTTTCTCCCTCCCCTCTCCCTCCCTCCTTCCTTCTCTAGAAACATAATCATTCTTCCTTCCTTCCCTCTCCGTCCCTCCTCCTTCCTTCCTCCCTAGAAGCATAATCATTCTTCCTTCCTTCCCCTCTCTCCATCCCTCCCTCCTTCCTTCCTTCCCTAGAAGCATAATCATTCTTCCTTCCTTCCTTCCTTCCTTCCTTCCTTCCTTCCTTCCTTCCTTCCTCCCTTCCCTCTCCATCCCTCCCTCCTTCCTTCCTTCCCTAGAAGCATAATCATTCTTCCTTCCTTCCTTCCTTCCTTCCTTCCTTCCTTCTTCTCCTTCCCTCTCTCCATCCCTCCCTCCTTCCTTCCTTCCCTAGAAGCATAATCATTCTTTCTTCCTTCCTTCCTTCCTCCCTTCCCTCTCTCCATCCCTCCCTCCTTCCTTCCTTCCCTAGAAGCATAATCATTCTTCCTTCCTACCTACCTACTCCTTCCTTCCTAGAAGCATAATCCTTCCTTCCTTCCTTCCTTTTCTCCCTAGAAGCATAATTCTTCCTTCCTTCCTTCCTTACCTTCCCTAGAAGCATAATCCATCCTTCCTTCCTTCCTTTTTTCCCCTAGAAACATAATCTTTCTTCCTTCCTTCCTTCCTTCCTCCCTTCCCTCTCTCCATCCCTCCCTCCTTCCTTCCTTCCCTAGAAGCATAATCATTCTTCCTTCCTACCTACCTACCTTCCTTCCCTAGAAGCATAATCCTTCCTTCTTCCTTCCTTCCTTCCTTCCTTCCTTCCTTTTCTCCCTAGAAGCATAATCTTCCTTCCTTCCTTCCTTCCTTCCTTCCTTCCTTCCTTCCTTCCTTCCTACCTACCTACCTACCTACCTACCTACCTACCTACCTACCTTTCTTCCCTAGAAGCATAATCCATCCTTCCTTCCTTCCTTTTTTTCCCTAGAAACATAATCTTTCTTCCTTCCTTCCTTCTTCCTTCCTTTCCTTCTTTCCTTCCTTCCCTAGAAGTATAATAATTCTTCCTTCCTTCCTTCCCAGTGAAGCCTCTTTCTCCACCATTTTGCAATTAACAGCAGGAAAAATGGAAAATCTGAAGATTGCTTCTTGTACTTTCTTGTTCTTCCCTATTGTCCAGTTGATTAACTGATAAGATAACGATCTGGGAAGAAGCAGATTAAAATGTATAATGCATGCTGAACCTTCAGCGAAATGTTTAGGCGCAGGATTTAATAGACTTACAAGGAATCTCATTCAGAAGGCAATGCATATTATTAAGTGGTAGGCAGAAAAGAGCCATGCATCCCAGGTCCCCATTGAAGCTGATGAAAGAAAATTTGCTTTTGATTTATTTCTCCATAGAAGAACTTCAATGAAACTCTCATAAGCAGACGGATGTTATAGCAGTCATTTAGGGATAAGGCAGCCTAGGAAAAATTATTCTTTCTAGCAATCTAAAACTGCCCGGCCTCTGGTGCTTCTGTTAAATCCCGAAGGAAAATATCAAGATATGGTTTCCTGTCATGGGACTTGTTAAAATTGGAATGAATGAAAAGCCAAGGAGGCTTCAATTTGATGGGAAGAGACGTGGTAACAGTCGTGGGTTTCAATTTTTTTTACTACCAGCTCTGTGAGCGTGGCTTGGTGGGCGTGGCATGACTTGGTGGGCGTGGCAGGGGAAGGATACTGTAAAATCTCCATTCCCACCCCACTCCAGGGGAAGGTTACTGCAAAATCCCCATTTCCTCCCGATCGGCTAGGACTTGGGAGGCAGAGAATAGATGGGGGTGGGGCCAGTTAGAATTTTTACTACCGGTTCTCTGAACTACTCAAAATTTCCACTACCGGTTCTCCAGAACTGGTCAGAACCTGCTGAAACCCACCTTTGTGTGGCAAGAAGTAACAATCATGACGACGGTAGTAGCCCTATCCACCTTGTCCAATATTTAAGGGAGCTCAAAAACACCATCAAGAGAATGGAGAAGACATACTTAAGTCCCCAGAGTATTAAGTAGGAAAATGGACACTTCTGTTGCTGAAATGGCACAATATTAGCATTCACTGGTTTGCTTCGACATGTGGCATGTGGCAGCTCTGCTACATTTTGGGGACATCTGGCTCATTGTGTCCTTGAAGAACTGCCAAGATTTGTTTTATTCTGCAGGCAGCTTTGGGTTTGGGGCATTCTTCTTCTGTCTTCTACTCTAATCATCTGGGCAATAGTAGGAAGATGGGTAAGAGTCAGCTAGGAGTAAAGGTTGGATCCATGATCATCAAGGACCAGGGCTGCAGTTGGCTTTGGCTGTGTTCTCAAAAGAAGCGCTCCCATGAGTAAGTTACACTTCAGTTGAACTGAATCGTATGGTTCAGGCATTCATGGAACTCCAGAAGTTACTCATATAAGCTGAGTTTGCACAATACACTAATCTCAGGCTATATACATAGCATCAGAGGCCCGACTCAAGTTGGATTCACACATTGGTGAAATCCATTTTTTTTTACTACCAGTTATGTGGGTGTAGCTTGGTGGGCATGGCATAGCATGGCATGGCATGGCTTGGTAGGCATGGCAGGGGAGGGATACTGCAAAATCTCCATTCCCACCCCACTCCAGGGGAAGGATATCGCAAAATCTCCATTCCCATCCCACTCCAGGGAAGGATACTGCAAAATCTTCATTCCCACCCCACTCCAGGGGGAAGGATATTACAAAAACTCCATTCCCACCCCACACTGGGGCCAGCCAGAGTTGGTATTTGCCGGTTCTCCGAACTGCTCAAAATTTCCGCTACCGGTTCTCCAGAACCTGTCAGAACCTGCTGGATTTCACTTCCGGTGTGAACTCATCCAGTTCAGGTTGTCACTAAATCATAAATAAAGAAAATCTAGGTTAACATCAACATGTAATATCTTGAACATAAGACCATCCTAAGACTTCCTTTCCTATTTCTTGTATTCAACCTCTAGAACAGGGGTCTTCAAACTAAGCATTTTTAAGACTTGTGGATTTCAACTCCCAAAATTCCTCAGGCAGTTTAACAAGTCCACAAGTGTTAAAATAGCTAAGTTTGGAGACCCCTGCTCTAGAAGAGTGGCCCAAAATGTCTGTAAAGATAAAGGTTCCCCTCGGACATCTGTGCTAGTCGTTCCCGACTCTAGGGGGCGGTGCTCATCTCCATTTCAAAGCCGAAGAGCCAGCGCTGTCCGAAGACGTCTCCATGGTCATGTGGCCGGCATGATTCAATGCCAAAGGTGCACGGAACGCTGTTACCTTCCCACCAAAGGTGGTCCCTATTTTTCTACGTGCATTTTTTACCTGCTTTCAAACTGCTAGGTTGGCAAAAGCTGGGACAAGTAACGGGAGCTCACCCCGTTACAAAGCGCTAGGGATTCGAACCACTGAACTGCTGATCTTTCAATCGACAAGCTCAGCATCTTAGCCACCGTGTCCCTTGAATATCTGTAGGAAGGCACTATTCAGGTGAGAAAGTCCTATTATTTCAGGAAGGGTTTTTGGCAGGGGAGTGGCAGCCTTCATTAATCTGGGCACCTCCAGATGTGCAGATCTTGGATTTCCAGCTTTTTCAGCAATGGCCATGTTTACTGGAGAATTCCAGAAGTCCAATCATCTGGAGGATAAACCCATTGGGGATAATTGAAGCCACCTTGCTCAACGAATTTCTAAAATAGCACCTACACGGTCTTTATAGAATATTACTTTTTTCTCCTTACAACTCTCTTGGTATTCTTGCTGGTGGTTCACTCACCATCTGGATCATGTATTTCTCATGACTTTGCATCAAAAGAAACTCTACCCAAATCACACCAATTGTTTTGAAAACATCAATAGGCAATCCACACGTGTGTTATGCACATCCTCTAGAGATACGATTTCTTGCATCTTTAATAGGCAGAAGAAACTGGTGGTCATACCACCCTCAGCACAGATACAGAGTTGAGATAACAAAGATATTGGCAGAAGTTCATCATGGAACCCCCCCCCCCCATCATGAATAGGTGTGAATGAAGCGGTCCAGAAATTCCACGAAAAGCAATGAAAAAGCAGTCCCTCATCAAAGTTCTTGTTCGGAGTCTTCAACGAGGATTTCATCCACTCTCATATCCGTTTCAGACACAGGGACCATATGGCACACTTGTTCTTGGAAAGCTAAGGCAATTGTGTACGGTTTTCCTTTTGGATGCTGCAGGCATCGTTGGAGGTAGGTATCATAATACCCTTTTCCTCTTCCCAGCCTGTTCCCCATTTTGTCAAAACCAAGTCCCGGCATCAGGATGAGATCTAGACCATCTGTGGAAGAGAAAGGAAATATCTTGGGGCGAAAGGACATCAAACAAACTTTTCATTTGTCAATTTTCGTTTTCTTCCTGATCTGCCCAAGAATTGAGGTGTATGTGGGGGGGTTTCCCAGTTTAAAAAGCTGAACTATGGTGCTGGAGAAGACTCCTGCGAGTCCCTTGGACTGCAAGGCGATCCAACTGGTCAGTCCTAGAGGAGATCAATCCTGACTGACTGCTCTTTAGGAGGCCAGATCCTGAAGATGAAATTCAAATACTTTGGCCACCTAATGAGAAGGAAGGACTCCCTGGAGAAGAGCCTAATGCTGGGAAAGATTGAGGGCAAAAGAAGAAGGGGACGGCAGAGAACGAGGTGGCTGGATGGAGTCACTGAAGCAGTCGGCATGAGCTTAAATGGACTCCAGAGGATGGTAGAGGACAGGAAGGCCTGGAGGAATGTTGTCCACGGGGTTGCAATGAGTCAGACGCGTCTTCTCAATTAACAACAACAACAATGCATTTCTTATCACCCTAATCATTAATACACCTATGTATTGCCCTCTCGAGAATAGAAAGCAAAATTAACACGAGGCCATATGAAAAGCAGAAAGCATAGTAAGACTGGGGGGGAAATGTTCTGTGTATTTGAGAACGCTTTGCTAAAAAGCCTCTGGCTGTAAAGCAAGATTGAACAGGCATTAGAAAAACTCCTAAGCAATTTTCTCTGGGAAGACCTTCTACAAAAGGAAAGGAAGCTGTGAAAAGCTCCTTTTCTGCCTGATGCTTGCTTTTATTGTATTAAAACTCACATACCAAAGATTATTAAGGCAAGTGGCTAAATATATGCAGACGTATTTGTATAGGAGGCATGCTGGTAACTGCAATTAACAAACATCAACAGATTATTATTATTTTTTTTAAAAAAAGGCACATAAACAACAAAACCCTCCTGGCAGACTTGCATATAGTAACAGCTAAATATCATCGTAAAACTATTTTTTTTTTCACATTTTGCTCTAATTTCTTTTTCTCTTTTGATTTTTGCACGCCGCTGCACAAAGGAGATGTCCCTCTTGTTTTCACTTTTTTTTTTTTTTTTGATTCCGTCTAAATAAGTTTCTCATCTCTAATGCCGAGGGTTTTTTTAAAGGGGAGAAGTTGGCAAAGTGAAGATAGCTGCAACAGCAAGCCATTTATCTCCCCCTCCAAGTTTTTTCACGGTAATAATTCCACAGTTGTTTTATTGAGTGTTCCATAAGATAAAATCTCAGTTTGTGCACTTAATATATATTTGTTTTTTTCCTGGGGGGGAGGGGGGAGGGTGGGAGGTGGGCTTGGCAAAGGGAAAGGAAACAGCTACAATTACTGAAGCATTTGTTTGGATGTCAGATAAAAATGGAATAAAGATTTAATTGCAGATCAACCCCCAGTTGAGAAACATCAAGCTCTCAGCATGGACCTGTCAGTATTATCAAGAGCCTTCTGGATGAAACCCTGAAATTGCAATTTAAACTGGTGAATTTTTTTTTTTTCCAGCTCGTGGAAGTGGTTTCTTCTTCCCGCTTTCACACTTGAAAGTAAATAGCTTGTTAAAAGATTGATTTTGTATGTAGTTAGTGATGAAGAGGCCAGAGAACATACCGTATAGCAATAGCAATAGCACTTAGACTTATATACCGCTTTATAGCGCTTTAGAGCCCTCTCTAAGCGGTTTACAGAGTCAGCCTCTTGCCCCCAGCAATCTGGGTCCTCATTTTATCCACCTCGGAAGGATGGAAGGCTGAGTCAACCTTGAGCCTGGTGAGACTCAAACTGCCAAATTGCAGTCAGCTGGCAGTCAGCAGAAGTAGCTGCACTCTAACCACTGCGCTAACGTGGCTAATATGTAAAAGTTTATCTCCAATAATCTGCAGATTCTTGGTTTCTACTTCCTTCCATTTAATATTAATGGGGAAAAAAATTAAAGAGGGTGGTGCCTTCAATGCAAGAGGAATTTTAGGCAGCCGAGGAAAGTTCAGTGTTGGAGAGATGACCAGGCTGAGCCTGAGAGAGGGGTCAAACACGTCGTAAGTCTTGAGTCCCTTTGCGCCAGTGGTGAAATCCATTTACCTTCGCTACCGGTTCAGGAATGAGAGCACACGGGAGTGCGCTATGCACATGCACGCCTCTTCTGCACATGTGCAGAAGAGCGCATGGACAGATGATTTAAAAAATGGGACATAATGACCGGGGAGATTTCACTGCTGCTTTGTACCCAAAAGATCTAAGTCCAACCCACCTTGAATTCAGTTGACTCTTATCTGCCATCAATTTGCTTTGACCATTAGTATTTCAGATTCTTGTAGAGAGTGTTAGCACACAATAAATCTATATTCACTGGTGGCACAGTGGTTAGAATGCAACATTGCAGGCTGACTCTGCCGACTGCAGGGAGTTTGATTCTGACCAGCTCAAAATGAGGACCTAGCTTGTTGGGGGCAATATGCTGACACTGTAAACTACTCTGTAAAGCACTATGGAGCAGTATGTAAGTCTAAGTGCTATTGCCCTTGCTCTTCCTTTGAACTATCTGTTGTGGCCCGGCAGCGGTCAGCGGAGCTGGTGGCAGACTCAGACAGTCAGGAGGTTGGGGAGGAACATGGGCCAGTCTTGGAGTCTGGGAAGGCTCTGATGAGTGCCCTGCGTCGAAGGCAGAGATGGGGCCAGGGCCATCCGACAGTCATCAGCTGCCTTTGGAGTCAGATATCAGTGGGGCAGAACAGCTGGAGCCTGTTCCTGAGGTGTGCATGCACAGAGCTGCCAGGAGAAGGGAACAGCTAAGGAACAAGGGTCGACTCAGGAGTAAAGCCACAGGTGGACGGTGAATGGCCCCTCCCATAGGGAATAAAGAGGAGTGAAGGGGAGTTTGCATGAGACAATTAGTTGGGGTAAATTAGACAATTCATTTGGGGTAAAGATCTGTTCCTGACTTCTTGCCAAATAATTGCTGCTGCTACAGCGTGGCATTTAGAAGATATCGGCCTGGCAACTCTCCAAGACTGATAAAGGTCTGTAGTTGTAAAATCTCATGAAAGACTGTTTGTCGGGACTTTGCTGGAGAGGAATTCCCTTTAACCTAAATAAAAGAGGTTTTATTGGGATGAGGAGTCTGCTCTTGGGAAGCCTAGTTCAGAACACGGCCTGGACTCCTGATTTCCAACAGTTATAGTAAACATTGCCACTAGATCAAATCTCCCTCCAGCACTTTCAATAAGGAAGGTCAACTCATCCACCCCTTGTGAAATTTCAAATAAATTCTCTAGCTCCCCAAGAATAAGGTAGGAAACCAGAATCTTCTTTCATGGGAAGAGGAAATTTGGAATAAATTCAATAGTCATGTTTCTGCCATCCTGCCCTCAAACCTCAAAGGGATGGGCTTTTGCCGCTCTTCCATCTGCTTTCAGAATTGATGCAGTTGTCCCTGCCAGGAAAAGCGAAGGTACAGGCTGGCATTCTGAACCTCTGCTGGATTTTTAAAGGCAACTATATGTAGGTCTGTTTTTTTCCCCTCACTATGGAGGAGGATTTGCCAAGGGGACATTTGAAACAAATGAGGCAGCACGAGTTAGAGCAGCCTATTGGAACAAACTTATCATCTTGCTTGGGCTGTGGGTTGGGTTTTTTTTTGTTTTTTTTAAATTGCAGCAGAGGAAAACTTTCGGAGCAAGAAAACAGAAAAAGTCCAACCGATCTGGCCGCCAGCGAGGTAGAAATGCAAGCTGAATGTATCAAAAATAATACGGAACTTAGGAAATGATTGGGCCATCTGGTTTGAAGATGATGAGGGACAAGAAGGCTCACCTGAGCGTTTTGGGAGGGAGGAAGGGGGGGAGGGGACTCACAGGAAAAGGGTTGAATGTTTTCTTTACTGAAAGAAGTACTGGAAGAGTTTTGCTATTTTCTTGTGTTTTTAAATTGAAAGAAGTATTGGCAGAATTTGCCATTTGTGTGTGTGTGTGTTTAATCTGGATTAAAGCAATCTGGGTTAAAGTTATTTAGGGGACGTGATGGCTCAGTGGCTAAGATGCTGAGCTTGTCAATCGAAAGGTCGGCAGCTCAGCGGTTTGAATCCCTAGTGCCGCGTAACCGGGTGAGCTCCCGTTACTTGTCCCAGCTTCTGCCAACCTAGCAGTTCGAAAGCAGATAAAAAAAGGCAAGTAGAAAAATAGGGACCACTTTTGGTGGGAAGGTAACAGCGTTCTGTGTGCCTTTGGCATTTAGTCATGCTGTCCACATGACCACGGAGACATCTTCGGACAGCGCTGGCTCTTCGGCTTTGAAACGGAGATGAGCACCGCCCCCTAGAGTTGGGAACGACCAGCACATATGTGTGAGGGGAACCTTTACCTTTTATTTTAGAAATACACTGTATTTGTTTTGCTTTTTCTACTTCAGAATGGCAAGAAATGATTCTGTTTGTTTATTTATAGTCCAATCTTGCCGTTTGGTTTGGATGCTTCAAATAAAACAAAAAAGCGTGAATTGAAAATAAATATGGAGGAATCTTTATAAAAAGAGGAAAACTGAAATATAAATAAAAGTAATGGCAGTAGCATCCCTTAAAGTTTAGTGCGATCCAGATTCCTGTGGATTTCAGTGGTTTCCCTCCATGTATCTTTCTTTTGCTTTTTCATTCAAAACAAGAATATATACTTTCTCCCAAGTATAACCAAGACTGCAAAAATGAACTCTTTAAATATTGGAATAGAAATGTATTTATTTAATACAACCAGGTTTGTGGCAGCACAGTGGTTAGAATGCAGTACTGCAGGATGACTCTGCCCACTGCCAGGAGTTCGATCCCAACCGGCTCAAGGTTGACTCAATCTTCCATCCTTCCGAGATCGATATAACGAGGACCCAGATTGTTGGGGTGCAATATGCTGATTCTGTAAACCGCTTAGAGGGGGTTGTAGAAACACTGTGAAGCGGTATATAAGTCTAAGTGTTGCTATTGAATGCAGGTGCAAAGATGGAATTGATAGCAAATTTCTACGGCATGCCTATTCCACTACGGTAAGTAATTCATACAACAGCTCGGTGCGAGTGATTAAAACTCTGAAAAATTATGGTTATACCTGAATGGCTTCTTTTAATGCTCGCATTGATGAGAAGTGGTCCCTGGATGTGCTTTCCATCAACTCAGCACATGATTTGACACCATCATAAAGAGGAGTCAGCAGGGGGCATAAGTTTTTTTTTCATATATACCCACATCTCTTTCCTTATTACGCAATCTTTTTAGCTTAACATCTCCAGCCTGGAACTAAATTGCTTCCTCTCACTTAATTATTTCTGTTTCTGGATGGGAGCTGCAATTTATTTGTATATTGGTATCAATGCACTTGGATGAGTACTCTGTATGTAATTACTGTCAGGGCGTTTTCATAGCTGATGCCAGAGCTGTTCTGTCGAATTGATTACAAAAAAAAAAGTGAAATGAATTATTTGTGGGAAAAAGGAGAACGGCCAATCCACTCCTCCTTTGACGATTAGGGGACTAAATAAAGCATCCCAAAATGTTGGGTGCTGGTCTTTTATGTAATAGAGGCATTTGACTATTCAATTCAGAGACTTGACTTGAAGACCATTTGACGGACTGAATCCACAAATTAAGTCAGATTTCCAAATTGAAGCAAGCAAAGCATTGGAAGTATTGAATCAAATAAGATTGATGAATTGGAGAGTTTTGCACATAGAACCATAGAGTAGGGGTGAAGTTCAATTTTTTTTTTTTTATCGGGTCTCTGGGGGCGGTGGGGATGTTGTGGCTTTTGGTGGGCGGGGCTTGGTGGGCATTGTAGGGGAAGGATACTGCAAAATCCCCATTCCCTCCCCACTCCTGGGGGAAGGATATTGCAAAATCTGCAAAAAGTGGTGCCCAAGGCAGCAGTCATATGCAGAAACATTTTTCCTTTCCCCTGGATTGATCCTCTAAATTCAGGGGTGAGCTTCAAAAATTTTAGCAAGGGGCTCTCTGCCTGGTTGCTGAGTGGGCGTGGCCATGGTGGCCGTGCCTAGTTGGCCTCCTGCACCATGGTGTGTCGGGGATGTTGCCCTCCCCGGGCGCCGGAGGCTTTTCTTGAGCCTCCAGGAGGGCAAAAATGGCCTCTCCGGGCTCCAGAGGCCCTCTAGAGGCTGGAAATGGGTCTTCCTGAACTTCCAGTAGGCCTGTTTTTCGCCCTTCCCTGAGCTTCCTCAAGCGCCCTGCACTTACGTGCATCCAAAACAGGCCGTGTGGGGACTCCTGGGAGGGGGGTGGGTGGGGCCAGCCAGGAGTGGGATTTGGGGGTTCTCTGAACTGCACAGAATCTTAGCTAGAGGTTCTCCCAAACCCCTGTGAACCTCCAGCAGCCCACCCCTATCTAAATTAAAATTCAAGTCCAAATCAGATTGCAAATCTAGATTCATTGATTTAAATCAGATTGTGTTTGGTTTACACACCCCTAGCACACAATTTATATTTTAGGCCAAGCTGCATACTACTGTATGCAACCACGGGTGACTGTATCCAAGTCTGTAGCTTCTTCTAGGGGTGTGTAGAACTAGGGGTGACATGATAGCAGTGTTCCAATGCTGTTCCAGGACAGCTATTTGTCTGACATGGTAGAGGGTCTCCTACATGAGCAGCGGGTTGGACTAGAAGACCTTCAAGGTTCCTTCCAACTCTTGTTGGTCATCGATTAGGGAGTGATATATCTCCAGTCCAGGAAAGGCTTAACAATGTAACACTGGATGGAATTTTTGTAATGGAGATAAGCCATTGGAGTGAATTCTCAGAAACTGGATGGCTTAGAAAAATCCTGGAGCTTAAGAAGGGAATACTGTAGATCAATTGCTTCAGCCATGTCTGTCCAGCTCTGAAGCAAACTGTTGTGGTCCGCTAGCAGCCTGCGGAGCTGGCAGTGGAGTCGGACAGTGAGGAGTCTGGGGAGGAACATGGGCCAGTCCTGGAGTCTGGGGAAGGTCCAGACAAGGGCTCTGCATCAGAGGCAGAGATGGGACTAGGGCCATCTGGGAGTGATGCACGGACTCTGGAGTCCCCAGAGTCGGACAGCAGAGAGGCAGAGGAACAGGAGGAGCCTGTTCCTAGTGCACGCATGCACAGAGCTGCCAGAAGGCAAGAGCAGCTAAAGCAAAAGGGACGACTCGGGAGTAAGGCCAGGAGATGGTTGGCCCCTCCCATAAGGCTTAAAAGAGAAACAAAGGCACTTGGGCCTTTTGCAGGAAAGCAACGTTGCTGATTCTGTTTCCAGTCGGCATCTCTTGCTTGTTTCTGAACTTCGTGGGGCTTTGCCAAGTAAGGCCTTTGGCAGGGTGTCAAAGAAGATAAAGGTTGGTGATTTTCCTGAAGGACTTCTTCCGAAGGACTTGTTTTGCAACTAATTGGGACTCAGCTGGGAATGAACGTAATTCTCAACCGTTACAATAAAATAGGTTTGTTTGGAACTAATTGTGTATTGCAATTACTCAGTAAGCCTAGGTCACAAAACAAACTATTTTTGCCTCTCTATGTGAGGATATGCTATATGAATATATTTAAACTAGATTTCTCAATGAGCTACCATAATTTTAATAGCATGGAATAACCTTCCCCGTTATTATAGGTTTTTCCCCCCACCTTTTGGCCCAAAAGCACAGCTATTAGTTTCAGAAAAATGCAAGTTATTCTCAGACAGCAAAATTGTTGTGTTGTTGAGTTGTTGGCCTGGCTTTGCAAAGGAAGACTCTCGTTAGCCTGCAAATAACTTGACAGACACACAATGCAGTTACTATTAAGGAAAACTCCACTGGGTTTAGCGGAGCTTATTCCCAGGTAATTATGTGTGGTGGCGTCGCATTCTGATTAAACTGCGTTTTGCACAGGAGCTCCTCCGCTGAGCTCCAACCTACTTTCAGCTACAAAGAGTATAAATAGATAATAACTGATCAAGGGGATAGCCTTATTTGATGAGTTTCTGTAATGAGGGCTGAGGAATGCTCCTGCATATTTTTTTTCCCCCCAACCAATTCTCCCTCGGTTTGGTGAAGCCATTTATTTTCAAAATGTCTTTTGATGATGTCATTTATTTTCAAAAATGTCTTTTACCCCTTTGGAGGAATTCCCGTGGGTTAAGTGCCAGGTTGGGAGCGCACCCTGGCTCACATGGTAAGCAGGACTCTGGGATGGAGGTTAGCCAGACCATGTTCGAGACCTGAATGCTGCCTTGGGGCGAGGTTGAGTTCCCGTCCTTCGCTCCAGCTCCTGTCCAGGATATTAAAGGAGCCCCCAACTTCATGTCCTCTGGATAATAGTGATGTAACCCAGTTAATTCTTTCAACTCAGAAGTGCTTCAGTGCTTTTGACATGAGTGGGGTAATTTTGCAGCTTTGATCGGACTGTCTCTCAGCATCCCATCTTTGATTGTGCAATCGTCTCTCTGATGATCTACCACCTTCCCAACTTCTCCTGCTCCTATGAGCCACAGTGGCACAGTGGTTAGAGTGCAGTACTGCAGGCTACTTCTGCTGACTGCCGGCAATTTGGCAGTTCAAATCTCACCAGGCTCAAGGTTGACTCAGCCTTCCATCCTTCCGAGGTGGGTAAAAATGAGGACCTAGATTGTTGGGGGCAAGAGGCTGACTCTGTAAACCGCTTAGAGAGGGCTGTAAAAGCACTGTAAAGCGGTATATAAGTCTAAGTGTTATTGCTATTGCTGTTAAGCCCCAGAGGAAGATGTCACAAAAGAACTCAGGGCTTGAGAAATGATAGATAGTGCTCAACTTACAACCAGTCATTTAGTGACTGTTCAAAGTTACAACAGCACTGGAAAAAAGTGACCTATGACCATTTTTCACACTTACGACCATTGCAGGATCCCCACAGTCATATGATCAAAATCTGGTTAGCAATAGCAATAGCAATAGCACTTAGACTTATATACCGCTTCACAGTGTTTCACAGACCTCTCTAATCGGTTTACAGAGTCAGCCTTTTGTCCCCAACAGTTTGGGTCCTCATTTTAGCAACCTCAGAAGGATGGAAGGCTGAGTCAACCTTGAGCCGGTGAGAATTGAACTGCCGAACAGCTGGCAGCCTGCAGTCAGCAGAATTAGCTTGCAACACTGCATTCTAACCACTGTGCCACCGTGGTTCTTGGATACTGGGTAGCTGGCATGTATTTATGATGGATGCAGAGTCCCCATGTCATGTGATCCACCTTTTGCGACCTTCTGACAGCGAAGTCAATGGGGAAGCCAGTTTCACTTAACAACCGTATTGCTAAATTAACAACTGCAGTGTTTCACTTAACAACTGTGGCAAGAAAGATTGTGGGGCAAAACTCACTGAACAACTAGCAGCAGAAATTTTAGGCCCAATTATGGTTGTTAAGTCAGGGACTACCTGTATTGTTGACTTTCCCTTCTCTCTAGAGCCGTGATGGCGAACCTATGGCACGCGTGCCACAGGTGGCACACGGAGCCATATTTGTGGGCACGCGAGCGTTGCCCTAGCTCAGCTCTAGCATGCATGCGTGCACTGGCCAGCTGATTTTTGGGTCTTCTGGATGTCTGGGAAATGGGCCGTTTCCAGCCTCCGGAGGCCCTCCTGGGGGTAGGGAAGGCTGTTTTCACCCTCTCCAGGCTCCAAGAAAGCTTCTGGAGCCTGGGGAGGGTGAAAAATGGGCCTACCAGGCCCACTGTGCCATCGCGTGCCAAAAGTGGAGGGAGTGAGGGGCGGAATACGTGTGCATGCATGGGGGGTAGGGCGCATTGAATTACGGGTGTGGGTACACGCACACACGTGACACCACCACCACCCCGCGCTCCCCCTGGCACACAACAGCAAAAAGGTTAGCCATCACTGCTCTAGAGAAATCTAAAGAAATTCTGCAGTCATTTTGGTGGAGATGTTCAAAAAAAAAAGGCCATTTGTACCCAGCTCTGGTTATGACTTTTTTTTTTTTTAATCAAGTAAAAGCAAAATCTTGTGCCCGTCCCTTCAGGAATAATACCAGTGTTGTGACATGGTACATATGGAGCAGCTGTCAAAAGCAAAAATATAATTACCGAGACAAACTAGATTTAAACAGAGTCCTCTGTTTAATAAACATGGGAACACAGCTTTAAGTAAACACCTCTCTGATTATTTTGGAAAAGGAATTTGGAGCAAACCAAACCAAACAACCCAAAAATCCCTCCTCAGCTCTTCCAGGTTTGCAAATCATAAATCACAGCTTCCACTCGAATACAATTCCACTCGATCAGTCGAATTCCACTCGAATACAAGCTGGGCGGATACGACCTCATAGATGACCCTCATTCTGTCAAGGACCTTGGAGTACTCTCATCTCAAATGGTCTAAGCACCAGAGCTCACTGCAACAGCATTGCCAAAAAGGCATTAAGAGTTGTTAACCTAATCTTGCAAAGCTTCTTCTCCGGTAATATTGTACTGCAAACTAGGGCATACAAAACCTTTGCTAGACCAATTCTCGAATACAGCTCATCTGCCTGGAACCCACACTGCGTATCGGACATTAATACGATTGAGCGACTCCAGAGGTATTTCATGAGAAGAGTCCTCCACTCCTCTGCTCGCAACAGAATACCTTATGCCACCAGGTATGAAATTTTGGGATTAGACAATTTAGAACTACACCGCCTTCGGTCTGACCTAAGTGTAGTACACAAAATTATCTGCTATAACATCCTACCTGTCAATGACTACTTCAGCTTATAAAAACAACACAATAGAGGAATGGAATGGAATGGAATGGAATGGAATGGAATGGAATGGAATGGAATGGAATGGAATAGAATAGAATAGAATAGAATAGAATAGAATAGAATAGAATAGAATAGAATAGAATAGAATAGAATAGAATAGAGATGGCTAACCTTTTTGCCATTGCATGTCAGGAGCAGGCGGGGAGGGTTGTGCGCATGCATGCCCACACTCATAATTTTATACGACACCCCCCCCCCAGCTCCTGGCATGTGATGGCATGGTTTTCTCTCTTCCCAGCCTCCAGAGCCTTTCTAGGAGCCTGGGGAGGGCAAAAATGGCCTTCCCCACCCCACTCCCCGGAGGCCCTCTGGAGGCCGGAAACAGCTCATTTGCCAACTTCCAGTGGGCCTGGAAGGCCCGAAAATCAGCTGGCGTGCCCACCAATATGGCTACATGTGTGCCACCTGTGGCACGCGTGCCATAGGTTCGCCATCACAGGAATAGAACATTGTTTATTGGTCAAGTGCAATTGGACACGTAAGGAATTTGTCTCCAGTGCTTAAACTCTCAGTATACATACAAACAACAAAGTGATGCATCCATAAGATACCATTAGGAGAAGGTAATATTAAAAGACATTTAGTTGCATGGGAGTTTTTTTCTTAAAATGTGAGATGGCTTGCTTTTCAAGGCCGGAGATAAATTCTTCTACAGGGAGAAAGGTTATATCATACCTGGGCAGGGATGGGGGGGCGGGGGGGGAGAGAGAAAATGTCATTATGGCTCATTTCTTAATGCATTCTACCCCGCCATCTGGTGGTCATAAGATGCATTTACTCAACTATTTCTGTAAGGAGGGGGAACTGCACCTGGTTTGCAGAGCTCTGTTAAGTTGCTTATGTCCCAGTAAGAACGAGCCAATTTTACTCTCCTATTTATTCAGGGATGGGCTTCAAAATTTTTAGCAAGGGGTTCTCTGCCCAATTGCTGGGTGGGCGTGGCCATGGTGGGCTTGGCCTAGTCGGCCTCCTGCACCATGAGGGGGAGGCATTTTCGCCCTCCCCAGGCTCCAGGGGCTTTCCTTGAGCCTCTGGGAGGGCAAAAACAGCCTCCCCAGGCTCTGGAGGCCCTCTGGAGGCTGGAAATGGTCCCCTTTCTGGTCTTCCTGAACTTCTTGTAGGCCCATTTTTCGCCCTCCCTGAGCCGACTGCAAGGAAAATAAATCCTCCCATTCTCCCATCATCCAGTCAGAGCTGAAGAAGCTTCTTGGATGAGAAGCGAAAACGTCTTCAAAGAAAAACCAGAAAGTCCTGTTGCCTCTTGAAAGAAAAAGAAAAAAAAGCACCTTTGGGACAGTTCAGCACCGTTATAATTTCAAATGGTCACTAAATGAGCTGTTGTAAGTTGAGGTATTCGTAAGAGGGTGAAGATTTAGTGCATGCAAATTGATGCCTGCTTTTGTCCCTCTTGTATCAAGGTATAACCATGGGTGAAATGCTACTAGTTCGCACCGGTTTGGGCAAACCGGTAGTGATAAACGCTACTGGTTCGGGCGAACCGCTAGTAAAAAAAAAGCTACCGGTTAATCTGAACTGGTATTTCTGATGATCACCTGTGCCGTTCAATTTATATTTGCTAGAAAGCAGGAAATCCTGCTTTCTAGCAAATCTAAATCGCGCGGCACAGCTGTTTCCCCCCCCACACTGTTCTACTTGCCTTGTTAAGTCTCTTTTTTCTGCGCAAAGCGCACAGAGTGCATTTGGCACACAGTGCACATGCGCGAGCAGCAAACCGCTGGCAATCCACGGAGATTTCACCACTGGGTATAAGCCACATCTTACCAGTATCACAATTCCACGTCACAATTCCAAACTTACCTGCCATTGCCAATGCGTCTTCCCGTGCGTCGTCTTCAGCGGGTTGATGGATATTCCAGGACGTCAGAGGAAGTGAGGCAATCTCTTCATAGGAAGCCAGCTTGACCATGTCCATGTGGCTGCTTTCGGGCTTGTACCACGGAATGAAACATTCTTTGCCTTTTTGGAAAATGTCTTTAATGATTTCGTTGGTCCGGACCTCGTCTGGCATGCTCAGGAAGACCGCGATGCGCTGGGAAGCGAGGTAGCGAGGATGGGCCATCACCTGTTTTGGGAAAAGGAGAATCCCCAATCAGGCTTATGAATGAATGCAGTGGTGGAATTCAATTTTTTTTTACTACTGGTTCTGTGTGCGTGGCTTGGTGGGCGTGGTGTGCCTTGGTGGGCGTGGCAGGGGAAGGATGCTGCAAAATCTCCATTCCCACCCGGAAATGGTGTTTGCCGGTTCTCCGAACTACTCAAAATTTCCATTACCGTTAAAAAGGAGCTTGGTGGCGCAGTGGACTAAGTGCTGTTAAAGTAGCACTTAGCTGCCAGCTGTCTGCAATTACTGCAAGTTCAAATCTCACCAGGCTCAAGGTTGACTCAGCCTTCCATCCTTTCGAGGTAGGTAAAATGAGGACCCGGATTGTGGGGGCAATAAGCTGACTTTGTATAAAAAAGAACACCGCTTAGTGGGGGCCAAAAGCCCTACTAAGCAGGTATATACAAAAGTATGAAGGCTATTGCTTAATGCATTGTAAGCCGCCCGGAGAAAGGCGGCATATAAATCGAACTAATAAATAAATAAATAAATAAACTTCCTCAAGCAGTGAGAGAGTGTCAGAACAGCCAGGATACTTATTAATTATTGGGAAGGTAATTCCCTCCCCCCCCCCGAATATCTCTATAAAAAGAGCATCGAAGGAGAATGTGTCCAGTGGTCTTCACCTCTTTAGAGTCACAGGGACAGACCTTTCAACCAGTGGTATCAGATTTATGAACGGGGAAGAGAATATAACACAGCTATTCTCGCTTGTCACAGTGTTTTAGCTGTTGGAGGGGAAGATAAGGCATGAAAAAAGAGGAGCATACATTATTCTCCGGGTCCTAAATAGACATTGAATGAAAATGTAACTTCTTCAATAAATCTGGATGAGATTTTTCTACCCCAATCTTTCCAGAGATCCCTGTTTTGTTTTATTTTTTTTTCATTTATTTATAATCTGCCTTTATTATTTTTTTTACAAATAACTCAAGGCAGAAAGCATATCCAACAAAACTTCCTCCTCTTCTTTTCCCCATAAAACAACAACCCTATGAGGTTGGCTGGGCTGAGAAAGAGTGACTGAGCCAAAGTTACCCAGTTGGCTTTCATGGCTAAAGTAGGACTTCAACTCATAGTCTCCAGCTTTTTAGTCTAGTGCCTTAACCACTAGACCAAACTGGTGGTTGGTTGGTTGTTGTTGCTATTATTATTATTATTATTATTATTATTATTATTATTATTACTACTACTACTACTACTACTACTATCATTATTGCTATTATTATCTCTTTTATTCATTAAACATGAAACTCAGTCAACTGAACATTCAAAAATGCATCACAAATACCATTGACTGGTGTTAATGGTTGATACGGGTTGCTGCCAGCATCCTAGGTATCAACCAAGTACCTTCTTAAAATATATGATGTTCTGAGTAGCGCAGTTTTTTTGCAGTTCTGCTGGTGTTATTGCAGGAAGCTGCAATTTCTTGATGTGTTTTGTAAAATTCTTGGACATGGTACCAAGTGCCCCGATGACAATGGGTATCACTGTTACAGGTTTCATGTAGTTTCGATGGCCAGGTCGCGACATTTCGTGATTTTTCCCAGTTCTTTTTCTTTGACTCTGGTGTCTCCTGGTACAGCGATATCAATAAACTGTACGCTTCGACCCTCAACAACCGTGATATCTGGATTACGTGTTATGTCCCAAATGACGATCCGTCTGTATTCGAAAGTCCCACAAGATCTTCACTGTCTATTATTATTATTATTTACTTTATTCATTAAACATGAAACTCAAGTCAACTGAACATTCAAAAATGCATCACAAATACCATTGACTGGTGCTAATGGTTGATATGGTTTGCTGCCAGTGTCCTAGGTATTATTATTATTATTATTATTATTATTATTATTATTATTATCATTATTATCATTATTATTGCATTTACAAATAGTGTTAACAGATTCAGGGCAGTTTACAACATCCAGGTATATAATTAAAATAATTGTAAAAAATTTTAAAATGTGATACTGATTCTAAGGTGCCTTATTCTTGTATCTCCAAAGAATCACAAGTCAGGAAAGAGCTTGAGACTCTAGAAAGAGTGCAGAGAAGAGCAACAAAGATGATTAGGGACCTGAAGGCTAAAACATATGAAGAACGGTTGCAGGAACTGGGTATGTCTAGTTTAATGAAAAGAAGGACTAGGGGAGACATGATAGCAGTCTTCCAATATCTCAGGGGCTGCCACAAAGAAGAACGGATCAATCTATTCTCCAAAGCACCTGAGGGCAGGACAAGAAGGAATGGGTGGAAACTAATCAAGGAGAGAAGCAACTTAGTTTCCAGACAGTTAGAACAATTAATCCATGGAACAACTTGCCTCCAGAAGTTGTGAATGTTCCAACACTGGAAGTTTTTAAGAAGAGATTAGGCAACCATTTGTCTGAAATGGTATAGAGTTTTCTGCCTAAGCAGGGGGTTGGACTCTAGTATTGTTCTTTTTCAAACAACAATAACAACCAATTACACAAGTAGTTTTGCCAGGGAAGGATCTGTAGGGTCTTTATCTCACCCCTAACATTCATGAAATCTCTAAATTCTTCTTAAAATGAATTATTGGCATTGAGTTTGTTAAACTTTGGTATGTTTTTAATTTTCTGAGCTACTTTGAAAGCTGGTTCAAGCAGGACAATGGGGAGTAAATCAAATAAACCATACCTCATTCTGAGTAAAGTCAAAGTTCATAAGATTTCTTATAATGCATTCATATTTTCCAAGTGCACTTGGCCCTCTCATTTCTATTGGGTGCTTCAATACTTCAACATGCCCGAGAGGTGTTTATACGTACGATAGAGCTATCAATCATTATGATAAAATAGATTAAAATATGCTGGGAAATTACCCAACCACTGAAATAGTAGGAAATTGAAAGGTTCAGGTAGAAAAGAGAGAGCATTTATTTTGCTGGTGTTTTTCTCCTTGAAATATTCATTTTCCAAATATCTTAATATTCAGTAGAATAATCACGCTGGATTGACTTTCCTGCTGCTGCTGAATTAATGGCTGGCTACTTTTACTTGATGAATGTTTGTTTTGGTGACTGAACTCTTATCTGTTTGCACGCTCCGATTATTCATTAATTCTGCTGATCCGGAATGATGAGAGCATTTAAGTTTTGACAATCTTAGTACACTTTCCAGTATGACTTTCTGGCTTTTAGTGGTATAGAAATGGCCATTTTTAAATAATTTACCACGGGCAATAATAGGGAGTACAGAATATCCTGTATCTAAATAACACTTTCAATTTCAAGAAATGGAGGTACTGACAGATTTTATTTTCCTGGGCTCCAAGATCACCACAGATGGGGACTGCAGCCAAGAAATTAAAAGACGCTTGCTCCTGGGGAGGAAAGCCATGGCAAATTTAGACAGCAGATGTCTCTGCTAAAAAGCAGAGACATCACCCTGCCGACAGAAGTGCGTATTGTCAAGGCTATGGTTTTCCCAGTTGCAATGTATGGCTGTGAAAGTTGGACCATAAGGAAGGCTGAGCACCAAAGAATTGAGGCCTTTGAACTCTGGTGCTGGAGAAGACTCCTGCGAGTCCCTTGGACTGCAAGGCGATCCAACTGGTCAGTCCTAGAGGAGATCAACCCCTGACTGCTCTTTAGAAGGCCAGATCCTGAAGAGGAAACTCAAATACTTTGGCCACCTAATGAGAAGGAAGAAGAACCTAATGCTGGGAAAGGCTGAGGGCAAAAGAAGAAGGGGACGGCAGAGAACGAGGTGGCTGGATGGAGTCACTGAAGCAATCAGTGTGAGCTTAAATGGACTCCAGAGGATGGTAGAGGTCAGGAAGGCCTGGAGGAACATTGTCCATGGGGTCACGATGGGTCGGACAGGACTTCGCAACTAACAACAACAACTAGCAGGATTTATTTATTTATTTATTTGTTTGTTTAAATTTCTATACCGCCCTTCTCCAATATAGGACTCAGGGCAGTGAACAGCCAATCTGCTTGCCACTTGCCTATTTTAGTCAATTTCACATCTAGTCTTGTAGGAAAGCCGAAACTTCTCAATTTCATATCCCCTTAGTCAGTTGCTCAATGAAAACAGAAAAAAAAAAAAATTCCCAGACTTTCATTTTCAGAATGAAGGATAAATTTTCCCTCAGCACCATTTCTCAGATGAAAGCCTGTAAGAGATTCTCAGTCATCCAGGTCATGGTTGTCCCAAAGGGGCTTTTTTCAGGAGGCAACTGGACTTTCTTGTTTTTTTGTTTTGAAGACGTTTCGCTTCTCATCCATGAAGCTTCTTCAGCTCTGACAGGATAGTGGGGAATGGGAGGATTTATATTCCTTGCAGGCTTGTAGCTATACAATTTGGGATGAACACCCTTTGAATGTTGTGGGAGTAGGAATGGATTTTCAGAGGAAAAATTGCAGACTACAGGAAGCAGAAGCACTAACTCAGGTGACCCTGAGGACACAGATAAACCTCCAAGGGCTTCAAAGACCCTCTAAAACAGGAGTCTCCAACCTTGCCTACTTTAAGACTTGTGGACTTCAACTCCCAGAATTCCCCAGCCAGCTTTGCTCTGGGAGTTGAAGTCCACAAGTCTTAAAGTCGGCAAGGTTGGAGACTCCTGCTCTAGAAGGATGAAACTTTTCTTTTCTTGGATTTATCCATGGTTGGCCTACCGGGGGTTGAAAAGCTCAATAAATCGCGTGCCGGCGGGTGTCGCACATTGGCGGTTGTGACGCATATTTTGAGTGACAGGGGGCCGCAGCAGAGGGGTGGAAGAGCCACATGCGGCTCCAGAGCCACAGGTTGCTGACCCCTGCACTAATCCTTCTCTTCGATAGGCTAAATACACCTAGCTCCCCCAATCACTCATAGGCTAAATGTCTATGGATTTAGACAGTGGTGGGATTCAAATAATTTAACAACCAGTTCTCTGCTCTAATGATTTCTTCCAACAACTAGTTCACCAAACTGCTCAGAAAGTTAACAACCGGTTCTCCCGAAGTGATGCGAACTGGCTGAATCCCACCACTGGATTTAGACATTCAAGGAGAGTGCCATGGGCGTTGGGGACACCACCTAAGGCAGCATCCTTTCCCTGGAGTGGGGAGGGAATGGGGATTTTGCAGTATCCTTCCCTTGCCACGCCCACCAAGCCACAGAACAGGTAGTAAAAAAAAATTGGGTTTCACCACCGGCTCCAAGCCTAGCTTTGCTTCCAAGAGGAGGAGTTGGCAACCAGGGCACAAAGCCAGGTCTTCGCCTTGAATTCACGCTTCTGGGAGAAAGGCTTGGAGTCCCTCCCCTCCAAGACACGCGAGCGCAGCGCTGGCTGGATGCCCCTTTCCCAACGTTGCCAAATCCCCTCCGCGCCCACCCGCCGCCCTTTTTCCAAAAACCCTCCCTCCAGGGGTGAAATGCTCCCAGTTCGGACTGGATCACCCGATCGGGTAGCAATGGCGGCGGGTGGTTCGGAGAACCGGTAGCCAAAATCTCTGCGCCCTCTTCCAACGAAAAAATGCTTTTAAAAGTTAAAAAAAAAAAAGCCTCTGATGATGGGGCGGCTCAGCTGGGATCCTCAGAGGCTTTTCAAAGCATTTTTTTTCTGCAACCTCTTGGCCGAAGAGGTGATAAAAAAATGGTTTGAAAAGTCTCTGACGCTCCCAGCTGAGTTGCCTGATGGCAGAGAGGCATTTTTTAAAAAAGCCTCTCTGACGATCCCAGCTGAGTTGCCCGATGGCAGAGAGGCATTTTTTAAAAAAGTCTCTCTGACGATCCCAGCTGAGTTGCCCGATGGCAGAGAGGCATTTTTTTTAAAAAAAAAAGCCTCTCTGACGATCCCAGCTGAGTTGCCTGATCGCCAGAGGCTTTTCAAAGGATTAGAAAAAAAAATGCTTTGAAAAGATTAAAATAAATAAATAAATTGGCCACGCCCACCCAGTCACATTACCCCTCCCCCCACCACCAAGCCACTTCCACAGAACCGGTAGTAACACATTTTACATTTCACCCCTGCCTGCCTGCCTCCCTCCCTCCCTCCCTCAGCGGCGTAGGGGGGCGGGAGTGAGGAGGGGCAGCAAGGGGGGAGGATTCTCAGTCGGGAGGGAGGAAGGGAGGGAAGGGGGGAAATCCCCGGGTTTGCCAAGTTCTTTGGGCACCGCTTGGAGAGGCGCGTGGGCGCACGAGGGCTTTCCAGCTTTGGGGAAAGGTTCCCCAGGGGGGGAACTTTCTCGCGTTCTGCGGGGCTCGGTTGCCAAAGGGCCCCTGGAACGGGGAATCAACCGACCGGCCGTCCGGAGAAAGCGAGCAGCGTCCGCCGTCTCTCTCTCTCTCTCTCCCACCCAAGCCACCCACCTTGCCGGCCAGCAGGCGCGACTGGCGGAGCTTCTCGGCTTCGCTCAGCGCTTTCAGGCGGCGCTTCAGCTCCGCTCGCAGGGCGCGCTTGGCTGCGTGCAGGGCTGCCATGTCAGCCGGGCTGGCGGCGGCGGCTCCGGCTCCTCCTTCCTCCGCCGCCGAGCTCTCCATGCGGGACTGACTGCGAGAGCAGCAGCAGCCGCAGCCTCGGTCGACCTCGGGGAGGCGCCCCGAGCCCAGAAGAAGGGCTGAGCGGACTCTGGAGGGGAAGCTCTCCAAGGTCCCTGAGCGCCGGGAAGGCGGGGAGTGAAAAGGGACCGCCGCTCGCTGCTCGCTCCCCTCGCCTTGGAGAGGCGCCAAAGCAAAGGGAGGCAGCCGGCTCCAAAGTCCAAAGATGAGACGGTGGTCATTGATTTGTCACGGAGGAATGGGTCGGGTGGCTTTCTTTTATTGTACTTTGCTTTTGATTTTCTTATTTGATTTTCTTATTTATTTGCTTTTATTATTTTCTTTTATTTGTTTGTTTTGCTTTTTTCTTATTTTCTTTTCTTATTTTGTTTCATTTATTTTATTTTTTTTTTTTTTTCTTTATTTTATTTTACTTTACTTTATTATTTTACTTTATTTTTTATTTTCTTTTATTATTTTCTTTTTTTATTTGTTTTTTTTCTTTTCTTTTCTTATTTTGTTTCATTTATTTTATTTAATTATTTATTTATTTGTTTTTTATTTAATTATTATTATTATTATAAAATTATTGTTATTATTTTATTTATTTTATTTTTATTTTATTTACTTTATTTTATTATTTTATTTTCTTTATTGTTTTGTTTTTTCTTTTCTTTCTTTTCTTTTACTTTACTTTATTATTTTACTTTATTTCTTATTTTCTTTGATTGTTTTCTTTTCTTTTGTTTCTTTTCTTTTCTTTTTTTATTTAATTATTTTCTTTTCTTTTCTTTTCCTTTACTTTATTATTTTCCTTTATTTTTATTTTATGTATTTATTATTTTATTTTATTATTTTATTGTTTTATTTTATTTATTTTTTAAAAAAATTGATTTATATGCTACCCTTCTCCGGAGACTCAGGGCGGCTTACAATGTGTTATTTTATCTTTTTATTTTATTTTACTTTACTCTATTATTTTACTTTATTTTTTATTTTACTTTATTATTTTATTATTTATTTATTATATTTTATTTTATTGTTTTGTTTTATTTTATCTTTTTATTTTATTTTATTTTACTTTATTATTTTATTTTATTTATTATTTTATTATTTTATTTTATTTTATTACAAAAAGGGCTACAGGTAGTCCTCAATTTACAACAGTTCATTTAGCAACCGTTCAAAAATGACAACGGCACTGTAAAAAGTTGACTGACGACCGTTTTTCACACTTAACGACCGTGGCGGCACCCCCATGGTCGCCTGATCAAAAATCCAGAGGCTTGGCCAGTGGCTCATACTTATGACGGTTGCCGTGTCCCCAGGGAGGAAGGGGGGGTTCCCCGGATCCTCTTTTTGATGAACTTCTGACGAGCAAAGTCAACGGGGGGAAACCGGATTCACTTAACAACTGTGTGACTAACTTAACCACTGCCGTGATTCATTGAACAACGGTGGCAAAATGGGGCCAAACTCACTTCCTAAATGCTTCATCTAGCAACAGAAATTTTGGGCTTAGTTGTGGTCGTAACTTGAGGACTACTTGTATTTATTAAGCCGACATCTGTTGCTGCCCTCATTTCAGACAAGCCTCTGGATTGCAAAACAGCACAAACATGCAGTTCTAAATGCAAAGAATAAAAGCCAAAGAAAAGAAAACATTTCAAAGATGATGCAGTTCCTGCAAGAATCGTCCCCTGCATGGAACAAATGGTTCGGTTTGTGCATCCCTCTTTCTGCAGCTTTCACCGTGGGTGGAAGGCAGCTCGCTGCAGTTCTTGGGCGATAACCATCAACCCTGCTGATAACGTGATCTCCCTTCCTAGCCGATGACGGGTGGTGATAACCACTTAATTTGTTCCATGAGGGCTGTTTTCGTAGATGGTTTAATTGATTTGGCTTAGTCAGGGTATTGTGTGCACCCATCCTTTGCGGGTTGTAAGCCGTAGTTTATGATAAGAGTGGCCCACCTTTTCATAGCTGGAGGTTATATATAAGACTAGCTGAATACCCGTGCTCCGCTACGAAACTATGTGATCGGGTTTGATAAATCGACACTTAAGAGTTTGAAAATTAATGGGTAGTTACGATTGGCCTCTCCTCTCCCCTTCTCTCCCTCAGGCTGGCCCCACAGAAGCCTCTCCTGTCCTCTCTCTCAGCCTGGTCCCATCAATCCTCTCCTCTCTCCTCTCCCTCAGGCTGGCCCCATAGATCCTCTCCACTCCCCTTCCTTCCCTCAGGCTGGCCCCACAGAAGCCTCTCCTGTCCTCTCCCTCAGGCTGGCCCAATCGATTCTCTCGCCTCTCCTTCTCTCTCTCAGGCTGGCCCCACAGAAGCCTCTCCTGTCCTCTCCCTGGCCCCATCGATTCTCTCCTTCTCTCCCTCAGGCTTGCCCCATAGAAGCCTCTCCTCTCTCCTTCTCTCCCTCAGGCTGGCCTCACAGAAGCCTCTCCTGTCCTCTACCTCCCTCAAGCTGACCCCATAGATCTTCTCCCATCCCCTTCTCTCCCTCAGGCTGGCCCCACAGAAGCCTCTCCTCTCCCTCAGGCTGGCCCCATAGATCCTCTCCTCTCCCCTTCTGTCCCTCAGGCTTGCCCCATAGAAGCCTCTCCCCTTCTCTCCCACAGCCTTGACCCACAGAAACATCTCCTATCCTATCCCCTTCTCTCCCTCAGGCTTTCTAGCCCCTTCTCCCCATGAGGCTTGTCCCACAGAAGCCTGTCCTATGCTATCCCCTTCTCTCCAGAGTTATTTTCAAGTCGGGAGAGGGAGTAAAACGTCTAACCAATTAGCATCAGAGGGTGTTATAATAATATAGGAAATATTAATGCTCTGATGGTCATTTCGAAAAATCCTTTCTTTGAGCACCTAGAAGCCAAGAGGAACATACATGGCAAAATTCAAGTTTGTAGGCTTTACGTTTCTGGAGATTTTGTGATTAATGCGTGAGTGGTTTTCGCTTTTATATATATAGATTTGGGGCGGTGTTTGGGGGGACAGTAGGTAAAATGATTGTGCAAAAAAAAAAAAAGTTGGAGAAAGAGGTGCAAACTTTGAGGCATGGAACATACTATTTTCCCCAAAAACATTCCATTTTCCCTCCGGAACAGGGTGATCCAGTTGCTCAGGGATCAGACTGTTCCCATCTGGAACATGGCAACCGATTTGCTATTCTGGGAGATTTACTTTAGATTTTCAGGAATGGCCAGAGTGCCCTGTTCAGAGAAAAATACAGAATGTTCCAGATGTAGAATGAAGATCATCCTGGAAGATGATCAAAAGAAGCTCCTGGATGATGGAAATGAGATTCGCTCAACCCTAGCTTCAAGTTTTATAAAATCAGTTCTGTTGTATTCTGCATCCCTATTTACTGAACAAATTATCACCGTCTTATGATTTAAACTCGTAATTATGTATTCAGTTAGCCATAATTAAGCAAGCAATAGCCTAGCATATGTAGGCCCAAATAATGTTTAATAGTAGGGTTGGCTACCATTAACAAGTATAATGCCTATAGTCCACATGGTAAAGGTTGGAGGAGCTGTGGTTGAATGCAGCTGGATCTAAGCAACACTCTTAAGTTGTAATATTGGTTTGCTGGTACTTTGTCATGTCCTGTGAGTCAAGCCATTGTGCTTCATGACTTATTTTATTTGGCTAATTTGGCTAAAGAAATAATGATTTACCGTGTCAGGTGTAATGGTATGTGAGAAAGACCTTGGAGAGTCAGGGTGAAGAAATGCTTCCTTAGGGAATAATCAGAAAAGAAAGGGCTTAGCCCTCAGCTGCATAATGGGTAGAGAAAGAGGCTCAAAAGGACCCTCCCTAGCTTCTCAGGCTGTATAGGAGACGGTGGGAGATTTGCAATTTCAGACTTGCAATATTGATGTAAATACCACCGGATGAGCTAATTCTACATCATTGTAAGGTCACTGCTTGACGAGATAGAAATAATTTCTATGCTGAGCATTTAAACTGTTCGTTTTACTGCACACTAATATCTGCAAGCAATTTCACAAAAGAAATATATATATATATATATATTATAAATAACATATAAATAAAGTTTGAAATATTATATTCTCCCCCCTTTCCCTATTGAGCTCAGTAGCGTTCTTAGTCTTCTACTAAGAGGGAAGTTATCCCAGTGTAACATCCTCAAGAAAAGCATTGACCAAGTTTATGAGTGATATTGATTGAAGATGGAGAAAACAGCCAAGATCTTTGTCTTCAAAGTGGATAAGGATATCCAGGAGCTTCTATCCTCAAATTTGGTTCTAAAGCCATTGTCCTGCAAGCAAAGAGAAAAGGATGATGAGAATCACTTTTGTCGAATGGTTAAGGCACCTGGCCAGAAACCAGGCGGCAGTAAATTCTAGTCAGGCATAAAAGACATCTGGGTGATGTTGAGCCAATCATAGAAGTTCTAGTCCTGCCTTAGGCATCAAAGCCAACTCTGGTGACTTTGAGCCAGTCCCTTTCTTTCAGCCCAACCCCACCTCATAGGGTTGTTGTGGGGAAAATAGGAGAAGGAAGGAGTACAGGTAGTCCTCAAATTACAACAGTTCGTTTAGTGACTGTTGTCAACTCGCAAAGCATCCTCGAGTTGCCATAGGCCAGAGGGGGTGGGAAAGCAGCGAAATGGCATAGCAGCCAAAGACAGATGCACATTCCATACTTATGTCTGTCAAGGCTGTAGCCCAGGGTTACCTGCAGCAGCCGGTGGGGAGTGACCTCTACAACCCACAAAATTGTTCCGTTGGCTAATATGATTGATGACACACCCTGGGGGGAGGGGGAAACAGCGTAAATTAGGTAGGGTCAGAGCTGGCTTTGCTTGGGAACGTGCTGATATGAAGCTCCTAATAAATAACTGGATTTCTTTTGAAGCTTGGCTCGAGACTCATGATTTAATTAGGGCATCTGTCGGAACCCTGACAACTGTTCAAGGTTAAAATGGCACTGAAAAATGTGACTTACGACCGTTTTTCACAATTACAACCTTTGAAGCGTTCCCCACGATCATGGGATCAAAATTCAGATGCTTTGGCAACTGGTTCCTAGTTGGGACCGTTGCTGTGTCCCGAGGTTACGTGATCATTTTTTTGCGGCCTTCTGATAAGCAAAGTCAACGGGGAAACCAGATTCACTTAACAACCAGGTTATCCACCGCAGTGATTCACTTAACAACTGTGGTAAGAATGTGGTCGTAAAATGGGGCAATACTGACTTAACAAATGTCTCGCTTACCAACAGAAATTTTGGGCTCAGTTGTGATCGTAATTCGAGGACTACCTATATTAGCTATGTTCATCGCCTTGAGTTGTTTATAAAACATAATAAAGGTGGGGTAAAAATAAATAAAATAAAAATACGTTATACATCGCTTGCAATGAATAAAGCCATTCCCTCGGGGTGGGGTGGGGTGTGGGAAGTCTGATTGATTATCCTGGGTGCACTCAAAGTATTGGATTCATTCGCTGCCTTGAGTTATTTTTACCAAAAAATAAAGGTGGGATATAAAGAAATAATGACACAATTGTTGAGATCTGAAGCGGTGTTCATCGCGCATAAAACCACGTTTGGCCTTCACCTAGTGTTTGTGTGAACCCAGCTGTTGTGGCTTGCAAATCACCCAACATTTTGGATCTCCTTGCTAAGTATCTTAACGTCTTGCACTATGGAGCTGGGGCCAAGCTTCCTGTGAAAACAACTGTTAAATATTTTAAAGTTTAAATATTTAAATATTTCAACTTTAAATATTTCAAATGAACTGTAAAAATGAGCCTCATCGGATGAGATCTCTTTTCACAAGGGTTCAAGTCACTGTTCGTTACATGTTAATTATGCCTTTTTTTTCCTTTTTTTTTTTTTTTCAAAATTGCAGTGTTTTATTTTGATTTTGGAGACTTATTGCTGCCATCTGGTGGATTTGGATTTGATGGACACTGCCATCAAAGGGAACGGAAATGTAACAGAACATGTAAAAAAAAAAAACCACCTAGCTTGCAATTTTTTTAAAAAAATGCATACATGCACCACAGCTATACATGCATAATTATGTCTTAAGGTTTCCCTCGGATAATTTCAAGATTTTTACTCCAGCAAGAAGAATCTGAAAGAGTCACAGAAGCTACTAGCAGAATCAGAAAAAAAGACAACTGCCTGTGTTCATAGAACATAGAATAACATAAGTTGGAAGGGACCTTGGAGATCTTCTAGTCCAGCCCCCTGCTTGAGCAGATGACCATATACCATTTCAGACAAGTGGCTGTCCAATCTCCCCAGTGATGAAGGACCTACAACTTCTGAAGACAAGCCATTCTACTGTTGTGGTCCACCAACAGTCTGAGGAGCTGGCAGCGGAGTCGGACAGCGATGAGGCTGACGTAGAACATGGGCCAGTCCTGGAGGCTGGAGAAGGCCCGGATGAGGGCTCTGCGTCGGAGGCAGAGATGGGGCCAGGGCCATCGGGGAGTGATGTGCGGACTCCGGAGCCTCCAGAGACTGACAGCAGAGAGGCAGAGGAACAGGAGGAGCCTGTTCCTAGTGCATGCATGAGAAGAGCTGCTAGAAGGCAAGAGCAGCTAAAGCAAAAAGGACGACTCGGGAGTAAGGTCAAGAGATGATTGGCCCCTCCCATAAGGCTTAAAAGACCAGCAAAGGCTCTTGGGCTCTTTGGCGGAAAACTACGTTGATAGATTTGTTTCTTGTCTTGCTGCATTTATTTCTTGTCGGCGTCTTCTGCTTCTGAACTTTTGCCAAGAAAAGCCTTTGGCAGGTTGCCAAAGTAGACCAAGGTTGGTGATAAGGCTGAAGAATTGTGTTATAAAGAATTTGGTTTGAATTGGTTTGGACTACGCTGAGAATGAGTTAATTCTCAGCTGTTCTAATAAATTCTGTTTGTTTAGAACTGATTGGGTCTGATAATACCTACTTGGGCCTAGGTCACAACATCTATTAATTCTCACCAAGGAAGAAAATTTTCTCCATAGTTCTAGGTTGCTTCTCTTCTTGATTAATTTCCATCCATTGCTTCTTTTCCTGCCTTCAGGTGCTTTGGAGAATAGCTTGACTCCCTCTTCTTTGGGGTAGCCCCTCAGATATTAGAACACTGCTATCATGTCTCCCCTAGCCCTTCTTTTCATTAGACTACCCAATTCCTGTAACCGTTTCAGTCTCCAGCCCCCTAAATCATTTTTGTTGCTCTTCTCTGCACTCTTTCCAGAGTCTCAATATCTTTTTTTACATTGTGGTGACCAAAACTGGATGCAGGATTCCAAGTGTGGCCTTCCTATGGCATTGTAAAGCCGTACTAGAACTTCACATGTTCTTGGTTTTATCCCTCCATTAGCGCAACCTAGAATTGCATTGGCTTTTTTTGACATACCGTTCACACAATATGCTGTCCAGATCAACTAAGTTGTCAGGGTTCCAAGGAACACCACCAACGAATAAAGTTCTGAGGCCTGAGGTTCCTCAAAGTTCCAATTTATTATTGACAGTTAAGAAGCAAAAAAGAAAATTGTCTTCTAAAACCGATACCAAGCTGATGTCACATTGCACCAGTGGTGGGTTGCCCCCGGTTCGCACAGGTTCTATAGAATGGGTAGTAAAACCGGCAGGAGGCTCCACCCACTGACCCCCAACGTCATCAAAACACTTCTACGCATACGTAGAAGAGCACACGCGCGGCCCCGCTGCGAACCAGTAGTAAAGGTAAGTAGAACCCACCCCTGCATTGCACGGTAAATTTTGTTGAGTACTGAATGTGGTTAAGTTTTATTTGGACCTTAATAGTGTAACAGAAGCCCAGTTCTCTTGGCTATTATTTTGGCTCAGTACATTGCCTGAAGCCAAGCTGACTGGAATCAACGAGGTGCAATTTATTACGGTGCGGCTCAAATGATTTAGGAGAAAAAGGCCCTCAGTGCTCCCACCCTCTGGAATGAATTGCCTACTGAGCTCCGGACGGCTCCTGATCTCCGCTCCTTCCGTCGGGACTTGAAGACTTGGCTTTTCAAACAAATAGGCTGAGACTGATTCTGGGCTTTATTATTTACTACTAATTAATTTAATTTAATTTAATTTAATTTAATTTCGAATTTATATACCGCCCTTCTCCCTGAGGACTCAGGGCGGTGTACAGCCAAGATAAAAAACATAGAATACAAATATTAAAACATTTAAAAATATATATAAAATTTGGCCCAAAAAATTAAAAATCGCAGACTAATTATTTGGATTAAATTATGATTTTATTGTACTTGTTTCTTAACTTGTGTTCGCCGCCCTGAGTCCTTTGGGAGAATGGCGGCATATAAATACATTTAATAAATAAATAAATAAATTTCTATTTTGTAGACATTGAATGGAAACTCCAAGGGAAAAACACAGTATGCTTTAGATATAGATGTGGCTCTCAGATACACCCACGGAAATCTCACTGCAGATCAAGATTAATAGGGAAATAGTCATATACAGGAATTGAGAATTGCTATAATTCCCTGAAAGGAAGATTAGGGGTTTCCCCCCAAACATCAAAGTGAAAAAGCCATCTTAGATTTGCAGAGAATACAACCTTTCTCTATTTGATTCCTCTTTGGGGAATTCTGAATCTTAAATGCAGGATCATTTTTCTTTTCCTTGACTACAGTGTGTCCTTGAAATGAATGGGGAGAGACTCCTTTTTCTGAAAGATCCCAGCAAGGCTGCAGTTAATGGGGAATCAATATTTTCAGGATTGCGTTGCAGGTTGCCAGTATCTCACCCTTTGCCACGTATCTTAGGAACACACAAAAAAAACAAACCAGGCATTTTGCAAGTTCCTGTTCCCCTTGAGGAAGAAGAATATGCTACTGTGTGTTTCTTTTGCTATGGAAAGTTTCTTTTGCTGTGTTTCAAGGCAAATAATTAGCAAACCTAAAACCTCAAAGCAGGCAAGCCAGAGTTTGATTTAATATGTAACTTGATGCCTGAGTGGCCTGGAAGACTCTTAAAATTAAAAGAAATGAGGGGTAGGTAGGTAGGTAGGTAGGTAGGTAGGTAGGTAGGTAGGTAGGTAGGTAGGTAGGTAAGTAGGTAAGTAGGTAAGTAGGTAAGTAGGTAAGTAGGTAGATAGATAGATAGATAGATAGATAGGTGATTGATAGATAGAATTTTAATAAATGCCAATTACTCATTCAAAAACAAAATTCCACTGAGTTCCACGGTATTATTACCACACTATTGAATTTTTCTGATCTTTTGAAATAATCTTACCCATATTGCATAGAAATAAACTCTTTGAACTCTGTGGGGTTAAATGTTCTCTTGGGTTGTACTATCGAGTTGTACTTTATAAGACAATACAGTAGTGGCCAAAATTGTGGAAAACCTTTTGGGAAAAGTCTATTTTCTAAAACTAGCTAATAACCCCCCCCCTTTTTTTTTTGGAGTAGTACGATAAAATTATAAATCGATGGAAAGATAATTTAATCAAGAATGTAATGCAATAACTTTTATGAAGGATTTGCTATTAGAATAGCAGTCACAGTATAAAGAAAAAAAAGTGTGAAACACTTAGAAAAAAATGAGATATACTCAGTAGGGTAACCTTTAGCATGAATTATGGCCTTACAATGTCTTCCCATGGAGTGAACCAAGTCTTTTAGTTCTGCAGCTGTTATTATGTGAAACCAAGATTGAATTATGGCTTCTATTAACTGGGTTTGATTGCTGGGTCGCTTCTGACTAACAAGTTTCTTTAGTTGGCTCCATAGATTTTCAATTGGGTTAAGGTCTGGGCTATTCCCAGGCCATTCCAGCAGTGGAATAGGATTATCTTGAAACTCCCCAAAAAAGTGGTGTTATTAGCCATCAAACCTCAAAAAACCCTTTCCCAAAACGTTTCCACAATTTTGGCCAATACAATTTTGTATTTACTAGAATATTCATTCAAACCCCTCGTCACTAATGTGAGTTTTCCATTTCAACATGCAAGTAGATTTACAGATGTCTTTTATATTTATTCTGAGTCTATTTATGGATACTACACACAATACTACTGATATAAGGTAAGGTTTAAGCAAACGCTGCAGTACCTTAGACGTTGAGAGATCAGCACAAAAATTCAGTATAGTTAAATCAGTATAAAGATGTGTTGCATTATTACGAGCTGTTAAATTAATATCCAATTCCGTGAGCTTTTGGTCTCGAGTTCTGCATGAAAAATTAGTGATGCTAAAGGGCAAACATCGAAGGCAAAAAGAGAAGGGGACAACAGAGGAGGAGATGTTAGATAATGTCAGTTTGAGTTTGGGCAGACTCGGAGAGAGAGAGAGGAGGACAGGAGGGCTGTGGTCCATGCTGTGGTCCATGGGGTCTCGAGCACAACTTAGCATCTCTGAACAACAAAAAGGCTGACAAAACTTACCCATCCTCCATTCTCACTGATCCACTTTCCTTTGGTGCTCATGATATAGTCTGTGATGAAATAAGAGATCTGTTTCAAGTTTTCTTTTGCCAAAGGTCCTTGGAGTTTTTTAGCCAGGATTCCGCCAAACAGGAATATGGTCAGAATGCGTCCCCAGTTAATTTTCCCATCTTCAAATTCGTTTTCCATCACTTGATTGAAAATGTTACTAGCGTCTTCTACAGAACGAATCTCCAGTGAGTCCACGTAAGGTCTCAGGTTGATTTCGACTTCTTTCTGCGCCGAAGATCCGGCTTTCCGTAGGACTTCAGCCACTCGGTTTGGGGCCGCTGCAAGTTGAGCCTCTTGACAAATGTATTTCAGGTAATCTTGCACCAAGGTGTTCACATAAAGGAAATTGTAGCTTTCCATTTGAAAAAAAAAATAATAACTGCAGAGAACAAAAAAAGAGAGAAGGACTTGATTCTCAGCAGAGCTTTCAAGAATGAGTGGCCTGTCCCTCGGCAGTTCACGAAACAACTTCAGGTTTTTCCATCTGAGGGTGGAATTTTCCTTTTTTTGAAAGCCTTGTCAATAACCATCACTGCGCGCATAAAATATCCATATGTAAATCAACATAGCACATGTGATTAGGAAGTGAAAGTTTTGTGATCCGAGGGAGGGAAAAATACAGCAGCTGTGTAGCTGAGACTTCTAACATGATTTATTCTCGAAATGCAATTTAGAGGAAGTGTTGAAACTCTACCATATCAAATAAAACATCAAATAAAAGCTGGTTTAAGGTTACCAAATCTAGGAGGCATATACTGATACAAGTACCACGTGTTGGATAATATTTCGACATTTCACTAACGTACTTGGAACATGCAACCTGCACCCTGTTTCTCTGTTTTCCGTTTCTTGTGTGACAAGAGTTTAGTTTCCATGGGGCATGGATTTTTTTCTACACCAAGCACAGCTGAGAACATATGCGACTCTTGTAATTATTGCTATTAATCGGTACATTAATATTGCCTTGATTAATTAATATTATTAATTATAATAATTACAACAGTGACCACAGCATGATTGACTTTTGTCTCAATATACAACCTTACAAAAATCATCAAATGATGGGATCCCCAATTGTAACTTTTTATAGCCAACTATGATCTCATTTAGATACCGACCTCTCATCTCTTGATTGGCAAATTCTATGCACTAGCTGTAATACTGCCAAAGACCATTATAACATTTTTTCTCTCGAAGTCAAAAGAGTCATTAAACTATACGTACCACTAATAACCCCCAAAACCAGAAAAAACAAATTACTCATAACAATTATTAATTTTATACGTATCCATTTCATGTATTCATAATCATGTTTATACTTTTATCTGTTATCTAATACATGCTTGACAAAATAAATAAATAAAATAAAATAAACATATCCATGTGATAGTTATTTAAGAATGGGAAATGTGTAGTTCCCCAAATCAAGGAATAACAGACAGACAAACTGTCAAACAATAAACAACAACTTAATCCAGGAACCACCAAGAACTCTCCCATCAACACAGGGCAAGGCATGAATATATAAACAGAGAGCACACTTCTTCTAGCACTGATGATGGTACCTAGCTGGGTAATGAAACATCTGCAAAAAAACAACCATGCTCAGAGAGAGCACCAAGCATCCCACAATTCAACCTGAGCTACCAATGTTACTTTCTATTGGTATTCTATCATTCTCAGCTAAATTTTTTTCTCCTGGGCTTTTTTTCCAATTAGGGCTACCATATTGGGGTATAAAGGGACACGTTGGCTCAGTGGCTAAGAAACTAAGCTTGTCGATGAAAAAGTCGGCAGTTCAGTGGTTCGAATCCCTAGTGCCGCATAACGGGGGTGAGCTCCCGTTACTTGTCCCAGCTTCTGCCAACGTAGCAGTTTGAAAGCATGTAAAAAATGCAAGTAGAAAAATAGGGACCACTTTTGGTGGGAAGGTAACAGCGTTCCGTGCGCCTTTGGCATTTAGTCATGCTGACCACATGACCACAGAGACGTCTTCGGACAACGCTGGCTCTTTGGCTTTGAAACGGAGATGAGCAGCGCTCCCTAGAGTCGGGAACGATTAGCACATATGTGCGAGGAGAACCTTTACCTATTTCGGCTGGAAAAAATCCAGGCATCCAACAGATGGCAGCAAAGATTTCGATATCTCTCTGCTGATATCTAACAATCAGCTAGATATCAGTAGCCCTATTTCTAATCCCCTTTTTACTTTCTTCTTTATAGGGAAGGTTAGAGGACTCTCACCCAAGGCTGGGATAACTTTGTTGAAGGCCTTTAAAAATTTGGGGAAAGGCTGCCGGTTTCCCTGCCTGGCTTTGAGCTCTTTGGAACAAAGTTGGGCTAAGGCCAAAAAATAATGCACATCCGCTCTTCATGAAAAATAAATAAATGTGCATGTATATAAAGGATTGCCCCTTTAAATCCTATCTAGCATCTTTAACTTTTGCCCAAAAGGCAATGGAACTATTTGTTCTTTCTCATTTTGACACGACCGAACCAAAACACCCTTTCTAGTACATATAATTTGATGATTTAATGCCACCGGGGAATTCCCGGCTTGTCACAGAGGTAATAGAATAAATTTATGACAATGGTTCTGTATTCATTAGATAAGTGGGTTGCATCCTGTGCTGGAAAAAAGCTGAAATAACAAGAAGTTGGAAATTCCCAGTCTTCCCATTTCATATTTGCTGTTCTCTAAACAGCCCCATCCTCTGTGTTTGCTGAAGCATCTACTGGAGCCCTTGTGTCACTTGAATCAATAAGCTGTTGCTCCTGCTGAATTAACACACACACACACACACTTATTCACAAAAATGTCAGGAAACCATTACAGAGGAACAAAGTCCAAGAACCATGTTCAGAGATAGTTATGACGTTACCCAGATGGTGATGTTAGTTAGTTATGTAGGAGGTTGCAAGAGCCCTGGTGACACAGTGGTTAGAATGCAGTATTGCAGACTGACTCTTGCCCACAGCCAGGAGTTCGATTCTGACTGGCTCAAGGTTGACTCAGCCTTCCGAGGTCAGTAAAATGAGGACCCAGATTGTTGGGGGAAAATCTGCTGATTCTGTAAACCGTTTAGAGAGGACTGTAAAGCACTGTGAAACGATATATAAGTCTAAGTGCTATTGCTAAGTGGGAAGGAAGGAAGGAAAGAAGAAAAGAAGGAAGAAGATGAAGGAAGGAAGAACCGTGGTGGCGCAGTGGTTAGAATGCAGTACTGCAGGGTAACTCTGCTGACTACCGCAGTTCGATTCTGAACAGCTCAAGGTTGATTCAGCCTTTCATCCTTCTGAGGTGGGTAAAATGAGGACCCAGATTTTGGGGGGCAAGAGGCTGACTCTGTAAACCAGTTAGAGAGGGCTATAAAGCACTATGAAGCGGTATATAAGTCTAAGTGCTATTGCTATTGCATCACAAGCCTGGGGGAGTCATAGAGTAAATGCAAAGTAATAAATATTTCTAATTAATGAAGAAGGGACCCTAAAGGACCATTAAGTTCAGAATTTAGAGTTATTAACTGCCTTTCCAGTTATGCTCATGCCTTCAAGTTTAGCAAACTACCCTAAAGGTTTACAAAGTACAACCAGCCATTACACCAAGGTGAAATATTATGGTGCTGCTTTTTATTTGTTTCTTTTGGTTTGTTCTTTTTGGATTGGGACATAATAATTACTGTTTTGTTATAGAATATTGTACATTTTCAGCCACTGTGGGTGCATATGGCACTGTTTACAGCTTAATATGAACCAGGGGTAAAAATCCAGCAGGTTCTGGCAGGTTCTGGAGAACCGGAGGCAGAAATATTGAGCCGTTCGGAGAACCGGTAGTGGAAATTTTGAATAGTTCAGAGAACCTGCAAATACCACCTCTGGCTGGCCCCAGAGTGGGGAGGGAATGTGGATTTTGCAGTATCCTTTCCCCTGCCACACCCACCAAGCCACACCACGCCCACCAAGCCACGCCCACAGAACCGGTAGTAAAAAAAATTGGATTTCACCACTGATATGAACCCAGTAGTGCTATAGACTACAAACCACAATTAAGCAAAACCAGGTCACTGAATACTGAATTTGTGATGGAGATAAGTTTTGGTTCAAGCATACCCTTAAAATAATAATAATAATAATAATAATAATAATAATAATAATAATAATAATAATAATAATTTGAATAAAAATAACTTGAACATTTTGACTCTACAAAAAACCACCTTACTCGGAACAGCTTACATCCTCCGACGGTACCTTAACAGTTCCTAGGTCCTTGGTTAGGACTCGAGCTGCTGAGCTATTAACCAGCCTCAAAGGCTGTGAATCTCACTAAAGATTAACCAATAAATAATAATAATAATGATGATGTCCCGATTGCAGTTGGAGCCCTTGGAGCAATACCCAAAGGGCTACCCCGCTATTTAGAAATTCTAAATTTGCCGGACTTGAACATTTTGACTCTACAAAAAACCACCTTACTTGGAACAGCTTACATCCTCCGACGATACCTTAACAGTTCCTAGGTCCTTGGTTAGGACTCGAGCTGCTGAGCTATTAACCAGCCTCAAAGGCTGTGAATCTCACTAAAGATTAAATAATAATAATAATAATAATAATAATAATGATGATGATGATGATGATGATGATATGGGTGGGAGGGGGGAGCATCTGTAATTACTTGCATATGAGCATCATTCATCTGTCTGGCTTTGCAGGACTTGGGCTGTTCTTGCATTCATAGAATATACCGTATATCTGATATATTTCAAGCGAATAAGAATTTTGGCAGCTCTGCTCTGGTTGTGTTGCAGGAGACTGCCACCTAGCAGCAAACAATAGATTTTTCAAGTCAGCAAGAGATACTTCCTCTTAGAAGTAACAAAAGCCATTTTTAAAAACAGGGTACGATGGGGTGATGAACCAAAATATACGGAGAAAGGAGACACAGTTTTGCAAACCATGAAAGTCTTGCCGTATTTATTTATTTATTTATTTATTTATTTATTTATTTATTTATTTATTTATTTATTTTATTTGGCTTATATGCCGCCCTATCTCCCAATGGACTCAGGGCGGCTCACAATAATAAAAACACAAGCCACGATGCAAAATAAAATCTAAAATTTAAAATTTAACCCTTAAAAACCCCCCATCAGACCAGGTCAAGTGATTTAAAAAGCCAAGTTTTTAATTCACAACGGAAGGTGCGAAGGTCAGGCGCTAATCGGAGTATGTTTATTGGTTCTTGAGAAACAAGGCAAGCAACTTACCATATAAACAGATTTATCACCAAAAGGGCCTATCTCTGGCCCCCACTCAATCCCTTCCATTCACGTGAGAAACGAGGATTGAGAATCACTAGCTACCGACAGAGCAGAAAATGGCGTAAGTTCAGTGGCCATGAAGATTAAGAAACGGTGGGTTCATTTTAATTGTGTTGCTTCAGCATAGATTAAAAACTGCCTTAAGGGGAATCAAGAACCACGCATTCTATTAATGTATTTAATTTAGCGACATCTATTCTGGCAACGTGAATGGACACCCCATCGCTAGCCCGGCTGGATCTCGTGCGCAGAACATTTCACCTAACGATCCTATCTGGATCCCATGTAAAAAAGAAAAGAAAAGAAAGAAACGATTAACATTTAAAACGGACTCTGTACCCGGGATTCTCATTTAACGGTCAAGCAAACTAATAACAATTGGGTATGTCGAGTCTCCTCTTCCATTCAGACAAGCATTTCACACAAAAAAATTTCCAGAGAGATGAGATCAGCAGGCAAGAGAACAGAACAGGCTGAGTTCAGCCAATGTGTCAAACCGTAGTTTGTTTAACTATTGTTTGACTGAATAAATGTTACGGTCTTTAAACCTCTGCAGGGCATCAGGTCAAGCTGTTTGTGGGATCCACAGATCTGATAGGGAGGGTGTATTCTGGGTCTCGCTTATTCAACAATATCATTTTGTAGGACCACGGAACTGTGTTTTTCACTGTCACAGTGCCTGCCCAGGGATGGGATTCAGCCAGTTCCAACCGATTCGGGCAAATCGGATGTTAATTTTAATCCGGTTCACTGAACCAGTAGTTGCAAGGATTGACTGACCAGCCCACCCCATCCCACCCCTCCCAGAACTCTCTACATGGCCCATTTTGGATGCCAGGTAAGTGCAGCACCTGCGTAGAGGCTCTGGGAGGGCGAAAAATGGGCCACCCAGAAGTTCTGGAAGTCTGGAAAGGGGCGTTTCCAGCCTTCGGAGGGCCTCTGGAGTCCGGGGGAAGCCATTTTTGCCCTCCTGGAGACTCGGGGAAAGCCTCTGCAGCCTGAGAGGGCGAAAACGCCCCCCCTCCCGCCATGGTGAAGGAGGCCGAGTAGGCGACACCCCCATGGCCATGCCCACCCAGCAACCAGGCAGCATACCGGTTGCTAAAATTTTTCAATCCTACCCCTGTGCCTGCCCTATAGAATTTCTTCCCTTCTGAGATTCAGAAGACGTTTTCTGGGTCAGTCTGGATCCTTGCACTGGGGCAGAAGATGTTGTGACCTAGGCTCATGTAGTTGATATTAAATGCAAAACAGTTCCCCCCAAAAAACAAACAGATTTTATTAAAACAGCTGAGAATTAACTCATTCTCAGCGTATTCTAAATGAAATGAAAGCAAAGTCCTTAAAACACCGCTCTTTAGTTTATCTCTGACCTTGGGATAATTAGGCAAACTGCCAAAGGCTTTTCTTGGCAACAGTTCAGGAACAGAAGAAATAACTACAGCCAAACAAGAAGCAAATCTCTCAACGGTTGTTTTCTGGTAAAGATACAGTTGCTGGCCTTTTAAGCCTTATGGGAGGGGCAATCATCTCTTGGTCCTACTCCCGAGTCGTCCTCTCTGCTTTAGCTGCTCCTGCCTTCTGGCAGCTCTTCTCATACGTGCACTAGGAACAGGCTCCTCCTGTTCCTCTGCCTTTCTGCTGTCAGCCTCTGGAGGCTCCGGAGTCCGCACATCACTCCCCGATGGCCCTGTCCCCATCTCTGCCTCTGACCCAGAGCCCTCATCTGGGCCTTCCCCAGCCTCCAGGACTGGCCCATGTTCTTCCTCAGCCTCATCACTGTCTGACTCCACTGCCAGCTCCGCAGGCTGCTGGCGGACCACAACGGAAGATGAACTCAGTGGCCTAAATGTCCCTTTCCCACTCTATATTATAGCAACAGTGGATTGTCATTGTTGCAACACCAATGGCTGACGTATTGTCTCTTTTCTGGAACGATATGCTTCCTTCTCTGTTTCCCAATGTTGTTAGAGATCAACATCACTCAACAGATGACAACGCAATTGAAGGCACACTGACTCACCTTCCCACAGACTTGAGCAAGATCAGGGCTTACAACTTGTACAACACCTTCCACATTTCACAGGTCCTGAAGTGACTAGCCGGGATGGCTCTCTTTTTGCATCTTTTTTGGAGAGCAGGTGGATCAGCTGTTTCTCAATTCGCTTTGAGCCACGCAATTGTCTTGTGGGCATCGTGACTCTTCCAATAGCTCAGGAAGTGGAAAGAAACAAATTCTTCCTTCACAGCTGGATGGTTTGTTGTTGTTGTTGTTTTCTTTTAAGGGAGAAGGATCAAATCCTATCTTTTGGGGTTGTTGTGGTTGTTGTTTGGAAGAAATATCCAACTGGTTCAAGTTCCAAGCTGGGAGAAAGACACTGGAAACATGGAGGCTGATTGGAAAGATGGTTTAATGAAGAAGCAGAACCACATGGGTTCTGGATAGCTGACCATATGGAGTTGAGAGTTAGGGGTTTGGATACCTTCTCTTGGGCTTTGCACTTGAACTTCCTGTTCCTGTGCAAGAACATGTATTCTATTGCCTGTTATAGGGGTCATAGCTGGCTCTGTAGGTTGTCTGGGCTCTCAGGTTTGGTTGAAGTTTGGACTCGGATGCAACGTCCTTAGGAGATTGTGCAAGCTCTGCTGCTAGTGGGTTAATCCTATTATGTCCTGGAGGGTCATGTCTTTAATCCCATCATCCTGGAGCTGAAGGTCTTTTGTTTTGTAGATAGGATGGCCCAGTCTTTCTTAAGGGGCAAAAAAATATCTACTGGGGGGGGGCTCTTAAGAAAAGTGGGGGTTGTCTCTTTCTATCTCCAAGAGCATGTTTCTCCATTCCTCCTTTAGAGAAATATAATATTCTGCCTTTTTAATATTTCTCAAAATATTTCATTCTTCTAGGAGAGGGGAGGGTCTTCAGGGGTGGGCTGCTGGGGGTTCACAGGGGTTTGGGAGAACCTCTAGCTAAGATTCAGTGCAGTTCGGAGAACCCCCAAATCCCACTCCTGGCTGGCTCCGCCCACCCTGCCCCTCCCCTCCCTGGAGTCCCCACGCAACCTGTTTTGGATGCAGGTAAGAGCAGGGCGCATGTGGTGGCTCAGGGAAGGTGGAAAGCAGGCCTATGGGAAGTTTGGGAAGGCCAGTAACAGGCCCATTTCCGGCCTCCAGAGCCTGGGGAGGCCGTTTTTGCCCTCCCGGAGGCTTGAGGAAAGCTTCCACAGCCCAAGGAGGGCAAACCCCACCCCGCCGTGGTGCAGGAGGCCAACTAGCCACACCCACCATGGCCACGTCCACCCAGCAACCGGGCAGAGAACCCCTTGCTAAAATTTTTGAAGCCCACCCCTGAGGGGTCTTCCCTCACCTTCTTTAGAGGAACGTCTTTTTCAAGCTTAGTAGCAAAGCATGGCGGTCTTCAAAAATGTTCAGCAGACCGAGATAGCTGGAATTCCCTTTAGGAGTGTGTAGTACGTGCTCATTCAAAGGGGAACAAGAAAAGTTTAGATGTGGTATGGTGAGGGGCAGTGGTGGGTTTCAAATTTTTTTACTACCGGTTCTGTGGGTGTGGCATGGTGGGCGTGACATGGCATGGTGGGCGTGGTTTGGTGGGCATGGCAGGGGAAGGATACTGTAAAATCTTCATTCCCACCCCACTCCAGAGGAAGGATACTGTAAAATCCCCGTTTCTTCCCAATCAGCTGGGACTCAGGAGGCAGAGAATAGATGGGGGCAGGGCCAGTCAGAGGTAGTATTTACCGGTTCTCTGAACTACTCAAAATTTCTGCTACCGGTTCTCCAGAATTGGTCAGAACCTGCTGAAACCCACCTCTGGTGAGGGGGTGATGGTGAGGGGGGGGTCCATCAGATACGATCCAATGAACTGGGATAGTTGAGTGAGAATTTTCCATGCTCAGTGGTTTACTAGGAGGAACAGACTGTTGATCAGCTGCTGTTTCTCTGTAGGCTTGGCAGATCTGCAAGCAGTCAAAACCCGTTAATCCGGCCATGCTTTCAAGCAGAATTGGAAGAGTTGCGTGACCAAAAAGTCTTGCTGTCTAAAAACAAGAATTTGCCTGTTCCTCTTGGTCGTCCGAGGTGCCTCTCTTTCTTCCCCGTCTCTGCAGGACAGTTCTGGTCACAGGACTCGTTTTATGAAATAATGCCACTTTCCAAAGAACTTGGAAGAGCCTTGGTAGTACAGTGGTCTAAGGCACCCTGTTATTAAGCTGGTTATTAAGACCAGTTGCCTGCAATTACTGCAGGTTCGAATCTCTCCAAGGCTCAAGGTTGACTCAGCCTTCCATCCTTTCTAAGGTAGGTAAATTGAGGACCCAGTTTGTGGGGGCAATAAGCTGACTTTGTATAAATTTACAATAGTATGAAGGCTATTGCTTAGCGCATTGTAAGCTGCCCTGAGTCTCCGGAGAAGGGCGGCATATAAATCAAATTTAAAAAAAAAAATTTGATGCCCTCGTACGTTTCAGACCTCCGTCAGACAGGCTCGGTTGTGCAACCATCTCCTTGAATATAGTCTAACTGAGCTTCCAATAACAAACAGTCGGGTCTCTTAGGAAAGCTGGCACATTGACAGCTATGAAATCAACAGCCTGTCCTGGGTGTGGGTGGGTGTGCATGAAGTCACTATTGTGTGGCTCTTCTAAGTGCAAATGACTAGCTATAAGGGTATGTACCTGAGATCGTATCTGAGATATCAGAGAACCCACTCAGAGTATAAAAGTATTCAGGTTCATGCCAGACTGCTCTTGCAGGTGTGATGTAATAATAATTGTAGAAGATAACAAAACAAGACCTGTAAATAGACATAGAATGACCGAGGTAGCACCAATAGTAATAGGCATCCCAAAACAACTGGAGCATCATTCGAATTCCATTGGCATTGACAAACTCCACATCGGTCAATTGCAAAAGGCAGCTTTACCTGGAACAGCTTACATCCTCCAACAATATCTGTTAACACCATTGGAATCCGGTCCGGTTCCAAGCCGGAAGAAAGGTGCTGGAAATAAAATGGAGACTGACTGGCTGCAAGGAAAAAAAGGCTTATTTGGAATCCGGAAACTTCCTTGACATAAGCCATGTTTCTGGGGTGGCTGATCCCTTGGCTTAGGAATGGATGGATTTTTATAGGGTTCTGAGATGCTCCTAGGCCCGTGATGGCGAACCTATGGCACGGGTGCCACAGGTGGCACGTGGAGCCATATCTGAGGGCACGCGAGCGTTGCCCTAACTCAGCTCCAGCATGCATGTGCGTGTGGCCAGCTGATTTTCGGGCCTTCCGGTTCCACCAGAAGTTGGGAAATGGGCTGTTTCTGACTTCTGAAGGGCCTCCAGGGGTGTGGGAAAGGCTGTTTTTGCCCTCCCCAGGCTCCAAGAAAGCCTCTGGAGCCACGGGAGGATGAAAAACGGGCCTACTGGGCCCACCGTGCCATCGCGTGCCAAAAGCAGGGGAAGTGGGGGGAGGGTGTCACACACACATTGAATTATGGGTGTGGGCACACGCATGCACGGCCCCCCTATGCTCCCCCCGTTTTGGCACACGACGGCAAAAAGGTTAGCCATGACTGTCCTAGGCCTAGACCAAGGGTCTGCAATCTTAAACACTCAAAGAGCCATTTGGATCCATTTCCCACAGAAAACACCGGGAGCCACAAAACCTGTGTGGGTGTGGCCAACTCTATGTCTGTTGTGGCCCATACGCCAAGCCACCAAGCCACACCCACAGAACCGGTAGTAAAAAAAAATTGAATCCACCACTGGTACAATGTCTATAAGGTATCTGCATTATGCATAAATGGACATATGTGCCTGACACATGACTTAAGTGCTTATTTGCCAAACACAATCCTTGACCCAGCCCACATACTTATTTACGATGTAGTAATCAGGATCTGTATTGGGTTCTTTCTGAGCTGGGCTGTTTCCCTGCAGATGTTTCCTCATCAGGCTGTGTAATCTCATCAGCGCATGGGAGAGTAGATTTTGCCGGCTGTTCATAGCCAGTGAATGCATTGATGTTATGCAGCCTGGCGACCAAATACCTGCAGAAAACAGCCCCAGCTCCAAAAACTCAACCCTGAGCAACATACATTCTCTCCTGTAGGATCTGTAGACCTCTATCCTTGCAAACTCTAGAAAGAGTGCAGAGAAGAACAACAAAGATGATTAGAGGACTGGAGGCTAAAACATGATTAATGGTTGCAGCAGTGATGAAATGTAAAATTTGTTACTACCGGTTCTCTGGGTGTGGCTTGGTGGTGGTGGTGGCGGTAATGTGACTGGGTGGGCGTGGCCAACTTTTTTTATTTTTAAGAAGCATTTTTTCGGCCGAAGAGGTTGTAGAAAAAATGCTTTTAAAAGTAAAAAAAAAAAAAAAGCCTCTGATGATCATTCGGCCCAGGTGGGCAGGGGGGGGGGGGTGGGACAGGGATTTTTGCTACCGGTTCTCCGAACCACCCACCGCCATCGCTACCGGATCGGGCGATCCGGTCCGAACCGGGAGCATTTCACCCCTGGGTTGCAGGAACTGGGCATGGCTAGTCTAGTGAAGAGAAGGACCAGGGGAGACAGGATAGCAGTCTTCCAATATTTGAGGGGCTGCCACAGAGAGGAGGAAGGGGGTCAAGCTGTTTTCCAAAGCACCCGACAAGGAATAATGGATGGAAACTGACCAAGGAGAGATTCAACTTAGAAATAAGGAGAACATTTCTGACAGAGAGAACAATCAACCAATGGAACAGCTGGCCTTCAGAAACTGTGGGAGCTTCATCACTGGAGGCTTTCAAGAAGAGACTGGACTCGCATCTGTCAAAAATAAGCACAGCGTCTCCTGCTTGAAGTGGTTAGAGTGCAGCACTGCAGGCGACTTCTGCTGCCTGCCGGCTGCCTGCAATTTGATAGTTCAGATCTCACCAGGCTCAAGGTTGAACTCAGCCTTCCATCCTTCCGAGGTGGATAAAATGAGGACCCAGATTGTTGGGGGCAATACGCTGACTCTGTAAACCGCTTAGAGAGGGCTGTAAAGCACTATAAAGCGGCATATAAGTCTAAGAGCTATTGCTAAATGCTATTGAGCAGGGGGCTGGATCAGATGACCTACAAGGTCCCTTCCAACTCTGTTATTCTATTCTATTCAAACATCTGGAAAGCGTTTCTGGAGGGGGAAAAAAACAACAACAATTCCCCTTCCCTTTTGTTAAAGAGAGGAAGAGGAGGAGAAGGATAAAGAGGGTGACCTCACATTGAAGTCATAAAAGGTCTGGCTGACATCACTGCCCTGCTGTTTAAAAGGACATTTGTTCACAAGGCAAGCCGCAAGAAAGCAAAGAACGTAAAGCTGTCGTGAGGGTAGAAAGATGAAGAGGGAGAAGGGGCGAGGTTATAAGAGGGGGCGTTCCAAAGATTTGATGTCCTCAGATGCCTGACAAACACTTTCTGCCGTCAGCTGTACCGTTTGCTCTTAAGGTTTTTCTTTTTTTAACCCCCCTACGTTTCGGCAAGTGTGATGTTAAGGATCAACAAAGCCACCTCCATCCATCCATCCAAGTCCTCTCCTCTATCTTCCCTGTATGTTTGCCTACGAAGTCCTGCCTGCCATGTCTTGTGAACGGTTGATGTGAAAAAAAGGGTGAGTTTTCCTCCTGCAGGGATCATCAGGGTTTCTCTTCGTAGAGGGGAAGGGTTCACACGCACGGGTTAAGCTCGGGGTAGCGGTCTGCTGGCTTGGGGCCTCGCCTGTCACGTGAACTCGGTGGTTACGGCTTGTAAAACAGAGTCAAAGGTTTAATAAAGGGGAATATTTGTAACTCAGGGTTGATACGGGGTGAAATGTAATATTTGTTACTACCGGTTCTGTGGGCATGGCTTGGTGGGGGGTGTGTGTGTAATGTGACTGGGTTGGTGTGGCCAACTTTTTTTAAAAAAAAAAATTTCAAAGCATTTTTTTCTAATGCTTTTTTTTTTTTTTATTTGATTTATATGCCGCCCTTCTCCGGAGACTCAGGGCGGCTTACAATGCGCTGAGCAATAGCTTTCATCCTTTTGTATATTTATACAAAGTCAGCTTATTGCCCCCACAAACTGGGTCCTCAATTTACCTACCTTAGAAAGGATGGAAGGCTGAGTCAACCTTGAGCCTGGCGAGATTCGAACCTGCAGTAATTGCAGGCAGCTGGTCTTAATAACAGGGTGCTTTAGACCACTGTACTACCAAGGCTCTTGCCTCTGCTTTGAAAAGCCTCTGCTGATCAGGCAACTCAGCTGGGATCGTCAGAGTGGCTTTTAAAAAAATGCTTTGAAAAGCCTCTCTAACTATCAGGCAACTCAGCTGAGATCGTCAGAGACTTTTCAAAGCATTTTTTTTAACCACCTCTTCGGCCAAGAGGTTGCAGAAAAAAAATGCTTTGAAAAGCCTCTGATGATCCCAGTTGAGCCGCACGATCAACAGAGGCTTTTTTTTTTTTACTTTTAAATGCATTTTTTTCATCGGAAGAAGTTGTAGAAAAAATGCTTTTAAAAGTAAAAAAAAAAAAGCCTTTGATGATTGTGTGGCTCAGCTGGGCATGGGGGAGGGCAGGGATTTTTGCTACCGGTTCTCGGAACCACCCGCCGCCATTGCTACCGGATCGGGCGATCCGGTCCGAACTGGGAGCATTTCATCCCTGGTGACCAGGTGATCTAGATGTTTACTAACTTAGGTGACTTAAACTTTTAAGTAACCGAATATGTGGATCCTGATATGAATATCCTATTATTTGAGAAAATGGCACAGTTGTGGCTTTCCTCTGGTGATGTATGGCAAGTAGCAAAAAAAGTATTAGCATTTGCCGATGTTAATTTATAGTTTCAGGTTTAAACAAATCACGGTAATTCAAAGAAAACTTTGTGATCGGGTGATCTAGATATTTACTACCGTATCTTAAAGGTAAAGGTTCCCCTCGCACATATGTGCTAGTCATTCCTGACTCTAGGGATTGGTGCTCATCTCCGTTTCAAAGCTGAAGAGCCAGCGCTGTCCGAAGACGTTTCCGTGGTCATGTGGCTAAACGCCAAAGGCGCACGGAACACTGTTACCTTCCCACCAAAGGTGGTCCCTATTTTTCTACTTGCATTTTTTACGTGCTTTCGAACTGCTAGGTTGGCAGAAGCTGGGACAAGGAACGGGAGCTCACCCCGTTACGCGGCACTAGGGATTCGAACCACTGAACTGCCGACCTTTCGATCGACAAGCTCAGCATCTTAGCCACTGAGCCACCGCATCCCCAATTTACTAACTTAGGTGATGGGCGGCGTATAAATTTAATAAATAATAAATAAACGCAATGCACAGTACACCCCCTTTTAAAAAGGCCAGCCTCTGTTTTCTTCTTGCTAATGCAGGCAGGTGACTTGGCCTTCTGAAGCCACGTGAAAATCCTATGCAACAACTATTACTAATGTACGCAGAGAGAGATGAGGCTGATAAAATTGCATATATAGGGTAATTTTTTTTGAAAGCAATGCTGTAAGAATCCTGTCTCTTCTGCACCGTTTATGTTTGATGACTTCTACAAAAGTCAGCGGTGATGAAAGACCTGAGCCTCAAATTAACATAGGGAAAATGATTACATAAAGCCAGTCAGCTTGGTCTGCTTTGCTTGAGAATTTCTCTTCAAAATCTCAACCATTGAAAACTTAAGCAATCCTACTGATTTTTTTCTACAGGTAGTCCTTGTTTAGCGATTCTTCACACTTACCAAGGTAATGAAAAAAGTACCGTATTTTTCGGAGTATAAGACACACCTTTTTCCCCCCTAAAAGGGGGTGAAAATTTGGGTGCGTCTTATACACCGAATGTAGCCCCACCAACCCACTGCCCCCTTCCCCTTTGGCCTCTGCCTCCCAGCAATTTACCTCCTTGCAGCAAGCAAGAAGAAACAGCGCATTTCAGCTTCAGCACAGCCTAATTAGCACAAGTTGATTGTCCGTTGGATCGGCCTCCCAGCTGTTTCAGGCTGCAGGGATTGCTGTTGCCTATTGCTGCGCAGGCCTCTGCTGCTTGCTGCAAGGAGGTAAATTGCTGGGAGCAGACTTTTTTTTTCTTGTGCTAATCAAGCTATGCTGAAAACGAAAATGAAAATAAAGCAGGCCATTCGCTGTTTGCTGCAACGAGGCAAAATTGCTGGGAGGCAGAGGCAGATTTCTTTTTCTTGTTTTCCTCACCAAAAAAGACAGGTGCATCTTAGAGTCCGGAGCATCTTATATTCTGAAAAATACGGTAACTTTGTGATCAATTTTTGCACTGACAACCTTTGCAGGTCTCTAAAGCAAAGGAAAGCTGAAATAAGGCCATAAATTGCGGTTTCTCTTTGTTTAACGACCAAATGGCTGGTTTCCATTGTGGCTACTAAACGAGGAAAGCAGGTAATCCTCGATTTATGGCCACAATTGAGCCCAAAATTTATGTTGCTGAGTGAGAAATTTGTTAAGCGGGTTTTGCCCCATCGTACGACTTTTCTTGCCACGTTTGTTAAGTGAATCTGGTTTCCCCACTGAGTTTGCTTGTCAGGAGGTCGCAAAAGGGGAATCACATGACTCTGGGACGCTACAACCGTCATAAATATCAGTCAGTTGTTCAGCATCTGAATATAAATCACGTGAGCATGGGCATTCTGCAAATGGTCATAAGTGTGAAAAATGGTCATATGTCACTTTTTTCAGTGCCGTTGTAACTTTGGGCACTAAATGAACTGTTGTAAGTCGAGGACTTACCTGCACTTGTAGGGAGAAATGTTGTTGCACACAAAACTGTGTCTAAAAACCGAGAGATCTCAGATCCCTCCCTCAAGGGATCCAGTGGTTGAGGCACATAAAACCTCTGTGAAAAAAAGAGTGGCTTGTTTACAACAGGCTGGCCAAGTATTAAACCTCAATCATAAATAGTAATTTTCAAGGGATTTACACTCTAATCCCGTACATCTCTATTCAGAAGGCCTCATCAAATTCAAGGACGTGTTCGCCAGCAAGTTAAAAGACATCATTAACCGAATCAAAGCCGAATGCTTAAAGACAAGCATCTCGAGGATTTGCAATTCTCCGGCAAGTGCCATCACCCGAGAAGGCAGCTTAAATGCTCGATCACCGAGGTTATAGAAACGGCAAAAAAACACCAATATTCTGAAGTGTTCGGTTGCCTTAACTGTACAGCTGCCGACCTGAGTTTGGAATGTTTAGTCCGTCGATAAACGAGGCATCCTAAAAAACAACAACTTAGCAAGCAAAAGCGTAACTTTGGCCAACTTTGGCTGCAAATGCATTTAACCTTTTCGTTCGGGCTGGCTGTGTTGTGTGAACCAAGCCATGTGTGATTCGTAAACCGTGATGAATAGCTTTGTGCATTGCGGGGACAAATCCTATCCTTTGTCACTGACTCGATAAATCATGGTTGGTTTGGTGTGAGATACCACTCGGAATTGCCTCAGATCAAAAGCACGAAGCAGACTCTGCTTCATGAAAGCCTCCGCCTCGGAAACACTTTCTGGGGTTTACAAGAAGGTGCAAGGATTCACACGTTCATTCCGTCACCCTCTCTTCTCTTTGATTTCGGTTCCCAGCCAGAAGCGGCTTATTCGGTCTGATCCCAGCTTCCTTCTCCCCCAAGTCTGCAATGCTCAGCCAATGCCCAAATTGGGTACTAGGACTACAACTCCCATCGTTTACACCAGCGGGGATGCTGACGGTCACAGCCCAACTCAACCGAAGCGCGGGACCTCAACACCCCTGGGCTACCTCGCAGGGTGGGTGTACGACAGCCCTCCCCACCCTTGCAAAGGTCCCTGCAGCATCCTTTTCCTTTCACAAGTTTGCACGGGCATCTGATCCTTCCCACTCTCCTTCCCCCTTGCATTCCCACAACCCCTGTTTTGCAAAAGGAAGGAAGGAAGGAAGAAAGAAAGGAAGGAAGGAAGGAAGGAAGGAAGGAAGGAAGGAAGAGATGGGAAGGGAAAAGAAAGGAAGGAAGGAAGGAAGGAAGGAAAGAAGGGAAGGGAAAGGAAGGGAAAGGAAGGAAGGAAGGAAAGGGAACGGAAGGGAAAGGAAGGAAGGAAGGGAAGTGAAAGAAAGAAAGAAAGAAGGGAAGGGATGGGAAGGGAAGGGAAGGGAAAGAAAGAAAGAAGGCAAGGGAAAAGAAAGAAAGGAAGGAAGGAAGGAAGGAAGGAAGAGATGGGAAGGGAAAAGAAAGGAAGGAAGGAAGGAAGGAAAGAAGGGAAGGGAAAGGAAGGGAAAGGAAGGAAAGAAGGGAAGGGAAAGGAAGGGAGGAAGGAAAGGGAAGGGAAGGGAAAGGAAGGAAGGAAGGGAAGGGAACGGAAGGGAAAGGAAGGAAGGAAGGAAGGGAAGGGAAGTGAAAGAAAGAAAGAAAGAAGGGAAGGGATGGGAAGGGATGGGAAGGGAAGGGAAGGGAAAGAAAGAAAGAAGGCAAGGGAAAAGAAAGAAGGGAAGGGAAAAGAAAGGAAGGAAGGAAGAAAGGAAGGAAGGAAGAGATGGGAAGGGAAAAGAAAGGAAGGGAAAGGAAAGAAAGGAAGGAAGGAAGGAAGGGAAGTGAAAGAAAGAAGGGAAGGGAAGGGAAGGGAAGGGAAAGAAAGAAAGAAAGAAAGGAAGGAAGGAAGGAAGGAAGGGAAGGGAAGGGAAGGGAAGGGAAGGAAAGAAAGAAAGGAAGGAAGGGAAGTGAAAGAAAGAAAGAGGAAGGGAAGGGAAAAGAAAGAAAGAAAGAAAGAAAAAAGAAAGAAAGAAGGGAAAGGAAAAGAAAGAAAGAAAGAAAGAAAGAAAGAAAAAGAAAGAAAAAGAAAAAGAAAAAGAAAAAAAGAAAAAGCGAAGGGAGACCAGGAGGCGACAGCGCCGCCTTCTCCCGGGCTGGCACGTGTCCGCTTTCGCCCGCCCGCTCGATTCCCGCCAATCAGCGCCCGCCCGCGTCGCTTCTTTCGGGAGGGGCGGGGCTTGAGGAGGCAGGAAGGGAAATAGGAAGAGCTTCGCGGCGGGAGGCGGGGGGGGGGCAGTTGGAGCGGAGACGCGGAGAAGAGCGGGCGGCGCGGCGCGAGACCACCAAGCCCTTCCTACCTCCTTCCCTCCCTCCCTCCGCGGCGGCATCGTCAGGTGAGCGAAAGTGCGCCTGCGCGGAGCGAGGTCTCCCTTGCTAGTTTGCTGTCTTTGCCTTCCTTTCCTCCTCCCCCCCCCCCCCCCCGCCCCTACCGGTTCGTTCCAAGAAGGGCCTTGGGAACCTCCGGGTTTTTTGTTTTTTTTCTCATTTCCTTTCACTTTCTCCTTTTCACAGCCCCCCCCTCTTTCCAACATGCCCCCCCTCCCGCACGCCCCTATACCCTCCCCCTTGCATGCACGAGCCTAGACAAGCCTAGATTCGCGGTTTGTCCTACACGTGCATGCCCAAACATTGATCCAACTCTCTTTCCCCTTCTTGTACCCCGCTCATTTGCGGAGAGTAAGGAAGGTTTGGGGTGGGGGTCTGCATACACACACACACACACACACACACACACAGGCTCTTCTTCCCCTCTTGTACCCCATAAAAATGCAATTAAATCTGGAGGTGGGTAGCACCTTATTAGGATCCGCCTAAAATCGTGCAGAGCCACTTGGCTAGAGATGGTGTTTTCGGCGCAAGCAAGAGTGAGTGGAACCGTTTTGGGCTGGGAGGTGGGAGGAGGAGGGTGGTGGAAATATTTCTTAACAGTGCAGTAAACTATTTGTAGCTGATAAAGAGACCCTTGGTGTGTATTTGGGTTTTGTGCATTCGGAAAGGGAGCAAGAATGCAACGGGTTGGGATTTGGTTACTTGGGGGGTTGTGTGTGAAGCCAGGCCCCGGTGGGTGTAAGACTAAGGGGTAGTAAATAACAACTAGGGAGATAGTTAAGGGACTTGAGGAAGTTTTGCGAGTTGTCGACCTTTTACGAACTTGTGCAAGGAGAGAGATCCATTTGGCAGGTTCCAGGCAAGGGGAGAAAAAAAAAAAGATAAGGAGATGATGTAGGTTGTTGTTTTTTGGGGCCTGTTGTTTTTTAGTCTTTTTTAGTTTTTTAGTTTTAAATTGTCATTGGGTTTTAATTCGAATTGTTTTAAATTTGGGCCAAAGTATGTAATTCTTTTAACAATTTTAAATTTTGTATTGGCATGTGTTTTAGTTCTGGCTGTTCACCGCCCTGAGTCCACTAGGAGAAAGTATACAAATTGAAATAAATAAATAAATAAATAAATAAATAAATAAATAAATAAATAAATCACAAGATAGGGAAAAATGTTTATATGGGGTGGGGGCTGCTTTGGATTGAGCTGTTTAAGAGAGTCTTCTTGGAAGGAAGAGCGGAGGAGAGAAGAAAGCAAGGGCTGGTGCCAAGGTCACTTTTTAAACATTCAGGCCAAGTTAGGTTTTATTCTCCCCCTCCCCCCCCCTTTTGTTTTTCCCTGATCAAAACCTAAAAGTCTGAAGGAAGTGGGAAGGAGAGAGGGGTGGAGTTGCATCTGTGAAATTCACCCACTCCGTGGGATGAGTTGGTTTTGCCTCAGTTGCCCTTGGATGAAGTTATTGTCGGAGTTCAGTACTGATAAATATCCTACTTTTAAGAAGCTGGAAGGAAAAAAAAAAAAAAGACAGGAGAAGTTGAAGGCGAAAGAAGCGAACTCTTCCCATCCCATAATAGTTTCCTCGAGGGCTGGGAAAGAGAGACATCTCTGAACTTCGAAGGTGGGGAAAACCCAATGGGGCGGGGGGGGGGGGCCCGGGAGGGGCAAGGACAACCAGAACCAATTTTTTCCCCCTTCTTTTGCTACCAGAAAAATAGCATGTGTGTTTGGAGAGGCGTAAGAGCTCATCTCACACACCTGTAAAGGATGCTTCGGATGGATTGGGAGAAAGGTACACGAGAGAGGAACAGGGTAAATTTCACAAGAGAGATTCCCTTAGACCAGGGTGTGTCAAACTTGATTTCATTGAGGGCTAAATCAGGATTGCATGTGACCTCGGGGGGGGGGGGCATGGCCATGGTGGGCATGGCCAGCTTGACATCACTCGTGTCGGGGGGGGGGGGGGTTCCTGTGGTGGCCCGAGTGCTCTGCAGCGAAAACGGGCTCCCGAGTTCCGTTTTCAGCTGCGAGGGCCTCCTGCAACCCTCTGCCAGTGAAAACAGAGCTCGGGAGGGCTCCCCGTGGCCCCCGCGAGTTCCGTTTTCAGCTGTGACAACCTCCTGCAACCCTCTGCTAGTGAAAACGGAACTCAGGGAGGGCCACGGGTGGCCCACCTGAGCTCCATTTTCACTGGCAGAGGCATCGCGGGCCGGTCCTTCACTGTTTCCAGGGCTGCCCCGTGGGCCAGATCTAAGCACCCCACGGGCCAGATCAGTCCCCCGGCCCTTGAGTTTGTCACCTCTGCCTTAGACCCAGCAAAGGTATAAGTGGATCTCGGTAGAGAGTAAGTTTGGGTACAAGGACCAGGTTCCTCCCTCCAAAATCCTGAAGCAAAGTGATAATGAATCCAAGTGGATAGGGGGGGGGATGTTTCTTCCCCCCTTTATGTTTTTTTCAAGTTCCGTAGCCCTTTGCGCTCGCTTAGCCTTTTAAAATTGGCCTTTCAGTTTTCTGTGTTTCCATATGAGACATAGCTCCATTGTTTTCAGAGGAGTCTGCAAACAGTATTGAGGCCGCAGGTGCAGTGGTGGGATTCAGCCGGTTCGGACGAATCGGTAGTGCTGACTGCAGTAAACTCCGCCCACCCACCCACCCAATGACGTCCTATTTAGCCGCGTTTAGGAGGCCATGCACATGCGCGGAAGGCGCGCGAGCAAAGAGCATGAGCAAAAGGCCGAGCGTACGTGGAAGCGAGCGCACGCACGCACTCACATTTGCAAACCGGTAGGGAAGGTAAGTGAATCTCACCTCTGCGCAGGTGTCTCTATAATAAGGGACAGTCGCTTTCGTAAAGTTTGAAGAGAAGCCAGGGATGGCAGCCCGATGAGGAGGCAGAATGTTGCCATTCCTTGCTTGTCCTTTCAACCTTACGAAAGTGGCCACCCCATGTTAACAGTGGTAGAGAAGGAAGGAAGAGATTGTGTGTTGTTGTTTTTTTTAAGGGCAATAATTCAGATGTGATCTTGGAAGGAACAGAGGATGCAACGCTCGGTCCCCAACTAATAAACAAGGTGACGGAAGTGAACTGAATCTTAAAAAGTTGTTGTTGTCCTCAGGTGCCCTGCCCTGGGAGCGGATGACTCAGTCAGGTGACTAACATCCGTGAAGCACTTAAGCCGTGGATCTGATGGAGAGTTTTGTTTGCAAACAAGCAACCTCGGCTCTCCGGGTAGGGCGAGCGATTCCTAAGAGCAACTTTTTAAGGCCCTGCTGTGTAGTTTCTGTTCCTCTTCTTTCATAGAAGTCTAGAACTGGAAGAGGCCATTGAGTTCAACCTCCTGTTCCTTGAAGGAATCCAGGCGAAAAGGATGGCTGTCTAGACTTCTTTGGAACGTGTCCAAGGGAAGGAAGGCCCAGTGCTGCTGGTAGTCCTTGACTTGTAACAGTTCATTGAGCGACTGTTCGAAGTTACAATGTCACTGAAAAAAAGTGACTTATGACCAGAAGTGGAATTCACATAATTGACTTACCGGTTTGGCCAGCACCAAAAATGTGAGTGTGTGCACACCTTTCGTGCTTGCGCCCAGCCTCAAAAATGTGCCTAAATAGGACAGCACGATTCTCCCGAACCGGCTGAATACCACCTCTGCTAATGACTGTTTTTCACACAACTGTTACAGCATCCCCATGATTACATGATCAGAATTGAGATGCTAGGAAACTGACTCCTATTTATGACGGTTGCAGTGTCACATGATCACTTTTGGTGACCTCCCGACAAGTGAAGTCAGTGGGGAGACCAGATTCACTTAACAACCAGGTTACAAACTTTGCAAGGGGCAGTGAGTGATTCACTTAACAACTGTGGCACGAAAGGTTGTAAAACGGGGCAAAATTTGCTTAAATGCTTCACTTAAAAACCAAAAACGTTGGGCTCGGTTGTGGTCATAAATCACGGACTTCCTGTATCTGTTTGGGCCAAACTGAAGGGTTTTCTAAGTCTGAGATTCTAATATGGATTGCTGGGCTGTCTCGCCTTCGTATCCAGCATTTGGAATCTTGGTACCCTGATTATGATTACAGGTAGTCCTCGACCAACGGCGTCCAGGGAACCAGAATTTCCATTGCTAAGAAGCAGTTTGTTAAGTGAATCACACCCTATTTTATGACCTCCCCCCCCCCACAGTTAAGGAAATCACACAGTTGTTAAATGAAGCACGGTTTTCTTAAACAAATCTGGCTTCCCCCACAGTTGGGGGTAGGACTAGATGACCTACAAGGTCCCTTCCAACTCTGTTAAATCTGCATAAATAGATGCCAGTTACCAATGCCTGAGGTTTTTTTTATTTTTTATTTTATTTTTATTAGTCATATTTCTATGCCGCCCACTCTCCGAGGACTCTGGGCGGCTTACATCAAAGACAGTATACTAAATAGCATATTGCCCCCTAACAATCTGGGTCCTCATTTTACCCACCTCGGAAGGATGGAAGGCTGAGTCAACCTTGAGCCGGTGAGATTTGATCCGCTGATCTGCCGAACTAGCAGTCAGCTGAAGTAGCTGCAGTACTGCACTCTAACCACTGCGCCACCTCGGCTTTGCCCACGTTACTGTGGGGATGCTGCAATAGTTGTTAAGTTTTGAACTGCTTGTTAGTTTTTTCAGGGCTGTTGTAACTTTGAATGGTTGCTAGACAAATGGCTTGTAAGTCGAGGACTATCTGATTATGCCCATTTCAGTGGGATTGCTTCTTTATGTTTGCTCCCATTTTTTTCTCTACAAAAAAAGATGTTGAGAACTTGGAAAAAGTGCAAAGAAGAGCAATTAAGATGATTAAAGGCCTGGGGACTAAAACATATGAAGAACGGTTACAGGAACTGGTTATGTCTAGTCTGATGAAAAGAAGGACCAGGGGAGACATGATAGCAGTCTTCCAGTATCTCAGGGGCTGCCCCAAAGAAGAGGGAGTCAAGCTTTTCTCCAAAGCACCTTGAGGGTAGGACAAAAAACAATGGGTGGAAACTAATCAAGGAAAGAAGCAACCTAGAATTAAGGAGAAACTTCCTAACAGGACAATTAACCAGTGGAAAAACTTGCCTTCTGAAGTTGTGGATGCTTCATCAACTTGTCTAAAATGGTATAGGGCAGCGATGGCTAACCTTTTTGCCGTCACGGGCCGGGAGCGTGGGGTGGGGGTCGCACACGCGTGTGCCCACACCCATAACTTAATGCCCCCCCATGCATGTACATGCAACCCCCCCACGCTCCCCCACGCTTATGGCACGGTAGGCCCGGTAGGCCCGCTTTTTGCCCTCCCCAGGCTCCAGAGGCTTTCTTGGAGCCTGGAGAGGGCGAAAACGGAGGCCCTCTGGAGGCCGGAAAAGCCCATTTGCTGACTTCTGGTGGGCCCGGAAGGCCTGAAAATCAGGTAGCCGGTGCACACATGCACGCCGGAGCTGACCTAGGGCAACGTTCATGTGCCCACCGATATGGCTCCACGTGCCACCCGCGGCATGCGTGCCATAGGTTCGCCATCACGGGTATAGGATCTCCCGTTTGAGCAGGGGGCCGGATTAGAAGGCCTCCAAGACCTTCCGATTCCGATTCCTTTTTTATTTTATTTTTAGTTTTAGGTATGTTTGGGATTTCAGACATTACGTATAGAAGAATTAATTATGCCTATGTTATTTTTTGAATCGTATCTTGAGAAATTGAGAAGGAGCCTTGGTAGTACAGTGGTCTAAAGCACCCTGTTATTAAGACCAGCTGCCTGCAATTACTGCAGGGTTCGAATCTCGCTAAGGCTCAAGGTTGACTCAGCCTTCCATCCTTTCTAAGGTAGGTGAAATGAGGACCCAGATTGTGGGGGCAATAAGCTAACTTTGTATAAATATACAAAAGGATGAAGGCTATTGCTTAGCGCATTGTAAGCTGCCCTGAGTCTCCGGAGAAGGGCGGCATATAAATCAAATATATATATATATATATATATTTTGATCCTGCTGTTGGAAGCCTCTGGAAGTGTTTATGATAGTCTTTTGCGACCAAGTTTTGAGAATACATGCCAGCTTATATTTACATAAGCATTTGTAGGCCATCAGGTAATATGCAAAAATCTATATTTTTTGTTGTTGTTTTCCTGCGGGACTACAGCCTCAGTGTTAATAGTAGACAATGTCTCAATTCACACATTGCACCAAGCCTGTAATGAGTTTGATTTAGGCTTAGCGTATTGTATGAATCCAGTCATTGTAAGTGTCGAAGTATAATGTATAGCTTGGGCAAAGTAGCCAATTGTGTCTTATCAACAAAGCATCGATACATTTGTACTTTTTGAGCACTGCCATTTTAGTGTCAAAAATAGTTATTGTTTGCTATTTTGTCCTCAGGCTGAAAGGCTGGGTATATAATTCTTTGGATTTTATTCTGGAAAAGCGCGTCGAAGCATATAGAAGTCTTCCAGGATCCCAGTAAAACATGCATTTTTAAAACAGGTCCTCGTGTTTTACAGTCACTTGTGTGGAATCGCTGCTTTTTGTAAAAAAAAAAGTTTTTAATTTTTTACATGAACACACAAACAAACATACAATGCATTTTTTTCTGAACAGAGTATTGGCCGGTTCACAAATTTATATAATTTTTAGTCATCTACAAACACAATTTAAATATTCACTTTTTGCCATAGTGTTTATTCTCTCTAGTTTTTATAGACCAATAGAATAGAATAGAATAACAGTTGGAAGGGACCTTGGAGGTCTTCTAGTCCAACCCCCTGGCCAGGCAGGAAACCCTACACCACTTCAGACAAATGGTTATCCAACCTCTTCTTAAAAACTTCCAGTGTTGGGGCATTCACAACTTCTGCAGGCAAGTCGTTCCACTTATTAATTGTTCTGTCAGGAATATTGCCCTTCATCCCAATCTCTAATATTAATAAGATTCAATTTTCCCCTTTTCGTCTCTTAAGTTAAACCCCTTAAATTTAAAATCTCACAACATAACATTATCCCAATATTTTCTTAAATTCTCTTATTATATTCACAAACATTTTTCTTTATCAGCTATTGTTTGGAATCGCTTCTGAAGTGATTACAAGAAGCAACGGGTGGAAACGAATCGAGGAGAGAAGCAACCTAGAACTAAGGAGAAATTTCCTGACAGTTAGAACAATTAATCAGTGGAACAACTTGCCTCCAGAGGTTGTGAATGCTCCAACACTGGAAGTTTTTAAGAAGATGTTGGATAACCATTTGTCTGAAGTGGTGTACGGTTTCCTGCCTAAGCAGAGGGTTGGACTAGAAGACCTCCAAGGTCCCTTCCAACTCTTATTCTATTCTATTCTATTCTATTCTATTCTATTCTATTCTATTCTATTCTATTCTATTCTATTCTATTCTATTCTGTGCTATGCATTCGTTATTTCAAAATTTTGTGTCCTGCATTAAATACAAAGGACTGGAGGATTCTGCCTCTCAGAAACGACAGCGGGTGGGAAGTCAAAGCAACCTGCATTGCTGACTTTCAGACATTTATTTTTAAATGAAGGTATTAATGATTGTAATTGCAATGGTTTAAAAGCGAATGCAAACTAAACGAGATGAGTAAAACGTGCAAAGGAAACAAGAAAGTAAGAATATAGTCAAGGAAAAAAAAAAGTTTGGCATATTAAGAATTCTCTTCCATTTTCCTGCCCCGTAAGCATTTGCTCTGGTCTCTCTGTATTTCTCCAGCGGAAACCTTAATTGGAACATCCAAACATAGATCAGATTCTTTGTCCCGAGTGACGGTCTAAATTATGGGAGGCCTGGAAAAGTTGCTTTTCGGTTGTGATTGCCACACTTTCATTTCATTTGCCCTCTTTTTTGTGCTGAAATGCCCAGTGGGAGAGTAGAAGGAGAAGAGGACACGTCATTTCCCTTCACTTGCTAGATAACACAACATAAAAGTACCACAAGAGGTTTGCTGAAGACTCTGATGGCTGGGGCACTTGATGGTGTTATGCTACTGAGCACAATACCTGCCATTTTTGCAGTTAATGATAACAGATAGCAGATTAAGGGACCTTGTAGGTCATCTAGTCCTCCACCACCCCGCCTAAGCAGGAGACCCTCCACCATTTCTGACAAATGGCAGTCCAATCTTTTCTTGAAAGTCTCAAGTGATGAAGCTCCCACAACTTCCGAAGGCAACTTCTGTTCCATGGGTTGATTGTTCTCACTGTCAGAAAGTTCCTCCTTATTTCCAGGTTGAATGTCTCCTTGTTCAGTTTCCATCCATTATTCCTTGTCTGGCCTTCAGGTGCTTTGGAAAACAGCTTCACCCCCTCCTCTCTGTGGCAGCACCTCAAATATTGGAACCCTGCTCTTATGTCTCCCCTGGTCCTTCTCTTCTCACTAGACTAGCCATGCCCAGTTCCTGCAACTGTTCATCGTATGTTTTAGTCTCCAGCCCCTAATCATCCTGGTGGCTCTCCTCTGCACTTTTTCTAGAGTCTCAACATCTTTTTTATATTTTTTATTAAAAAAATATATATAAATATATTTTATATTTTAACATCTTTTTTAATTTGATAATAAGCTCATTGAGTTTGTGTGGGTTGTTGTTGTTGTTTGGAATTGTTATTGTTCCTGGAAACCTAATTTGATGTGTTAAAAATCCTCAGATACTTTTAGGCTGTGTTTGTTCCCATGTCTTTGTTGACAGAAGCACCGGTGGTTGGCAACTATCTATAAAGTTCATATAAAGCATGCCAGGCCTTTTCCCTCTGATCTATGCCTGGACTTGTTTTTGACAATATCCTTACCCTGAGGTGTGTAAGCTGATTAAAAAAAACAAACAACAATCCAGGGCTGAGTATTCTAGGTCCTTGACTTACGACCACAATTGAGTCCAATATTTCTGTCGTTAAGCGAGACATTTGTTAAGTGAGTTTTGCCCCCTTTTACGACATTTCTTGCCACAGTTGTCAACTGCATCACTGCAGTTCTTAGGGACACGGTTGTTAAGTGAATCTGGATTCCCCCTTGACTTTTGCTCATCAGAAGGTTGCAAAAGGGGGAAATCACGTGACTCCGGGACATTGCATCCGTCATAAATATATGAACCACTTGCCGAGCATCTGAATTTTGATCAGGCGATCATGGGGATTCTGCAGCGGTCGTGACTCTGAAAAACGGTCGTAAGTCACATTTTTCAGTGCCGTCGTAACTTTGAACGGTCACTAAATGGACTGTTGTAAGTCGAGGACCTGCCTGTACTAACATCAGGTGTTGCAAAGTAGACTTAAAAGGCAGAACTAAAAGAAAATGCGAATTATATTTTTGTGTTACCCCTACAATTCATGCCAATCAAATCCCCCTAAACAATTCTCAATTGTAGTTTTGTTCAGATAAAAGACTGAGTTATGTAAACCGTGTTTCCCCAAAAATAAGACTGGGTCTTATATTAACTTTTGCTCCAAAAGATGCACTAGGGCTTATTTTCCAGTTAAGTTTTATTTTCAGGAAAATACAGTACTAAATGTGCCCATCTGGCTGACGACCTTAACTGGAGCTTATTTTTGGGATAGGGCTTATATTAAAAGCATCTTGAAAAATCATGCTAGGGTTTATTTTCCAGGTGGGTCTTATTTTCGGGGAAGCACAGTAATATTTGGGTTCTGACCGCAGACGAAATATGTTGTTTTAATGTATGGATCCCAGTTAAACTGTTCATCTAATGTGCGATCCAAATGTGATCCACACTTTTTGTATTTTCAGGTGTTGTTTTTTTTTTTTCAAAGGATTATCTTTCAATGCTATTCTTGGGTCATTTGTGTCAGGAGGCATTGTAGATTTTCATATTGCTGTACTGGTGTGTTGTTGTTTATTTAAAGAGATGATTACTTGGATTTTTGCCATCTCTTAGCCTGGCAAAGGAACACGTGTTTATGGAAAAGGAACACTCCAAAAATCTCATGTTGTGATGCCACATCAGGTAGTATATGAACCATCACTTAGTTAAAACGATCAGCTGGATATAGACATCAGTTACTCCTGTGTTAACAAAATAACAATGTAATGAGATATTTTTATTATTATTATTCTGAAGTGGCTTAATAAGCGTTGTTATTTGATAGCTCGGTTTGTGCATCTTGGGGAAACAAATTTAATTTTATTCTATTTTATGGGTCACAGTGATCTTCCTTGTTATATCTGCTCTCTCAGTGACGAAAACTAGCAAATTGGAAGTCAAAGGGAACAACAAAGGAGGTGCACAATTTTATTTCTGGATTTTTTAAATTTAATGCTGATGTTTGTCGAGAAAGCAGGTAATTGTTTGCCTTCCGTTTATTTTTTTTCCTGGGTAAGACACTGGTTTGGGAAAGAGGAAATGGGGAAGATGGGAATAGTTTAGAACTCTTTTCCGGCAAATTAAGTTTATGCCTTCTTTTTTTAAAGTTAGAAAAACAAAAAATAATTCCGATTTGTTTTTGGTTGGTTGATCTTATCTACAGTACTTTGTCCTCTCATAGTATGATAATAACCTGAAGCCGGAAGTATAATGATGACTGTTTCCAGCTTGTAATATAAAAAAAAAAAAAAAATGAAAAATTCTTCTGAACTGAAACTGCTTACAATTCATTCGACGTGTAAATTTGTTTTTTTTTTTTAAGCAGGTGTCTGTCTCTTAGCGTTAAAATTCAGCTTTTTACTGTTAGCAAAGTAAAAGTAAGTAGGAGTCACAGGACATCTGTCATGTCCCAATATCTCAGGGGCTCCCATAAAGAAGAGGGAGTCAAGCTATTCTCCAAAACAACTGAGGGCAGGACAAGAAGCAGTGGGTGGAAACTAATCAAGGAGAGAATGAAGGTAGAACTAGAGAGAAATGTCCTGACAGCCAGAACAATAAATCAGTGGAACAGCTTACCACCAGAAGTTGTGGGTGCTTCAACACTGGCGGTTTTTAAGAAGAGATTGGGTAACCATTTGTCTGAAATGGTATAGGGCCGCGATGGTGAACCTATGGCACGCGTGCCACAGGTGGCACGCGGAGCCATACCTGTGGGCACGCGAGCATTGCCCTAGCTCAGCTCCAGTGCACACGCACACGCCAGCCAGCTGATTTTCGGCCTTCCGGGTCCACCGGAAGTCGGGAAACGGACCGATTCCGGTCTCCGGAGGGCCTCAGGAGTGGGGTGAGGGAGGCCGTTTCCGCCCTCCCCAGGCTCCAAGAAAGCCTCTCGAGCCTGGATAGGGCGAAAAATGGGCCTACTGGGCCCACCAGTAACCTAATTTCTGTCACATGCCAAAAACACGAGCCCCCCGCGCTGCCCTTGCTTTTGGCACGTGATGGCAAAAAGGTTAGCCATCACTGCAGTAGGCAGTGACAGCAGTTTTATTCCTCATAAAATTTCAGTGTAGAAAACTTGTCTATTCAGTTTGCACTCCGGCCAGTATGTCAGTGTGTTCTTATTTGCCAGCCAGATTTTGGCATGGCCTTCTTAAATCTCCTTTTTTCCTTCGTCTGTCCAGTACCGGAGGTCAGTTTTGGAAACGTCCTTTCATTGATCATTCAGCTGCCAAAACCACTCGGGGCATCTTCATTCTTGAGCCAAGCAAAGGGAGCAGCTGACTTGAGCAAAAGGAGAGTTTCTCAAACGGCAGCCGAGGAAGGGAATAAAGATATCTGTGTCACAATTTGGGAGAAGGCAGCTGCTGTTGCCGTTTGTCATAGTTCTCAGAATTCACTAGCTAATGAAGTTAAAAGAGCAAACAGAGTCATTCCTTTGCCCCGCTGATTTCTGTTAACCGACAAAGAGTTTTAGTTAATGTTTTGAAAACAAACTTAGAGCTGTAGTACCAAACAGTCTGGTATTTCTCCATAGCAGAGGAATTTAACCTGCAAGGGGTCTTTGGTGCTCTCTGAGCTTGGTTGTTTTCTTGTAGACGTTTCACTACCCAAATTAGATGATACCATCAGTGCAAACCATATTCCCTTCTAGCACGGATGACGATACCTTGTGTGGTAATGAGACGTCTGCAAGCTCAGAGAGCACCCAGCACCCCTCATTTTACCTTCTGAGCTGCAAATATTCTCCTTGTTGAAACTTAACTTACCTTCTTCATCTGTGCAAGCTAAACAGTAAACCCTTGTCAAATGCAGGCAGCTCTCGATTTACGACCACGATTGTAACCAGGATTTCTGTTGCTAAGTAAGGAGGTTGTGAAGTGAGTCACACCTGATTTTACGACACTTTTTGCCACAGTTAAGCGAATCAATGCGCTTTTTAAACAAATCGGGCAGTTGTTATGCAAATCCGACTTCATCGACTCTGCTTGTTGGGAATGTCACAAATGGGAATGTCACAAATGGCAATCATGTGATCCCAAGGATGCTGCAGCCATCGTAAATCCTCAATGAAATAGAGTTTGACACCCCCTGCTCTACATATAGAATAATCTTCTTTTATTGAAATCTGGGACAGATGAAAAACTTGTCGCCTAGCCTGGCCCACTAGATGGGCCTGTCGTCTACATCTTGCTTCTTTCCCAAATCACAGCATTGGGGGGGGGGGGCTGTTTGGCGGGCACGGGAAATGTCCTATTTCTAGTGGTTCCTTATCAGGCGTACTTTCTCCCTTTGTTGTGGCTGATTTGGCACACCTTTCCAAAATGGGGGAAGGAAAAAAAAGCCAGATTAACTGCTTTTGTGTGACCTGCATGAAAAATAAAAGGCATAATAACAGGGTGTGGCATGCAAAGGGACATTGCCCTCTGGCTTTATTCATCCCACCAGGACAGATGTGAGGGGTTGATCCCAACTGCAGATACCAGATCCAGTTCCCCCTTCTATTTTAATTTGCACGGTTAAGTTTTATGTTTTTTATGCAGTTGAAAAATAAGGAGTCCTCTGAAAAAAGAGGGATGGAGCCAAATTATTGTTCCCAGAACAGTAAGAAGAAAATTGGCTAATGCATAAAAAGAGACGTTTGAATAAATAAACTGTCCTTAATTTACAACATCAGAAATCTTTGGCTACTGGAATTATGCAATGAACATCAGGTTTCTGGATATTTTTAGCGTAGAGTAAAATTTCCTGAAAGAGCAGTCATGTTTTTCCTATAAGAATATAATGGCCAGTTTCTGAAGAGATGACCCTGAATTTAAGACAAACCCATGGTAATGGAGGCGGACGGCGGGTGAAAAAAAAAACAAAAAACAAAATATGTTTGCATTATTGGAGTTTCAGTCAATTTAAGATGAATGTTTAAAGGTAAATTATCTGCAAGGGAAATTGGATCATTTTCAGATGAACGCAGTATCTTCATAGAAATATGATAAAGCATGTTAAAATGCCATCACTTAAGAAATTTAACCCATTTAAATGTTTACCTTCCCATGCTGTCAAATAGATCTTTCTAACTCAAATTGTCTCATTTTTTGGTCTTTCTCCCAAGTTTTTGCTGCCAAACTCCCAGGCTTAATTTTGTTTCTTAGGCATTTTTTTTTCTCCAAAACTTCATGTCCCTTCATCATATCCTAAACCCGTCATGGCGAACCTATGGCACGCGTGCCACAGGTGGCACACGGAACCATATCTGTGGGCACGCGAGCGTTGCCCTAGCTCAGCTCCAGCACGCATTCGCACACCGGCCAGCTGATTTTCGGGCCCACCGGAAGTCAGGAAATGGGTTGTTTCTGGCCTCCAGGAGGTTGGGGAAGGCTGTTTTTGCCCTCCCCAGGCTCCTAGAAAACCTCTGGAGCCTGGGGAGAGTGAAAAATGGGCCTTCAAGTCCCACCGGAAGTCGGGAAATGGGCTGTTTCTAGCCTCGGGGAGGGGGAGGCTGTTTTCACCCTCCCCAGGCTTAAAGAAAGCCTCTGGAGCCTGGGGAGGGCGAAAAACGGGCCTACCAGGCCCACCGTGCCAAAAGCAGGGGAAACGCAGGGGGGGGTCGTGCATGCGTACGCAGGGCGCATTGAATTATGGGTGTGGGGACGCACGCGCATGACCTCCACACACTCCCCCTGCTTTTGGCACACGACGGCAAAAAGATTAGCCATCACTGTCCTAAGCAATAAAAGTAGACATTGAGGTCCATTAAGCGAGCTGTTTTCTTTTGTTATCTGATTCCGGAGATCTGCTTTTTAATGTGTCGATGATGTAGTAACATTTAGGAGTTCTCTTCAGACAGAAGATGCTAACAAAAGTCGATACTTCTGAAAGCTGTACAAATAAGGCATTGTTTTTTTAAAAAAAAAAGAAAAGCAGGGTGCATGTAAAGCCAATTAGAATATTACTGTACATTTGTAGAATTTTTTTTTTTTTTACTAAAATATGAAAATGAAAAACAGCGCTGAGGTTAAAAGGCGGTTAATTTTGTTTTCACACCTTTCTCAGGAAGTAACTTTTTAATAGAATGCAATGCTTTTAATAGATTAGAATACAATGCTTTTAATAGAATTGTAAAGTACCCGAAAGTGGAAAACATCCAAGCGGTTTAAAATGCTGTGAACTAATCTTTAATTTTTGGCTTTGCTTGTCTTAACGAATGATTATTTCTGAAGAATGATTCCTTTAAATAAGAACACTTCTTTTCTCTATGGTGTTTGTTGGTATAATTCTTACCTGTTTCTTCCTTACAACAATCTTGGGAGGTTAGTCAGTCTGCGAAGTGGGACTGGCTCAAGATCACTCAGCGGTCTCCACGATTAAGTTGAAATTTCGTCTTGGATTTCCCTGATTCAGGTTCACAGCTGTGGAAAAAAAAAACCCAATTATTTTGTAAAACCATGCAACTTTGTTTTGCGGTAAAACGTTGCAGTGGATTCAAGAATCCAAACATCCTTTTTCTGAGCTGTTTTCCCGCCTTAGATGAAGTTTTGCAAACTTCACCTTCTCTGAAGCCTGATGTATGAGACAAACCTCTGCCTTGTACAAGACAAAGCGTGAATGCTGTATTTGTCTATGTTGTCAACTTTTATTTATTTTCATCACATTTCTTTTACCACCCATTTCACCTAACTGACTTTTCTTTGTTGGCTCGGGGAAAGCATTTTCCTAAAATATAATTATAGTATGCTGGAATTGTGGGTGAACTTGAGCAGATCTGGCAGTCTGTACAGGAAAGATCAGCTAATAAATCAGCTGAAACGGGCAGTGAAAGAGAGAGAAATTGAATCAGACAACAACCAGACTAGACAACGATTCCAATTTTCTGTACAGGTAACTCCTTGACCTATGACCACAATTGAACCCAAAATTTCTGTTACTAAGTGAAACATTTGTTAAGTGAGTTTTGCCACCATTTTGCCACTTTTCTTGCCGCCGTTTTTAAGTGAATCACTACTGTTGTTAAACTAGTCGCACAGTTGTTAAGTGGATCTGGCTTCCCTATCTGACTTTGCGTACCCCGTGACCCCGGGATACTGCAACCGTCATAAATGTGAGTCTGTTGGAAGGAGTCAGAATTTTGATCACATGACCATGGGGATGCCACAACGGTTGTAAGCATGAAGAAGAGCTGTAAGTCGCTTTTTTCAGTGCTGCCGTAACTTTGAACGTAAATGAACTGTTGTAAGTTCGAAGACTAGCTGTACACCAAAACAGCAATAATAAAAACCTTGGAACAGCTTCTCTTCCCAGGATTTGTTCGCAGTGTCTATTTTCCAACAAATCTGAGTACTTCTTAAAGACTATATGTCCGTGATGGCGAACCTATGGCACGTGGAGCCATATTGGTGGGCACGCGAGCGTTGTCCTAGCTCAGCTCCAGCATGCATGCGTGTGCCAGCCAGCTGATTTTTGGGCCTTCCGGGCCCACAGTAAGTCAGGAAACAGATTGTTTCCGGCCTCCGGAGGGCTTCCGGGGATGGTGGGGAAGGCTGTTTTTGCCCTCCCCAGGCTCCAAGAAAGCCTCTGGAGCCTGGGGAGGGCAAAACACAGGCCTACCGGGCCCACAGTGCCATCATGTGCCAAAAGCGGGGGGGGGGGGGTGCATGGGGGGCCGCATTGAATTATGGGTGTGGGCACGCGTGCGCTCCCCCCGCTTTTGGCACGCGACGGCAAAAAAGGTTAGCCATCCCTGCTATAGGTTGTCCTCAGCTTGCAACAGTTCACTTAATGACCATTTGAAGTTACAGCATCACTGAAAAAAAGTGACTTACAATCACGATCACGCTTAAAACCATTGCGTGTGATCAAAATTCAGGCACTTAGCAACTGACTCTTACTTATGACGGTTGCTGTGTCCCGGGGTCCGTTTTGTGAATGTCTGACCAGTAAAGGGAACGGGGAAGCCAGATTCACTTAACAACCGTGTGACTAATTTAACAACGGTAGTCGATTCCCTTAACAATTGTGGCAGGAAAGGTCGTAAAATGGGACAAAACTCACTCAACAAGTTAGCAATTAAATTTTGGGCTCCATTGTGATCGTACGTCGACCGTCTGGGCTCGTTCTACAACCAGATACATGCGTGAGAACTTGGTGGACTCGTATTGTTTTGTTTTTGTCTCAGCTCTATGGAAAATAACAACTTGAAATAGTGTATTTTTTTAAGTGGGAGGGAACCATCGCCTTGCTGGTTGACCCCCAGGGCAGCGACGTTGAAAACAGCGTGGGTGGCACTTCACAATTTTGCAAATAGGGAAAGGTTGATCTTGTCTTTTAAAATAAACAAGAGCCGAGGAGGTAAATCAATTGCCTTCCATGGTGTGTTTGTTTTTTGCAATTTGCGAAGTTTTGCCTAACAACCGGCTTAATCATGACAGGCTGACCTCAATCTCACACATGTTTATTTCAGGTGCGCTGGGCTCCTTGACAAGCGCCTTACAACTAGACAAAAAGTTTCCCAAAAACTGTCACTAACTTGTTTTCCCTTTCGTTTACCTCTCCGCCCGGCCTGCTTTGCGTACGGGTGTCACGTTGTGTGTATTGGACAGCCGTTTCCCTATAAAAGTTAGCTGCTTCTTCTTTTTTTTCTTTTTCTTTTCTTTTTTTGCCTGCTGGGTTGCTGCGCTGTCCCTTTAAGAAACCAGCCTGCTCAGCATTGCCTTAACCTGCTGAACCTATCTTGCTAGCAAGGAAAAAGTTCTTTAAATAATAGATATTAGCCTTTACCAATTAGGATTATAAGCTTTGCAAACAGGGTGGAGTTTTCCCAGTTTGGCCAGTCATGTTGCAGAAAGGTGGGGCTTGATGCAAAAGGATAGGCTGCACTATAGAGTACAGCTTCCAGTGAAGTTAATCTGGGGTGAAGCAAACAGGAAAAAAAAAAAAAAATTGTGCAGAATTTGTGGGTAGGCTTGTGTTTTTGTTGTTGTTTTTTTTTTTTTTGTTCGATTGCTTCTTTGCGGTCCACTCGGGGCTCTAAGGCAGCGGGGACCCAGGCGTTTCTGCCTTGACCGTAGCTTCCTTGCTTTTTTTTCCCGTGGTTGGCAGGCTGTTAAAATTAACAGGGAGAGAACAGCCGAACAAAAGGGAGCTTTTGGAACAGGAAATCAGGTGCCCAGAAACAAACTTTTTGTTTTCCCGGTGGAAACTTCCTTAAAAAGAAAAAAGTTGGGCCAGGGAGATTGAGAGAGAGAATTTTGCAGTGCTGCAAACTTAACAAGGTCTGTTTTTGGGATGACAGGGCAGCTCTCGGATTTTCTGGCGGTGTGCTTCTTAAGCTTTTCACTTTTGGGGGGGATCTGGTGGGAGGGGTTTTTTTGGGTGGGTGTGGGTGTGGAGGGGTGGGGTTGGGTTGGGTTGGGTGGGATGGGGGCTTTCTTTCCCAAAGGGGTTGAAGTTGTAAAGTTGAAACTCTTCCTCTGGTGGGGGGGGTGGAGAGCGAGGGGCTGTTGTTTGTTGTCTCAGCTGGCCTGGGGAATATTTTGGAACTGGAGAGTTGAAATAACGGAATTTGTGGAGGGTTTTTGTGTGTTTGTGTGTGTGGAGGGAGGGGGGGTTGGGGGTTTGCAAACAGCCCAAGTTGTTGAATCCAGTTGGGCTGGTGTCCGTTCTCCTTTCACGGCTGATTTCTTTAACGGAGATTGACTTAAGAGACCTGCCTTTCTTCAGGTGTAACAGTAACTGAGTTGTAAGGGACCTTGGAAGTCATCTAGTCCAACCCTCTGGTTACGTTAGGAGACCTGCACTAGGGATTCGAACCGCCGAACTGCCGACCTTTCTGATCGACAAGCTTCCGTGTCTTAGCCGCTGAGCCACCTAGTCAGGTGTATCATTTGGGGTGTTGGGTTTGAAACCTGTGCAAGGAAGCGGGTGGGCTTGTGAGAATAGCAGGAAATTGCAAGAAAACAAAACAAAAAAAAGAGAGTATAATCTCTTACTTGGGAAGTAGAGATGCGCAGCTTGGGCTTAAGTCGGACGATAAATACCGTATCCTTTTGCTTGGAAATACCTGTCCCGTAGAGGTAGCCCTCGACTTATAACCATTTTGTTTAGCGACCCTTCAAAGTTCCAAAAAAAGTGGGGTTTTTTGTCACGCTTACAACCTTTGTAAATATCCCAATGATCAAAATTCAGGCATGTATATGTGGCATTTTCCCAGGGTCACGTGATGATAACCATTCATACTCTTCCCAGCTGGCTTCCGACTGGTCAAATCAATGGGAGAGGGATGGGCGGAGCCGGATCCACTTAATGACTGCATGATTCACTTAACAGCTGTCACGATTTGCTTCGCCGCGGCTGAAAAAGGGGGGAAAAAAGTCTGCAAAATGGGGTGAAACTCCCTTTAACGACTGCTTTTGTTTAGCAACCGTTGTTGTCGTTAAGTCGAGGACTACCTGCACTCTTTTGAGTCAAGCTGACTGTTTTGGAGGCGACGGGAGAATGTGTACCTCCGGGGTGTAAGAGGATCCTGCCACCGTGTGAGAAGGGAGTTGTGTCAGTGGCCGGCTTTTTCATTCCTGAACAAATGTCATGTTTTCATCGCGGAATGGCCTATATTTCAGCTTGCATCAGCCTTGACTTCTCCGGGATGAAAAAAGTCAGGGATTTGGGCAAGGAAAGGGAGGTGTCAGCTGTTCGGAGCAAATGTTTTTATATCTGGGACGTTATCTGGAGGCCCTGAAAAAGACCAGCTGTCCTTCGGTTGCCTACCCCAAGGTAAGGAAGAAGTAGTGTTGGTGGCAACGGGACATGTTGACAATCAGATCTAAAGAGGGTGGGGCCTTAGGCCGGTCCTTTCCACTCTCTAAAGAGGCCTCCCAGTTGAAGCCGGTGGAAGATCCCAACGATATTCCTTTAATTGACATGACTTACGATTTGACCGATTGGATAAGGGAAGAAAAAGCCTTTGCTATGTAGGGCAGAGTTTTCTCTCTTGCTTCTCTTTGCAAAAGCGAGGCCTGGATAGATAGAAAGCAAGCAGCAGCGCTCGGAAAACTTCTCCTCCAGGCGCTGTTGACTTTACCCAACAAATTGGACAGAATAGAAATTGGCTGACTTCTTCCATTCCAGCATACCTTCCTTTTTTTGGAATCGACGTTTCAAAATCTCCCAATGATGCCCTGGTTGAAACGGTTCTTTTGTGTTCTTGGATAAGGAATTTTCTCTGTATGTTTTAACGCGCATGTTTGGACAGTTCAGGTTTTCGCAGATGGGGATGCCAAGCGGTTACAGCAACAACAATAATAATAATCATGATATGCTTCGGCGGTTGGCGAATGCACGAAATTGCACGGAGGGGTACTTTGCCCCCCCTCCCCCTCCCCCAGGACATTCTTAGGGTGGATTCTCTGAGTAGGATCTACATTAGCAAAGATCTCGTTCTTGTAAGCATTAGATGAAGTGATAAACCTTCAGCCTGGGCTACATGCCAGTTGTACGTGCTGTATGCAGGGAAAGCAGATGTCTTGATTTTTTTTTTAATTTTTTTTAAAAAAGTGGATTTCAATTTGCTGTTACCTTAATTTTTTTATACGCCTGGGGAATTCTGGGAGTTGAAGTCCACACATCTTAAAAGTTCCTGAGATTGAGAAACAGTGTTGTATTTCATTAAAAGTTGTCGCCCAATCCCCCTTCCATCTAATACCGTGATGGCGAACCTATGGCACGCATGCCATGGTGGCACGCGGAACCATATCTGTGGGCACGCGAGTATTGCCCTAGCTCAGCTCCAGAGCACGCCAGCTGATTTTCGGGCCTTCTGGGCCCACCAGAAGTCAGGAAACGGGCTGTTTTCAGCCTCCGGAGGGTCTCCGGGGGTGCGGAAGCCCATTTTTGCCCTCCCCAGGCTCCTAGAAAGCGTCTGGAGCCTGGGGAGAGTGAAAAAAGGGCGTTCTGGGTGTTGGGAAATGGGCCGTTTCTGGCCTCCGGAGGAGCGGGGGAAGGCTGTTTTCACCCTCCCCAGGCTCCAAGAAAGCCTGTAGAGCGCAGGGGGCATTGGGGGGGGGGGGGGTGTCACACACGCATGCGCAGGGGGCGGGGCGTTGGGGCATTGAATTATGGGTATCGGCATGTACATGCATGATTCCTCCATGCTCCCCTCGCTTTTGGCACGCGATGGCAAAAAGGTTAGCCATCACTGATCTAATATAATGATACTTGGCATTGCTTATTCATCTCTTAAGGGGTACAGAAGTAGTCCTCAACCTACAACTATCCATTTAGCAGCCGTTCAAAGTTACAATGGCATGAAATAAATATATTTAGGACTGCTCCTCACACTTACGACTGTTGCAGCTTCCCTGTGTGATTGAAATTTGGATGCTTGGTGTGTATTTACAATGGTGGCAGCATCCCAAGGTATTGCTGAGCACATTGTAAGCCGCCCTGAGTCTTCGGAGAAGGGCGGCATATAAATCAAATTTTTTTTAAAAAAAAAAAAGGTCAGAAAAGGATTGTAAAATTCTGGCGTGACTCACTTCACAACATCCTTCCTTAGCAACCGAAATTGTGGTCCCGAGTGTCGTAAGTTGAGGACTAACTGTAATATATAGGATGAGGTGAAGGAGTGAGATTCAACCCTTTCTTCTCTTCGTTGATGTTCTTTGAACCGGTTGTTATCACTCTCATCCTAATCTAATTTAGTGGTGGCTGTCAAACAGAAGAAGGAAGAGGACCCACAGATGAGGATTTGCGTTCTTTTGAAGAATGGAAGGATAGATAGAATCTAAGAATAGTATTGGGCAGCTTCACAGAACCTTCCTCTTCTCACCTGGCAAACCACTTACAAAGCAGAATTCCAGAGTTGGAAGGCACCTTGGAAGTCTTCTAGTCCAACCCCCTCCTGCTTAGGCCGGAGACCCTATACCATTTCAGAGAAAAATGGTTGTCCAATCTCTTCTTTAAAAATTCCAGTATTGGAGCATCCACAACTTCTAGAGGCAATACATTCCACTGGTGAATTGTTCTCACTGTCAGGAATTTTCTCCTTAGTTCTAGGTTGCTTCTCTCCTTGATTAGTTTTTTTGCTTCTTCTCCTGCCTTCAGGTGCTTTGGAGAATAGGTTAGCCCCCACTTCTTTGTGACAGCCTCTTAGATATTGGAAGACTTGCTACTGTCATGTCACCTCTAGTCCTTCTTTTCATTAAACTAGACATACCCAATTCCTGCAACCGTTCTTCATATGTTTTAGCCTCCAGTCCCCTAATCATCTTGGTTGCTCTTCTCTGCACTCTTTCTAGAGTCTCAACATCTTTTTTTATATGTGGTGACCAAAACTGGATTCTATATGCCAAATGTGGTCTTACCAAAGCATTAGAAAGTAGTACTAACACTTCACGTGATCTTGATTCCATCCCTCTTTTAATGAAATTAGGACTACGCATAGAAAATGTTTTAGAAACTTGGAGCCAGACCTTTTGATCTGAGTAGGCATACCCATCATGGATAGCTTGCCTGCTATATTAGCAGAAATCCATAAGGAAGCTGATGCTTATTGCACCCAAAATAGGAAGCCATGAACTGGCCAGGAATTTGAAATTGTTGCGGCTAACTCGGTACCCTGTTCTCCATTGTTAAGGGCTTCTTCTATATTGTATAGGTAATCCTCAATTTATGATGACAGTTGGGACCAGATCTTCCATTGCTAAACCATGCATTCAGTTGTTAAGTCTGTCTTGCCTGATTTCATGACCTGAATCCCGTGGTTAGGCAAATCTGGCTCCCCGCACTATCGTGGCTTGCTTGAAAGCTCCAGAGAAGGTTATCCAAAAAATGATCACATGAGCCTGGGACCCTACAAGCATTGTAAATATGTTCTGGTTGCCCAAATTTTGATCATATGACCACAGGAACACTGTGACTTACTGTTGTAAGACTGTTTTTTTTTCCAGCACTGTCATAACTTCAAGGAATATTTGTATTTCTTCAGCTATCTCAGCTTGGATCAGTTCTGGCTTTTAAAGATGGGTTGAACAAGGAGTATGACAAGTCCATTTTTAAAGAAGTATATAAGTTGCCAAATTCATTCCATTTATAAATGGACAGTTGAGGAAGGAGAAAAAAAAGGTGAACAAAATAGAGTAAGCAAACATGGTATAATGCATTTATCCTTGGGGTTTTTATTTGCTGAAGAAGAGAGATTCAGATGACTTACCGCTCCAGGTTTTCAAGAGTAATTTAGACTTTGCCAAACAGTTAAGAATCGGAGAAGAAAAATGCAAAAAAGCTTTGCTATCTTATCCCAGCCATTCAGAGGCATGCATGGAAAATGAAGATTGCTTACACGGGGTTCAAAAAAGCATCAGCGTGCTTGAATTTAGGAATGGAATGGACTGGACTGGACTGGACTGGACTGGAATGGAATGGAATGGAATGGAATGGAATGGAATGGAATAGAATAGAATAGAATAGAATAGAATAGAATAGAATAGAATAGAATAGAATAGAATAGAATTCTTTATTGGCCAAGTGTGATTGGACACACAAGGAATTTGTCTTTGGTGCATATGCTCTCAGTATACATAAAAAGACAAGATACACTCATCAAGAATCATAAGATACAACACTTAATGATAGTCATAGGGGACAAATAAGCAATCAAATCATATAAGGAAACAGTCAATATAAATCGTAAGGATACCAGCAACAAGGTTACAGTCATGCAGTCATAAGTAGGAGGAGATGGGTGGTGGGAACGATGAGAAGATTAATAGTAATGCAGATTTAGTGAATAGTTTGACAGTGTTGAGGGAATTATTTGTTCAGCAGAGTGATGGCGTTCGGGAAAAAACTGTTCTTGTGTCTAGTTGTTCTGGTGTGCAGTGTTCTATAGCGTTATTTTGAGGGTAAGAGTTGAAACAATTTATGTCCAGGATGCGAGGAGGTCTTGTGGTTTTCAAACCATAGTTTATGGCTTAGCCTTTCATCAAACTGCAATTGTGCTTTGTTCAGAAACAAGAGAACCCAGTTTGATTTGTTTATCCGGCAAACCACAATTAAATGGTAGCTTAGAATAGTGTATGAAGCTAGACATTTTTTGTGTGTGTGTTCTGACATCTTCTTCTTGTTCAAAATATGAAATATGTACAATTTTAAGGCACACATGTACAAAACTGGGCAAGCTAACATCAGCTCAGTTTGCGGGGCTTGTTCCAGCCCTCTGTCTGTGAAACTCATAAAATCCTGATGCAATCCGGTGTTCCACGTTGGTCAGGCCTGACCATATTCCAGTTCCTTTAATAACTACAAACTGGTTAGTAGTGGCAGGGGAAACAATCTCAACAAGTCCATTGCTTCCTTTTTAGTAGACCGCTTTGAAACAAGCTGCCCTTGTGTGCCCTCTGTTTAATTTCCCCAAACTTTAAGCGGAGGGAAGCTGTCAAGTTTCTGATTTGTAGCCCTGATAATTTCCTGTAATCCATACATATCACAAAGTTTTATCTTGTACTCAGAATAGCAGAACAGAATAACAGCTGTGAAAAGGGACCTTGGAGGTCTTCTAGTCCAACCCTGTGCTCAAGCAGGAAATCCTATACCATTTGGTTGTCCAATCTCTTCTTGAAAACTTCCAGTGTTGGAGCATTCACAACTTCTGGAGGCAAGTTGTCCAACTGATTAATTATTCTCCAGTGTTAGGAAATTTCTCCTTAGTTCTAGGTTGCTTCTCTCCTTCATTAGTTTCCACCCATTGCTTCTTGTCCTGCCCTCAGGTGCTTTGGAGAACAGCTTGACTCCCTCTTCTTTTGGGCAGCCCCTGAGATATTGGAACGCTGCTATCCTGTCTCCCCTGGTCCTTCTGTTCATTAAACTAGACATACCCAGTTCCTGCAACCATTCTTCATACATTTTAGCCTCCAGTCCCCTAATCCTCTTTGTTGCTTTTCTCTGCACTCTTTCTTGAGTTTCCACATCTTTTTTATATTATAGTGACCAAAACTGGATGCAGTTTTATCCAAAACTGGATACAAGTAGTCCTCAACTTACGACAGTTCATTTAGTGACCAAAGTTAATGGCAGTTAACAGTTCATTTAGTGACCGTTCAAAGTTAACGGCACTGAAAAAAATGTGACTTACGACCGTTTTCACACTTACGACCCTTACATGTCCCCATGGTCACGTGATCAACATTTAGGCCCTTGGCAACTGACTCAGATTTATGACGGTTGAGTGTCCGGGGGGGGAGGCGGTGTTACGTGATTTCCTTTTGTGACCTTCTGACAGGCAAAGTCAACGGGGAAGCCAGATTCGCTTAACAATCATGATACTAACTTAACAGCTGCAGTGATTCACCCAGAAAAGTAAGAAGTTGTTAAAAACGGGGCAAAACGTAAGTAAGAAATGTCTCCCTTCGCAACAAATATTGGGCTCAATTGCGGTCGTAAATCAGGGATTACCCGTACTCCTTTATCTTGGTATTGCAATAGAATCGACAAAGTGGCACAAGAGTTATATATACATTTTTTTCAGGGGTGAAATCTAAAATTTGTTACTACCGGTTCTGTGGGCGTGGCTTGGTGGTGGTGGGGTAATGTGACTGGGTGGGCGTGGCCAACTTTTTTTTTTTTTTTTTACTTTTAAAAGCATTTTATTTTACAACCTTAAGAGGTTGCAGAAAAAAATGCTTTTAGAAGCCTCTGACGATCAGGCAAGTCAGCTGGGATCACCAGAGGCTTTTAAAGGCATTTTTTCCCTACAACCTCTTCAGCTGAAGAGGTTGCAGAAAAAAAATGCTTTGAAAAGCCTCTGACGATCCCAGCTGAGCCGCGCGATTATCAAGAGGCTTTTTTTTTTACTTTTAAAAGCATTTTTTCAGCCGAAGAGGTTGTAGAAAAAAATGCTTTTAAAAGTAAAAAAAAAAACAACCTCTGATGATCGTGTGGCTCAGTTAGGCATGGGGGGAGGGCAGGGATTTTTGCTACGGTTCTCTGAACCACCCGCCACCATCACTACCGGATCCGGCGATCCGGTCCGAACCGGGAGCATTTCACCTCTGATTTTTTTTTTTTTTCATATTCCTCATTCTACATTAATTATATTGAGGCCCATTTCCAGAGGGGTCACCCTATCTGTCTGTTGCAACAAATACAACAATGAGTCTTGTGGCTCTTTTAAAAAGCCAGCACGCTGATTATGGCATGTGCTTCCATTGTTATATCCTGGGAAAACAGACTCGCTCTTCTAAGCTTAGCATTGTAGAAATCAACAGCTAATTGAAATTCCCAGGGGATCATCGCAGTTCGCATATGCCAGAAAGTAGGAGTTGATTTTGGCTATAACCGGTCTACAAATTAAGGATTTTTTTCCCCTCCTTGTGGAGGTATTGTGAGAGTTGATCCAAAATTACACAAGCTCTACACCAAGGATACCTACTTGTGTACATTAGTTAAACAAATTAAGGCGGTATGCAGACATAATCTTACAGCCAAATAGTCTTCAAAGAGCTAAGATGTTTCTTTTATTGAAATTTCATATCCCGCTGCACCCCAAGGGCCCCGAACAGCTGACAGCAGTTTTCTAAATATTGACAGATGGTTCTTTGGAGGCTTGCAATAGCAAAGTAAAATAGTCCAAGAGCATAAAAGAATGCAGTGCTAAACCTGTAAAATGTAGAATCCGTTAACAAATGATAGTTTTAAAAACTTGGAAGTCTGTATTCCACTATCGGCCCCTAAAACTATAAAGACAGTGTCCCACAAGCAAGTGGAGTTTCTTTGTCCCTGAAGATGTTTTGCTTCTCATCCAAGAAGCTTCTTGAGTTCTGACTTTAGAACGGAAGAAGCTTCTTGGATGAGAAGCGAAACGTCTTCAAGAAAAGACGAGAAAATCCAGCTGCCCTTTGAAAAAGCACCTTTGGGACAACCATGACCTGGATGATTGACAATCTCCATAAAAATAAAGACAGTGCTGTTTGTCGAAGCACCGTAGTTTTAGTTGACCTTGGCTGGTTTGAAGTAGGGGTCAGATCTGGCTGGCACTTAAATGGGAGACCAGGAAATTCCAGAATTAGAGGCTTAAATGGATGGTTGAAAAAAACTTTCTGGAAGGAGGCCCTAGGCACTCCTATCTGAATGATTACTAAGAAAAACCGCATATTCATGTCCAGGTGGCCTTTGGAGTCAAGGAGAATCTTTTTATCAGTGAAATGCTCTTTTCTTTTAAAAATGTTAAAGACTTGAGTGAGGAGAACAGCTCAGTTCCAAATAGCAATAGCACTTAGACTTATATACCGCTTCACAGTACTTTACAGCTCCTCTCTAAGCTGTTTACAGAGTCAGCATCTTGCCCCCAATAATCTGGGTCCTCATTTTACTGACCTCGGAAGAATGGAAGCCTGAATCAACCTTGAGCCGGTCAGGATCGAACTGCTGGCAGTAGGCAGAGTTAGCTTGCAATAGCATTTAGCCTTATATACCACTTCATAGTGCTTTACATCACAATAGCAACAGCACTTAGACTTATATATTGCTTCATAGTGCTTTACAGACCTCCCTAAACTGTTTCCAGAGTCAGCCTATTTCCCCCAATAATCTGGCTCCTCATTTTACCGACCTCGGAAGGATGCAAGGCTGAGTCAACCTTGAGCCGGTCAGTATCGAACTGCTGGCGGTAAGCAGATTTAGCTTGCCGTAGCACTTAGCCTAATATAACCACTTCATAGTGCTTTACATAGCAATAGCACTTAGACTTATATACCGCTTCATAGAGTTTTACAGCCCTCTCTAAGCAGTTGACAGAGTCAGCCTCTTGCCCCCAACAATCTGGGTCCTCGTTTTACCGACCTCGGAAAGATGAAAAGCTTCAACCTTGAGCCTGTCAGGATCGAATTCCAGACTGTGGTCAGAGTTAACCTGCAATACTGCATCCTTACCACTGCATCACATGGCAGATGCGGTAATGATGATTTGTTTCGCTGAAACAACAGACACCCATTGGGACTGAGTGTAGAGCACAGTTCAATTTCTGCTTAAATCCCAATGGCGTTGTTCGGGCTGCGCTTAGATCAGCTACTGACTTTTTTCAGCTTCGCTTCCCACTTGTGAAATGAGGAACGTGACGATCATTGCAGGATGGCAGAAGAAGGAAATAATGGTTTTGAGAGTCACTTTTCCTGTGGAGACTGCTGGAGGTGGCATTGGAAGAATTGCAACAAACGCTGCTACCAGTAAGCAGAGTAATGAGTCAGGCAGTTTCAGCTCAGAATGTGCAAGGATACGGCCGGTGGATGAGTGGGAAGTCATAGTGCCCTGCATTGAAATTATTTCCTTTAACGTCTAGAGATTACCCCAAGGTCTGCCACTCAGGGTTTTTTTTTTTTTTTTCCAAAGTTTGCTCATCAAAGGACCATGTTTTAAATTCTTACTAAGGAACCCCAACTTTTCAGGACGAGTCCTTCCAAATTTTGTTACTGGAATTTGCCAGGAAGACCTGCGTGTCTGCTTAATTGAAGGTGATTATAGTTTTTTAAGGGACGCGATGGCTCAGTGGCTAAGACGCTGAGCTTGTCGATCGGAAAGGTCGGCAGTTCAGCGGCTCGAATCCCTAGCGTGTCGTGTAATGGGGTGAGCTCCCGTGACTTGTCCCAGCTTTTGCCAACCTAGCAGTTCGAAAGCATGTAAGAAATGCAAGTAGAAAAATAGGGACCACCTTTGGTGGGAAGGTAACAGTGTTCTGTGCGCCTTTGGCGTTTAGTCATGATGGCCACATGACCACGGAGACGTCTTTGGACAGTGCTGGCTCTTTGGCTTTGAAACGGAGATGAGCACCGCCCCCTAGAGTCGGGAACGACTAGCACGTATGTGCGAGGGGAACCTTTATACCTTTTTAAGAAACAAGTTCAAAATCCTTTTGCTATCTAATGACCTCAAGTTGTTCTTCAGTTAATGAAGCTGTTCCTTGATTGACTTTTCATTTACCTTTACCTTATAATATTTTATAGCTTTCCTCCCCAAACCTTATCACAGCATGTGATATAAAAGTTTCATAAACAGCCTGTAAGAAATAAAACAGAGCTGGACTGCACCGTTCCTTCGGAAACATCCTGTTCGGTAGCCTTAAAATGTTTTCTGCTAGAAGTCCATAATGTTACTAAAACCCATAGTAACATTATCAAACTTCATCTGTTAAGAATCTCAAACCTGCTTTTAACGCACTCATTTTTTTGTTTTATTCAGTGCGAGCAGCCCCCTTTTTTTCCTTACAGTGTGTGTGGATGGAGAAAGGTGGCAGTGCGGTTTCATTTGCTTCTCGTATCGGCAGACCTTGCTTATCTTGTTTTTCCAGAATTTTGCACGTTTAGAAATGTAAGAAGCAAACGGTCTCTTTAAGGGCTGGCGTATTGCAAAAAAGAGGAGCGGATTCTTCCTCCACTCCCTTTGGCTTCCTAAGCCAGTTTTGGACCGCCTTTGCTGGGAACGTTTGAAATCTTGAACTTTGTGTACAGATCAAAGCGAAGGGATTCTCGGAGTTGCTAGGAGAACGACCAGGCCCCTTGGAGTGTGGCTGTACTTTGCCAAAACAAACGCACAGGCTGAATCAAGAGTTCCTTTGCTAGAACAAGGTGATGTCTAGATGGCTTTAAATAATGAGAACTATATGAAGAGCGTGGTAGCCTAGCAGTTAAGATGCTGGGCTTGTCCACTGGAAGGTTGGCCGTTTGAGACCCAAGCACCGTGTGACGGGTTGAGCTCCCGTTCCTGTCCCAGTTTCTGCCCACTTAGTGTTGTGGTCTGCCAGCGACCAGCAGAGCTGGCAGCAGATTCGGACAGTGAGGAGGTTGGGGAGGAACGTGGGCCAGCCCTGGAGTCTCGGGAAGGCTCGGATGAGGGCTCTGCGTCGGAGGCAGAGAGGGGGCCAGGGCAATCTGGTAATTATGTACTGCCTCCGGAGCCTCCAGAATCTGACATCAGTGAGGCAGAAGAACAGTGGGAGCTTGTTCCCAGTGCGCGCATGCACAGAGCTGCCAGGAGGCAAGAACAGTTAAGATAAAAGCGGCGACTCAGGAGTAAGGCTTGGAGATGATTGGCCCCTCCAATAAGACATAAGAGAGGAGCAAACGGATGTGAATCTTTGCAGGAAGCAATTTGTTCATTCTCAATTCAAACTCTTAAGAAGCTCTGTTTGACTCTGTGCTCCGTTTGGCCTTGCAAAACTAATCGGCAATTAGGTCTCTGGCAGCGTTTCAGGGGAGATAAAGATGGGTGCTTATCAGCATTACTTTGAAAGACTGTGGCAGACATCTGTTGGACTCTTCGCAGAATGTTTGTGAATTATTACAGGCTGTGAATGACCATAATTCACAGCGGTTTAAATAAAAGAGGATTTTTGGGAGACTAAGCATGTGATTTAAGTTTTCTCAGGGAGCCTAGGTCAGAAGACCTAGTAGTTTGAAAACATGCAGATGTGAGTAGATAATTAGGTACCACTTTGGCGAGAAGACAAGTGTTCTGTGCACCTCGGTGTATATTCTGGCCATATTAGAAAGTTTCTCCTTAATTCCAGGTTGCTTCTTTCTTTGATTAGTTTCCAACCATTAGTTTCGGCCCTTTGGTGCTTTGGAGAATAATTTGACCCCCTCTTCTTTGTGGCAGCCCCTCAAATACTGAAATGCTACTAACCTGTCACCACTAATTCTTCTTTTCTTTAGAGGTAAATCCTATTTCTGAATTGAAAGGGTCCATGGAACTATTGCTCTCCCGTTCATGCATGTCTCTAATTCTTGTCTTGAAACTATGTCACCTAGTGACTGACAGCATATCAGGGGTGAAACCCAGCAGGTTCTGGAGAACCGGTAGCGGAAAATTTGAGCAGTTCGGAGAACCGGTAGCGGAAATTTTGAGTAGTTCGGAGAACCGGCAAATACCACCTCTGGCTGGCCCCAGAGTGGGGTGGGAATGGAGATTTTGCAATATCCTTCCCTCTGGAGTGGGGACGGAATGGGGATTTTGCAGTATCCTTCCCATGGAGTGGGGAGAGAATGGGGATTTTGCAGTATCCTTCCCCTGCCACGCCCACCACGCCACACCACGCCAAACCCACAGAACCGGTAGTAGAAAAATTTGGATTTCACCACTGCAGCATATCTTGTAGTCATGTTGCGTGTTCATTAAGAGAACAGGGCAAGGTGTGTTTGTGCACAACCAGTATTGATACCTGTAAGAAGGTAACAGGAAATACTCTCTTAAAAATGTTCTGATGCCAGGTTAGCTGGTAGAAACCAGGGAAGCTTCCCTCTAGCAATCTGCACTTGTCCTGAGCCAATGAGTCATCAGGAGAGACCTGATTCTTCTATCCTGCAGTGGCATAAAAAGATCTCTGCCAACTGACTCCATCTTAAATTCAGAAAGTTAATCTTCCCCTTGGGGATCAAAGTCTTCAGGTGGCCTGATGGAAGGTTGTTATTGTCGTCCGTCCGTCCGTCCCGATGGGTATCCCGACGGCTGCATAAACTGGATCCTTTCACATTGCTGTGTCAAATCGTCTGGCCTCGATTTGGAAAATATATATATATATATGAATGAAAGGTTGTTCTACGCGACGTAGCATAAGGCCGGTATCTTTGATCTCTTCAATATCACAAAATCTAATCTTATGGCATGTGGGACTGGTTTTCCTGGGCTAGGCTGGAGATAGAGAGAAGGTCTCTGCTCTTTCAGTGCTCTTTCCCATGGACGATCAGCCACCTGAATGAGGATTTTATTTGGCTGTGAATCATCCCGCATAATAAAAAGCTGTAAATGTGTTTAGCATGATGAATGTGGACAAACTGTGTTCTCTCTCCCCCCCTCTCCCCCCTCTCCCTCTCTCTCTTTTTCCCTCTCTCTCCCTCTTTCTCCCCCTCTCTCTTTCTCCCTTCTCCCTTTCTCTCCCTCTCCCCCTCTCTCTTTTTCTCTCTGTTTCTCTCTCCCTCCCTCTCCCTCTCTCCCTCTCTCTCTTTCTCCCTTCTTCCTTTCTCTCCTTCTCTCCCTCTCTCTTTTTCCCTCTCTTTCTCTCTCCCTCCCTCCCCCTCTTTCCCTTTCTCTCTCTCCCCCTCTTTTTTCTCCCTCCCCCCTCTCTTCCTCTCCCTCTCTCCCCTCCCTCCCCCCTCTCTCTCTTCCCCCCTCTCTCCCTCTCCCTCTTTTCCCCCTCTCCCTCTCCCTCTCTCTTTTTCCCTCTCTCCCTCCCCCTCTCTCCCCGTCTTTCTCTCTCCCTCTCCCTCTTTCTCTCACTCCCCTCTCTCTCTCTCCGCCCTCTCTCTCTATCTCCCCTCTTTCTCCCTCCCCCTCTCTCTCCCTCTCCCTCCTGCCCTCCCTCACTCCATCCATCCATAGAAGCTTGTAACAAACCAGAAGAGAGAGGCTGGGTAAACATATTCATTGATGGAAACAATCTTTACAATGTATAAGGAGACAAAGTAAACCACTGAAGTTTGTTTCAATTTTTTTGTTTTGGTCTGAGGGTTGAAAAGCTTCCAGGATAGAGCTTTCTGTACTGCAAGGTCACGTAATGCTACTCTCTTTTTGGTGAGTAGCCTTTTAAATTTGGCATGACGCTGTTGCAGATATGGTCCATGTAAGTACAAATGTGGGTAGGTGTGCTTTGTTGGCTGCCCAATTGCCAGGTCCTCAAGGCAGCTTACAGAAAGGGCACCACATACATCGTGAGAATGAGCTACGTCAGTAAAGTAATGAACCAGCTATGCTGAGGAGGACAGAACCCAAAACACACAATGCTATGATGGCTTCATAAATACCCCTAGCCCAGCGCCTTTCCCAAAATGCAGGTTCTTAAAGCTTTCCTAAAGCATCTACAGTATCTCTCTCTCTCTCTCTCTCTCTCTCTCTCTCTCTTCTCTCTCTCTCTCTCTCTCTCTCTGTACCTACCTACCTACCTATTATCATCTGTCTCTCTAATCAATATCTATAGCTATCTGTTTACCAATATGTATATCATTTGTCTCTATGTCATCTATAGCTGTCTGTCTATTTGTCTATCTGTCTCATATCTATCACCTATCTATTATCATCTGTCTCCCAAATCAATATATATAGCTATCTGTTAATTATCTATCTATCTATCTATCTATCTATCTATCTATCTATCTATCTATCATCTGTCTCTAATCTATATAGATTAGAGATATATATTTTTATGAACCCTGAAATAAGCGCTTGGCCTTATTGCCATGCCCTCAAAAGCCCGATTGGGCTTATTATCAGGGGATGTCTTATTTTGGGGGAAACAGGGTATAAAGTAATAAAGGTGGGATAAAAAAATTAATGAATGAAATAAGATATGCTGAAGAGAAATCAAGCCATATCTGTAGATGTATCTTCTGGAGAATACTGAAAAAATACTAATAAACTGAATTCAGCAGGATCTTTGTGTCTTAGACTTAGACTCCAATCTTGGCAAGTATTATTGTGATTGCACCTCTCAGGATTAAGCCCAAATGTTTCTAGTAAAACCTAATTTTCAAAGCATAAAATTGCACTGAATTGCATTCCCGTGCTTCCATAGAACACATTCTTATGCAAACTGTTATATGATACTGGATGAATCCAAAACTAAGAACATTTGAACAAAAGCTGAACTGCTAGGTTACAAAATTAGTTTGCCCCTAAAAAAAATGGAATTTAGTTTACTCCTTAACTACAGTCTAGCAAACAAGTTTTACATTTTTCCAGTTTTACGGTATCAGGAAGCGAATTTTTTTCCTCCGTTCCTACTGTCCCTTTTACTACAGTAGTAGTAACTGCTCTGCTTCCTTTTACTCTGACGTGGCATCTTGCCGTTTTTTTTTTCCTCTCTTTCTGCCGATGACTAATTTGACGTTTTGCCGACTCATGTGAAACCTTTGACCTAGTTGGACTCCGTCTATCTTGATGTCACCAAGTTATTGTACAACTTCCTCTTCCCTGCTTATCTTAATATTGTTTTTATTTATAGAGGTGGTATCTTTCTTCATCATTAAGTCGTCTGTGTGTCGGTCCAAGGCTTATCAATATCTATAATTAAGTATTGGATGGATCCTGTTTACCAGATGATTGATCTTGGAGTAAATCCATATTGCATGATTTAAATGATTGTTCATCCTTGGATTTTTATACCGTGCTTTAAATGTTAATATTTAAAGGCTAATTTACCCTTATGGAAATAAGTCTACTTATTTGGCGTGATTGCTAGCATGAAGCTTTGAACTTAGATTGACTTGAAACAAGCTTAATTTTTAATCATGATGACCAAGCAATATTTTTTTTCTGGATGCGGTGGCTCAGTGGCAAAGATGCTGAGCTTGTCGAAAGGTTGGCAGTTCAGTGGTTCGAATCCTTAGTGCCGCGTAACGGGGTGAGCTCCCTTTACTTGTCCCAGCTTCTGCCAACTAGCAGTTCAAAAGCAGATAAAAAATGCAAGTAGAAAAATAGGGACCACCTTTGGTGGGAAGGTAACAGGGTTCCTTTGGCGTTTAGTCATGCCGGCCACATGACCATGGAGACATCTTCGGACAGCGCTGGCTCTTCGGCTTAGAAACAGAGATGAGCACTGCCCCCTAGAGTCGGGAACGACTAGTACATATGTGCGAGGGGAACCTTTACCTTAAGCAATATTTTAAGCATTTTTTTGGGGGGGGGAGAAAATTATAGATTCATTTAATCAGGCGGAAAAAATCACATCTTTTTCCTTGTATTGGCTTAGTCCATATTGAAAGCTTGGTTCTGTTTTTGTTTTTATTAATCTTACAAGGTCAGGGGAACTTGGGATAAAGTTGCCTTTACAGTTTTTTGTTTGCTTTTAATTTATCTTCCTGGGTCATTCTTTTTTTTTTTTCCTTTTGTTTTTGTGCATGGCAAACTGTGTTTGTTTTTGTTTTATGTTAATCTTATGTTTGCTTGAAAACGTGTTAATGAGAACCATCTGTTAAAAACAAATTGTGATTTATGCAGTTGACTCTTTATAGGGTAGTTATTCGGTCTTCGTTTGCTTGCTTGTTTCTCCATTAATGTATTAATCGATAGGCATTATTTTAATCTAGCTTTAAACTCAAATAGCTGTCAGTTTTCCTCCCCAGCATGTTTCTCTACAAATACTGCCATGTCAGGAAGTGTTTTTCTCACTCTTGTTAAATGAGAATGTGAAAATCAAAGAACTTCTAGCAGTTGGACTTTTGAGGCCTTCGTATGTTCTCGTTTTGCTCTCTAGAATATTGTAGAGGTGAGGATGCAGATCGATTCAACATTGAAACACACTGCTTTCTTAATTGGTAAAGGTCCTTTTTTTTACAAAGGATGTATTGCAGTTTTTGGATCTCTTAGAATAATATCACAGAGGTTGATAAGGAGGCACGTGCTATCTTTTATTGTGAGCCATATCATACTTCTCTTGATATTCACCAAGTTTCCCGCCCCACCTGGAATTTTAAGGATAATTTTTTATATATTTTTTTATATTTTTTAAAATAAAACATAAATCCATCATCCTTACAATTACAAACAGTGTGTCAGTCGGTTACAAGTCTTTTGTGCTTCTTCACCATATTCATAACTTACTAATTATCTAATTCCTCATATTACCCGTCTAATAAGTATCTTTGTAATATAATCCTCATTAATCGTTTAACTATGGCTTTCCTCTTTTTTCATAAAAATTACTTTCAAATATTTATATTATAACATTCATTTCTTCATCCTAAATTAACAATAGTCATATAACTTTGTATTATATTTTGTACATTTCTACCATTCTTATGTTATAATGGTCTCATCCCTATTTCATTTCCATGTTTTATTATCTAGCCATTGATAAAATAGATCCCATGTCTTGTAATATTGTTTATCTTCTTGTTCTCTAATTTCAAATGTCAATTTGCTCATTTCAGCACATTCCATAATTTTCTTAATAACTTCATCTTGTGTTGGTATTTTCTCTTTTTTCTACATAGACATAGACTTTAAACCAGATATTTTTTTATTAGGGATTGTACCAGAAATATACAATAGAGAATTGAGATATTTGATTGTGAATGTATTAACAGCGGCTAGAATTATGTTTGCTAAAAACAGGATATATATATTTTTCAATCAACTCTCGGTCACTGCATGGACATGTTCCTGCTACTAAAATGGAAGCAGCTTGTCATTTCTTCCAGATTTTACTAACTCCCAGGGAGGTTAAAAATGTCCAGATTAAGGTCTGGGGAGATTCTCAAGTCATGGTTGTCCCAAAGGTGCTTTTTCAAAAGGCAACTGGACTTTGTTTTTCCTTGAAGAGGTTTCACTTCTCATCCAGGAAGCTTCTTCAATTCTGAAGAAGGATTTTTACCTAGGTTTTACCCAAGGATTAAGGGTGGACTGCTGATTGCTGAAAGTGGTGGACAGCATTGTCCTTCCTCGAGCCAATGAACCATTGAAGCTGCACAATGCTTTCAGGAACCTCAGAAGCCAAGCATTTTTAATATACAGTGGTACCTTGGTGCTGAAAAAAAGTGATTTACGACTGTTTTTCAGACTTACAACCATTGTAAGTCTGAAAACCCACCTCTGATAGGACCGCTGGGGAATAAGTTGCTACAAAGCTCAAAGTCTACTGAGCAGTAGTGTTAACTACCTTGATGCAGGGGTCTCCAACCTTAGCAACTTTAAGACTTGTGGACTTCAACTGCCAGAATTCCTCAGCCAGCAAAACTTTGCTGGCTGAGGAATTCTGGGAGTTGAAGTCCACAAGTCTTAAAGTTGCCAAGGTTGGATAGCTGGCTGAGGAATTCTGGGAGTTGAAGTCTACAAGTCTTAAAAGTTGCTAAGTCCCTATGGTCATATGATCAAAATGCCATCACTTGGCAAGTGACTCATATTAGGACGGGTGCAGTGACTTAGGACCATTTTACACACTTACAACCATGGTTGCATGCCCATGGTCAAAATTTGGATGCTTGGCAATTCACTCGTATTTATGACAGGGTCATATGATCCCCTTTTACGACCTTCTGACAAGCAAAGTCAATGGGGGAAGCCAGATTCACTTAAACAACCATGTTAACTCACTTAACAATTGCAGTGTTTCACTTAACAACGGTGGCAAGAAAGGTCGTGAAATGGAGCAAAATTAATTTAACGACTGTCTCCCTTAGCAACAGGAATTTTGGGCTCAGTTGTGGTCATAAATTGAGGATTATTTGTATCTTAACTTCCAAGTCTGGTAACTAGATATGTACAGTACATCTGTAGTTTTCTAAGTGGTTATCTGTTTATTCAGTAATGTTGGTCCAACTTCCCAGGCTTGGTTCCACACAGCTTCTGTGGAATTTTCTATTGGAGTCCCATCCATCCAAGTGCTGATTAGGCCTTTTACAGACTAGCAGAGTTGGAAGGGACCTTGTAGGTCATCTAGTCCAACCCTACCCACCCAAGCAGGAGACCCTACACTATTTCAGACAAATGGCAGTCCAATCTCTTCTTGAAAGCCTCCAGTGATGAAGCTCCCACAACTTCTGAAGGCAACTTCTGTTCCATCAGTTGATTGTTCTCACTGAGAGGAAATTTCTCCTAATTTCCAGGTTGAATCTCTCCTTGATCAGTTTCCATCTATTATCACTTGTCTGGCCTTCAGGTGCTTTGGAAAATAGCTTGACCCACCCTCAGCCCTTCAAATATTGTAACACTGCTATCATGTCTCCCCTGGTCCTTCTCTTCACTAGACTAGCCATGCCCAGTTCCTGGAACCATTCTTCTTAATCCAGTAAACAAGGTCAACTAGATAGATGTGAGGTTATTATTACCGCGATCTTTTGTGATAAATTAAGAACATTGAAAGAACATTTAAGTCAGAATTATCACCAACAATTTGAGCAAGGATTTGACCCTGTTCTCACAGAGTCTGTGACAGGTAGGCCTTGACTTGATGATGATAATGTTCGTCTATCGTTTTCGAAGAGGACCTTGACATCTAACAGGTTGTGGGTTGTCCACGGTGTGTCTACAGGTGGCTGGTAAGGTCAATACAGACACAGAATGTTCTGCCACATGTCGGGCAGACTTGTGTGGGCATCACTGTTGCAGCATTTGTAGCTCTGGCTTTGCGGAGTGCGTGCTTCTCTTGTGCTACGGTTATCAGTCTGTCTTCAAACGTCTGGCAGCCTTGGTGGATCAGCGTGCGCGTCATGTCGATCGATCTTTTGCCGGCAAATACCACTTTTGAAACCCACCGCCGAGTCCCATGGTTGACTTATGACAACCATGGAGGCCAAGATTTCTGTTGGCTAAGCAAAGTGAATTAAGTGAATTCTGCTCCATTTTGCATCCTTTCTTGCCGTAGTTCTGAAGTGCCTCACCATACTCGTTCACTTAGTAACAGGGTTGTTAGGTAAAATCCAGCTTCCCCATTGACTTCGCTTGTCAGAAGGTTGCAAAAATTGGATCAAGACCATCACTGCTGGAACACTGCAACCATCATAAATATGAGCCTGTCGCAAAGCGTCTGAATTTCGATCGCATGACTGTGGGGATGCTGCAATGGTCATAAGTGTGAAAAACGGTCATAAGTCACTTTTTTTCCCAGCGCTGGGCAAAACAGATTCTGGGCCATCAGAAATTTGAAGTAACATCTCTATCTCCATCCCACCAAAGGCTGTTTTTCCTTAACGATAAGAAACATAAATAAAGGGATGTGGTGGCTCAGGGGCTAAGATGCTGAGCTTGTCGATCGAAAGGTCGGCAGTTCAGCGGTTCGAATTCCTAGTGCCACGTAATGGAATGAGCTCCCGTTACTTGTCCCAGCTTCTGCCAACCTAGCAGTTCGAAAGCACGTAAAAAAAAAATGCAAGTAGAAAAATAGGGACCACCTTTGGTGGGAAGGTAACAGCGTTCCGTGCGCCTTTGGCATTTAGTCATGCCGGCCACATGACCACGGAGGCGTCTTCGGACAGCGCTGGCTCTTCGGCTTTGAAACGGAGATGAGCACCGCCCCCTAGAGTTGGGAACGACTAGCACATATGTGCGAGGGGAACCTTTACCTTTTTAAGAAACAAATCCAAAATCCTTTTGCTATCTAACGACCTCAAGTTGTTCTTCAGTTAGTGAAGCTATTTCTTGATTGACTTTCCACGACTGCTAAATGACCAAAGAATAGAAAGAAAATAATCTTTTAGCACCTTGGAAAGTGCAGATAATGTCTTTGGAGCCAGTAGTCTGATTGATGATTCAAGATTCATCCTCCAGCTAGGAGAAATGGAGATCTAGTCCAACCTGTACTGAATCCGGTTTTTCTTGTTACTCTGTTCCCTTTCTGCTCTTTCTTCCTGTTTTGGTACATTTGGTAAGATGGAAACCCGTTTCTTCTGTGGCTCTTACTGGTTTTGCACCAGTTACTCCAGTTTCAGAATGTTGATCTTCAGGGTATGCTTTTGATATGCAAGACAAGGGATCCAGAGGTATCCCGTGATCTTGCCGTGATCCCATGATCTTGCTTGCCTACCTTTAGATGAAGTTACTGCAGCTACTTCAGCTGACTGCTAGTTCAACAGATCAGTGGATCAAATCTCACCGGCTCAAGGTTGACTCAGCCTTCCATCCTTCCGAGGTGGATAAAATGAGGACCCAGATTGTTGGGGGCAATATGCTATTTAGTATACTGTCTTTGGTGTAAGCCGCCCAGAGTCCTCAGAGAGTGGGCGGCATAGAAATATGAATAATAAAATAAATAAGTGTTGGAAAGCAGATAACCGCTGGTTTATTAATCCATGCCAAAGCTGGTTGTATAAACTTTTTGTCAGTCTCCAAGGAAGGAACATGTCATTCTAACCTCTTGGTGTAAAAAAAATATATATGGCCAATTGGTTGAATATGGACGGAGATGGGCTATTTGGAATCCTATTTAGCAATTTGAAAAGACTGAAATTGCCCTGTACTTGCTGAAATCATTCATCTTTTGTTCCTCAGGTCGCGAGAAAATATTATGGCTCAAGAAACTAATCATAGCCAAGTGCCTATGCTATGTTCTACTGGATGTGGATTTTATGGAAACCCTCGTACAAACGGCATGTGTTCGGTCTGCTACAAAGAACACCTTCAACGGCAGAATGGTAGTAATGATAGAATTAGCCCATCAGGTAAGTGTGATACAACAAAGGGCTCTGAATTAATGTGTTGTTTCTTTCCTAGAGGCTGAAGTTGGGGGCAAAGTGGAATTCAGATCAGAATAATCAACCAACCATTGGACAAAGTGAAATGGTGTCCTTAGAGGTTAGAACAGGGGTCTGCAATCTTAAACACTCAAAGAGCCATTTGGACCAGTTTCCCAACAGAAAAGAAAACACCGGGAGCCACAAAACCCTCCCTGTGCCTGACTACCTTGTTTCCCCTAAAATAAGACATCGCCTGATAATAAACCCAACCAGTCCCCGCCATTTCGTCTGGTTTCCTCCACGCGCCCCAAAATAATAAGACCTCCCCGAAAATAAGGCCAAGTGCTTATTTCAGGGTTCAAAAAAATATAAGACCAGGGTCTTATTTTCGGGGAAACACAGTATTTCTTGAGCGGCCACAAAACTAGCATATGTAGTTGAATTAAACATTTTGTTTTCTTCTGAAACGTTTCTTTTCTTGGATTTATCCACGGTTGGCTTACCAGGGGTTGAAAAGCTCAATAAATTGCGTGCCGGCAGGTGTTGCACATTGGCGGTTTTGATTCATATTTTGAGTGACAGAGCCGCAGCAGCGGGGTGAAAGAGCCACATGTGGCTCCAGAGCCGCAGGTTGCTGACTCCTGGGTTAGAAGAAGGGGAAAATGAGATAAAGGCTTTCCAATTTATGCTCAGCCTTCCCTTGATGGAAAAGTTCAACCAAATTGATTAGGGGGTTAGAATAATTGGTTTCCGCTTATATGCCTTATTCTGGGTGATTTTCAGTTTCCATGAAAACTCAGCACTGGTCACATCAGCTGTGGAATTCTGGAGGTGATGTTTTTGCATCAGGATGTTGCCCAGATGTTTTTTTTTTCATCTGGATGTTACCCAGATGTCTTTGTATTGGGACATTGCTCTCTATATGAGGGTAAGAAATGATGCAGAATGATATCACAAGGGTTATTGTAGATAAATGTCTGGATAACGATGGATAAAAGAGAATTAATTGTTTCCCCTTCTGTTGTGACGTTAGAATTAAGTTCGGCGAGATTCAATTCTGTTAAAGAGATGCCTTTTTTTTTTTTTTTAATCCTTGTACCTCCGTGAAAACCAGTATCTTGTAGTGGTTAACGTGTTGGCATTGGAGCAGAAGATCCAGATTCAAATCCATCCTCATCAGGGGTGAAATCTATTTACCTTCCCAACCGGTTCGGAAGTGCACGCGCTGCGCGCACTTGCTTGATTCGCTCGCACACACGGGTCACGTGCGCGCACAGACCCTCCGTGCATGCGCAAACCCTTCTGCGCACGTGCAGAGGGTAAAAAACTGGTTACTTCCTGGTTAAAACCAGGAAGTAACGACAACCGGGTGGGTGGAGCCTCGCGCCGCCATCGCTACCGGTTCTCCGAACCACCGACTGCCATCGCTACTGGTTCGGTCAAACTGGTCTCAACCGGGAGCATTTCACCCCTGATCCTCGGCCATGGGACATTTTGCTCAATGACCTCGATGACCTTTTCATGGAAACCGAAGAGTGCCCCCTCCCCCCCCACAAGGGAGGCATATAGGTAGAAACCAATTGGTCTGCAGGTGTCCTGTGGGGAACGGGAGAAAGGGAAGGTTGTGTTCCACGTTGAGTTCTTGAAGAACTTGTTAAATCCAATAAACGAAATGGTTGACTTCTGGAACTGTTTGGATGGCCACTAGCCTGGATGGTTTTGAAAGGGAGTAGAGAGATTAATGGAAGAAAGTGATATTAAATGATTTTTGTTGGCCAGTGTCCTACGGACAACATCCTTGGAAAATCGTTCCAGGGAAGCAATTTGGAGTCATCCCATTCTTCTATTCTGCCTCCAAACTTCCCAAATGCATCTGGTTGGTTTCCCTGTGCTACAAAATACTAGAGCTTTGGATTGGTCCAGTTAAGTTTCTAAGAGGTCCAGAACTTCTTAGGTTCTCAGATGTCTCTTCTACTAGTCGTCATTACCCTGTGAGCAGGGTTGAAGCACCTGATTCAGCTTCTGCTGAGTTAGCTTCTGTAAATGAAGGGAAGGCACCATCTCACCAGTGGTGGGTTTCTCCCGGTTCCGCCGAGCTGGTAGCAGTGATGATATGATGTCACCGAACTGGTTCTCTCCCCCCCCGCCGCCCCCCCTGCATTATTCTTACCTTTTATTTGACCCCATCCCCAATCTATTGCTGCCTCCTGAGTCCCAGCTGATCGGCTAGAAGGAAAAAAGCTGTTTAAACTCTTGCCGCGGGGCTTCAAAGGGCCGCCCTACAGCTGATCAGTGGTAAAAGGCAGTGTGGTGGTAGACCGGTGCCTCTAAAAACAAATGAGTAGACCGGTGCCTGCAAAAATAAATGGGTAGACCAGTGCCTCCAAAAACAAATGAGTAGACCGGTACAGCTCTGCAAGCAGTTCAAAGCCTGGTAGACCAGTACCTCTGCTAAATCCTAAAGAATTGTCACATGACCATCAAGCCATGCCCACCAAATAAGCCACGCCCACAGAACCGGTAGTAAAAAAAATTAGAACCCACCCCTGCATCTCACCCATCGATAGCTACCTAATATCCTAGGCCTGGTTGGGGTTTTCACTTCACTTTATGTAGAAAATGGAACCGATGAACAACCTGCTTCCTGCTTTTATCAGAAGCCACGGAAAGCAGGAAGAAGAGAATATGCAACCGTGATTAATTGTGTGGGTCCTCCAGCCTTAACATTTAGGATATGATTCAGCATTAAATGCAGCCTTCTGTACAAATCATATTACCACGGCCTTTTCAGTATAATTGAAGCTTGATTTCGCTGGCTTGTTTACGTTAACCCAACTCTGATCAATGTGCCTTTGTCAGCAGAAGCTTGCACAACTTAGCTGGAAAAAGGGAGGCATAAATAACTTGAGGAAAGGAAGAACCGGTGATAACTCCGTTGACAGCTGCAGTGGAGTCAACACAGAATTGCAGATGTTCTCATTACAGGGGTAGTTGACTTGCCAAGTTCTGGGTTGTTGCTTAAGTTAACCACAGCACAGGAGTCTAGCATGGCAGAGCAACTAATGTATTTCAGCGATTTGCTTTTCATCAAGACAGCTTGCGGGCTGAAGGAGGGTGGCTAATCTTCCCATCCTCCAAGTTAGGAACTTTCTCTCCTCCCCAAAGCAAAAACAACAACAACAACAACCACAAAACCTTACACCTTCTACAGTAGTAGCCAAAGTTGTGGAAACCTTTTGGGAAAAGTGTATTTTTGAGGTTTGATGGCTAATAACACAACTTTTTTTTTTTTTTTTTTTGGAGTTTCAAAATAATCCTATTGCACTGCTGGAATGGCCTGGGAATAGCCCAGACCTTCACCCAATTGAAAATCTTTGAAGCCAACTAAAGAAAATTGTTAGTCAAAAGCGACCCAGCAGTAAAACCCAGTTAATAGAAGCAATCATTCAATCTTGGCTTCACATGATAACAGCTGCAGAACTAAAAGACTTGGTTCACTCCATGGGAAGACATTGTAAGGCCATAATTCATGCTAAAGGTTACCCAACTAAGTATTAACTGACATGGTGATCATTTTTGTATATCTCGTTTTTTCTATGGTGATCATTTTTGTATATCTCGTTTTTTTCTACGTGTTTCCCTTTTCTTTAAACTGTAACTGCTATTCTAATAGCAGCAAATCCTTCATAAAAGTTATTGCATTACATTCTTGATTAAATTATCTTTCCATTGATATATAATTTTATGGTACTAACTCCCCCCAAAAGTGGTGTTATTAGCTAGTTTTAGAAAATACACTTTTCCCAAAAGGTTTCCACAATTTTGGCCACTACTGTAGCTACCTCTTTGAAATGCAGTCTGGGTTTGCCTGCTGCTAATCAGAATAGATTTGTCTTGCAAAAAAATATTGGCCATCTTAATTTTATGACTTTGGAACGAGTAACATTGCCCAATCTACTACAGTTTGAAACCTTTGCAAGCCACTCCACCAACTCCAAGAAGAGAGGTAACGTTGACAGTGAGCAGAATCTTGACATAATGAAAGGCTATTTTGACATGATTGTCTCTTCCTCTAGCAACTTCAGTTAATAGCCTAACTGAATCTTTACCAGTTCAATGCACTGACGGCAGCATTCAGGACGTTCCTTCAACTCTAGATTCTACACCTTTACCAGCTACACAGCTAAGGTAATAATACTAAAAATTTGTTGAATGTTTTTTGTGGGTGGTCCGATCTGCAAACTACGTGGTCCAGGATGATCTTCCTATTTATTGATTGGTCCCGATAGACACTTGCTTGTCTATTTAGTTTTAGATTGTCTGCTATCCAGAATCGCTTGTTGAGATGGATGGCTATAGAAATCAGATAGCAATAGCAATAGCGCTTAGACTTATATACCGCTTCATAGTGCTTTACATAGCAGTAGCACTTAGACTTACATACCGCTTCACAGTGCTTTTACAGCCCTCTCTAAGGGGTTTACAGAGTCAGCATATTGCCCCCAACAATTTGGGTCCTCGTTTTACCCACCTTGGAAGGATGGAAGGCTGAGTCAACCTTGAGTCTGGTGAGATTCGAACTGCCAAATTGCAGGCAGCCGGCAGTCAGCAGAAGTAGCCTGCAGTACTGCACTCTAACCACTGTGCCACCGTGGCTCATGATATAAATATTATTAACATAGGAGTATTATTAAAGCAGGAGTGGGATGGTTCTTATTCTACCTGCCCATAATGTTTAATAAGGACTAAGCAATTGGGCAGTATGATGCTTTGAACTTTAGCTGGGATGATTTGCTTTGCAAAGTCAGTTTGGTGTAAGAATTAAGGTGCTGGATAGAAACTTGGGAGACCATGATTTTTAGGCTTCCCTTAAGGCATGAAAGCCAGCTGGGTAACTTTAGACCAGCCAACCTAACCCAACTCACAGGGAGGTTATAGAGAAATGAGGACAAGTATTATGTACCACCTCCTTGAGCTGTAGAAAATAAAAGGCGGGATATAAATCTAATGATAAAAAAAATATGCACAGCCTCTCTCTGGGGAAGCAGCCAGATCTGTTTCTTCTTTATTAAATAAATGTAGCAAATTTATTTAAACCATCCAACTCGCAGCAACTCTGGACATCTTCACCCAAGCATTTTGCTGATTCCCGGGAAGGATTAGGTGAAGCTTTGCACCTAAAAAAAACCTTTGTGGTTGATACCTTAGCTTTCTTTATATCCTTTTCATATGCACTGTAGCAAGTGCATATTAAAAGGGAGGACAGAAGGCTGACTCAACCTTGAGCTTGTCAAGATCGAAGTCCAGGCTGTGGGCAGAGTTCGCCTGCAATACTGCCTTCTAACGTTTTTGCCCTCCCCGGGCTCCGGAGGTTTTCCTTGAGCCTCTGGGAGGGCGAAAACAGCCTCCCCAGGCTCCAGAGGCCCTCTGGAGGCAGGAAACAGACCCATTTCCGGCCTCCAGAACTTCCTGAACTTCCGGTAGGCACATTTTTCGCCCTCCCCGAGTCTCCGCATGGCCCTGCACTTACCTGCATCCAAAACAGGCCGTGTGGGGACTCCGGGGAGGGGTGGGGTGGGATGGGCAGGTCCAGCCAGGAGTAGGATTTGGGGGTTCTCCGAACTGCACAGAATCTTAGCTAGAGGTTCTCCCGAACCTATGCGAACCCTCAGCAGCCCCACTCCTGCCCCCTGCGTACACTTTTAATAAACCATTGAAATTATAGATCTTAATAGATTTCTCTGGGTGTTTTCCTAAATGGGACAACATGACACAGCCAACTCGCTACAGCTAACTCGCCACGGGACAATTTAACAATTCTTATTTAATTATTTAAAATAAATAAAAAAATATTTTAATTTTCAACCTTCTCTCCCTCCTTTGGCATCCCTTCCCTTAATGATTCTATTCCACTCGTTCTTTGATATTTGTGTAATTGTTGTTCCGCAGTGAGTTGTACTGCGGTGCGTTTGGCTGTGGTGAGTTGTCCCACACCGAGTTGGCCACGTAGGAAAAGGGTCTGCGACAATTCACAGTGGCCAACTCCCCGTGGCCAATTTACCGAGTTGGCCGTTGTGACTTGTCACAGACCCTTTTCCTACGTAGCAGAAAATGGCCGCAGTTTCTAAAGCAAACTTTTCTTCTCTCCCAGCCCCGTATCCAGCCCATCGTCCCTTTTAGCAGAATCTGTGGCAACATGTGAAGTGGAAAGTTCAGACATCATGGATAAACCTCAAGGAGAAGACGTACAAGGTTAGCACGAAGGGAGCCTTGGAATGCCTTCTCTTTTCTTTCTTTCTTTTTTTGGGGGGGTGCGTTTCTTCCTCGTTCAATTGCACACTTTGCCCCAGAGGCAAGAAAGAAAAGGAAAAGTTTGTTCACTTGCTTTATGACCGGCGATCGGAACATTCTCCTTGTTCAAAAGCCGCCACCAGCAGAACTGAATGAAGCTGCAGGGACTGCAGATTGACTCAGAGTCGTGGTAAGGAATGTCCTTCTGGAATTGCCATAATAGTGCTCTGTACCAGGGGGTTCCCAGTTCCTGGGCCACGGCTAGGGTTGTGGCCTATTCAGAATTGGACCGCGTGAGTGGTTGGCCGGAGTTCTCGCAGTTCAACTTGTGTAAACAGCAGATTTGGCAGCAGGGTGGATTTGATTTAAATCGAGTCGATTTAAATCATGATTTAAATCACTAGTAAAAAGGCTTGATTTAAATCAACTCGATGTAAATCATAATTTTTAAAGAGCAACTGTCATCTCTGCTGCTCCTTTGACCCGCTGTTGACTCACCGATAGTCCCAGTGTTGCAGAATATACAGCCTCCTGCTACATAACTAAGCTCCATTTCATGCTGATTAAACTAAATTATTTATGTATCTTAAATAGAAAACTATCTTACGATAGATTTTTACCCCCAAAGTTTTTTTATTAAAATAAATTCAATAAAAATCAAAAAAATCTGATTTAAATAAAAAAAAATCCGATTTAAATAAAAAAAATCTGATTTTTTTGATTTTTTTTTTTAAAAAATCATTGATTTTTATCCACCCTGCTTGGCAGGCACTCACTCGCATGCGTGCTGGCCCACCACTCACACAAGGGCTGCATGCACACATGTACATGCGAGCCGGCCCGCTGCTCATGCAGCTCAATTCCCCTACCCCACCCCACCCCAACCCAGGTTGCCAAGCCACAGCGATGTGGGATTGCTGCTCTGTACTAAAGAGCATTTGAGCATCCTTCTGATTTTAAATCCTAGAAGGTAATATTATTGGATCTGGGTTGTTTTTAGTGTGGTTTTTTCCCCCCCTGAGTAATTCTCTGTTGGTAGAATGTGACACTGGTTATCTATGGAGTTATAGTAACAAAAAGTAAATGGCAGCATTTAAACCCATTTGGTCTAGTGATTAAGGGATCAGTCTAGACCAGTGTTTCTCAACCTTGGTAGCTTGAAGATGGGTGGACTTCAACTCCCAGAATCCCCCAGCCAGCCAGACACTAGTCTAAAAAGTGTGGAAACTGTGAGTTCTAGTCTCGCCTTAGACCAGCTGGGTTGCTTTGGGCCAGTTATTCTCTCTCAGTCCAACTAATCTCACAGAGATTGTGTTATTGTGGGGGAAATAGGAGGAGGAAGGTGTGTGGGATATGTTCTCTGCCTTGAGTTACCGTATTTTTCGAAGTATAAGTCGCACCTTAGTTTTTTGGGGAGGAAAATATGGAAATAGCTGATTGGCAGATGGATCGGCTTTCTGGAATACCCCCAATCAGCTGTTCCCAGAGGTGAATTTTAGCAACAGGTTCCTTGGTTGTGAGCTCTGTGCCTTGCTTTTTTTTTTTTTTTTTTTGCTTTTTTTTCTGCCTCTGAAACTTCTGAAACTCTGTTTCAGAAAAAACTTTTTTTTCTGCCTCTGAAAGCCTCCAAAACAGCTTCAGAAAAAAAGCCTCTGAAGCTCTGTTTGGGGGCTGTTCTGAAGCTCTGTTTGGAGGCTTTTTTTCTGAAGCTCTGTTTGGGGGCTTGTTTTCTGAAGCTTCGTTTCTGATGCTTTTTTCAGCGTCTGAAATCTCCGTTTGAGAAGCTGGGCGGGGCTACATTCGGAGTATAAGACACACCCAGATTTTCACCCTCTTTTTTTGGAGGGGGGGAAAGGTGCGTCTTATACTCTGAAAAATACAGTATTTCTGGAAGGAAGGAAGGAAGGAAGAAAGGGAAGAAGGAGAGAGGAAGGAAAGAAAGAAAAGAAAAGAAAGTAAAGAAAGAGAAAGAAAGAAAAAGAAACAATGAATGAATGAATTTTTTGGGGGGATGAACAGGCTTTGTGACCAAAAGCAGCATATGTTTAAATTTCGCCAAAGTTAATAGTTGGACAACTACTTCTTGCCAGGGGTTGATGGCTTAGAGTCAGTGGGGCTCCAGCTGTCAGTCTTCTGGTGGCTTTAGAAGTATGATGACCACATATATCTTTCATTATAAAGGAGAGTCCTTTATTTCAGAAAGCTAGAGTCCTTTAAATTGATTTACTTTTCAAAAGCTCACTTTTATCCTTTATTTTCGTCATTTAACTTTTGGAATCCAAATGCTGTCACTTAATGCATGTGCAATCTTTTTATGCAGAAATCTCTTTCAATACTTGCTTCTTATTATAGCTTTTTATGCTTTTAAAGTATTTTTTTATTGGAACATGTGTTTCTCTAATGTTTTTCTTGGTTTCGTTCTTGGGATTTTCCTTTGTAAAAGCCAAGTTATAAATATAAATGACAGACAGACAGACACTGCAGTTCCCCACTTCTGACAATGTAATCTGACTATGTGGTAGCAACTCTTAGAGTCTCATCTGAATTTGGGGGGGCTCTAGCTATACATTTCTTCTATAGTGGGATGAGCAGGATGTGGCGAGATGTGAAATAGAGGTAAACCGATTGATACAGAATTTTGTTTTCAGTTCCAATAGTTGTAATTCATGGAAACTGATTTAGGAAAACAGCATATTTTTATGAAGAAGGAAAGCTTGGAGCTCTCTGCCTTCCCATTGGGTGGGATAGTCAGTAAGATGATTTGGTAATGTCAAAGGGAAATGATCCATTTTCATCTCAAATGAAGCCATGTTTTCTTGAGCCAACAAGAAAAGGGGGAAGGGAAATGTCCAAATTAGAGGCTTCCCAACATCTGTAGGGAACAGCTGATACAGGAAGGATGATATACATAAAACAGGCAGAGAGACATCTTTGACTCTTCCAGTTTTTTTCTTGACCACTTGTGGATTCTTATGAAAGGATGTGCGTATCCATTTAGGCAGCAAACAGTGTAGGTAAGCATCCCAATGAAGTGACGGAGAGCATGTGAAATATTTGCTACCTGCAACCACTTTGGAGAACATCTTGTTAGTTTAAAACGTTGATCAACAGGATCAGATGTGAACAATTCTTGGATAGGACACAGCCAGAAAACTTTAGGATTGAAAGATAGATTGGACAGTTGATCAACATGGTAGAAGAAGACAGTGCCCAACCACATGGACATGGTTATGTGCTTTGAGGTCCATTGGGGTTGGGTGGCTAATAAATTCAAATAAATAATTACTAGGAGTCAACCTTGACTCCAAGGTATCCTTATCTTGTATACCTTGTTTGTTAACAGTTTCAGTCTAGTTTTGATGTGTTGAGTATGCAGGTGTCAGGGTTCCAAGTAACACCCCCAACGAAAGAAGACTCTGAGGCTTGAAGTTCCTCAAAGTTCCAATTTATTAGAGATGACATATTGGTACATCGGGGAAAACCCGAATCTGAAAGTTTCCAAATTTTCCCCACCCAAAGGAAAGCCCAAGTTCCTGCCCAGCACCCACATGTCCATCACATGGTCCAATCAAAGCACCGTCCCAACTGGAGATGCCTTCCAGCCACACCCCTCCAGGTGCAGGGCAAGATGTCCTTGACTCTCTGAGAAAGGAATGTTATTTTGACTATATATCACCCATGCTCCATACAATTCCCCCCCTCCCAATTTCCCACAGTAGTAAATGTGGCAAGCCTGAAGGCCCAATGCAAAAGATGACAGCAGGTTTGTTATCTTATGCAGTTTTATCTTCCAAGAGGACTCCAGATCTTAAAAGCACCTGTCCTGTCAGGCATTCTGCTACAGTCCTCGATTTATAGCACTTCATTTAGTGACCATTCGAACTTTCAACAGCACTGACAAAAGTGACTTATGGCCGTTTTATTTTAATACTTTACAACTGTTGCCGCATCTCCATGGATCAGAATATGGACAGTTGGCAACTGACTTGTACATATGACGGTTGCAGTATCCCGGGGTCGTGTGATCCCCTTGGGTGAACCTTCCGACAAGCAAAGTCAATGGGGGGGAGCCAGATTCACTTAACAACGATGGCAAGAAAGTCATAAAATGGGTGGAAAGTTTGCTTAACAACGGTCTCGCTTAACAATGGAAAATTCAGGATTCTGTTGTGGTCGCAAGTCGAGGACCATCTGTACTTCCCTTTTAAGCATTCTTTCAATTGAATTTTGTCTGTGTTAGAGGAATACTGAATTTCCCAATGTTTGGCAAAGCAAGGGAAATTAATCCAGTAGAGTTAAGGAAGCGATGGGCGGGGCGTTATGGAAAAATAGGACTACATGGAGGGTAACACCTTCAGATGAACTTTTCTTCTTTTGTTATAAATGCTGTTATTATCTTCCTTCTAACCACAACAGGGCTAAAATTGCATCCCATTGCTAAACAGTCCATCCTTACTACCAATTTACCTACCCTGTTATCTGATGTCTCTCTAGAACTAATTAACTTTATGTTTCACAGACCTTGAATCCAATTATGTTGGGGCTGGGGATGTTAACAATAAACAAATTGTTTTTAAAACTCTGCATGTAGCATGTTTTTTTTAAAAAAAAAAATCTAAAGAAAACAAAACACAAACACATAACCTAAAATACATATCCCGTTGAATAAATAGAACCAACATCAGTGGAGCTTGCCGAGACAATTTCAATAGACAGTACCGGAGACGAATTTTCGATGGATAACTCAGATTTACCTGACATTACCAGGGGCTCAGAAACAGAATGTGATTATGACGTGAACCTAGACAATAATGTAGATGGCCCTGATTTCCTGGAGGAGAGCTCAAGAGCCAAAACGAAGAGCTGTGATTCAGATTTAACACTAACCACAGTAGGTAAGTGGGTTTCCTTGTTAAGTTTGCAGGCTGTAACCATGCTTCCCAAAACAGTGTACTGGGTTGCACTGATTTGTCACAAAAATGGTTGAAGTGTGTCTGGAAATGTCCTTCCAGGGCCCCATTTTTGTGTCCTCCTCCTCCTCCCCAGATGTTCACATCGATAACAAAATCCAGCAGCAAAGCCTTTAATTTTGGAGTGGTGCATTTTGTTGAGCTCTTTCAGTAAAGCAAAGGCTAAAATAAGCCTCCATTAGTGGCTTATCTCTGTGTATCTCCCTCTTGCTTTAGATGGTGCCTGAAGTTCCCCCCCTCTCGTGGGAAAGTGGCCACCCAAAATGTTAGCTTTCCCCCCCTCAAACGAGGTCACTAGGTTATTCCTCCTCTGAATTCTTGAGAACAGGATTGTTGTTTAAATGTGGCTTTTCAATTTTAACAGATGAGAGCTTCCATGAGCAGAGCTGGCCTTCAAGAAGCATTCTGGAGGACATGTTCCAAAAAAGTAGACAGATTCAGGCCAAGACTAAATGTAATTTAGTTTAAACTTAATTAAAATTTTATACAATTACTGTTACTGGTATTTTAGATAGCGACATTTGACTGACCTTGGCTAATCTCCAAAAAACACTTATGCAGGGTTGAACATGGCTAGTATTTCAGTGAGAGACCCATCATAGAATCACTAAGCTGGAGACATGAGTAGGTTAAACAAAAGGTAAAGGAGTCCCTGCGGATTTTATTCCGCTAGTTGTCGCCGACTATAAGGGAACAGTGCTTATTTCCGTTTCCGCCACTGAGCCAACAGTGTCTGAAGACATTTCCACGGTCATGTGGCCGGGCATGATGTCATGGAGCATGACATCAGGGAATGCTGTTACCTTCCCATCAAAGTGATACCTATTTATCTACTCATATTTGCATGCTTTTGAGCTGCTAGCTTGACAGGAACTGAGGCAAGGACGGGAACTCACCCCATTGCGTGGCGCTCGGGTCTCAAACCTGGCCTTTCGGCTTTCTAGCCGGCAAAGTCCAGCATCTTAAAAACTGAGCCAACGTGCTTGCTCAGCATGGCTAGGAAGTCGATACTGATTCCAGTCACGCTCCTTCTGTACCATTGCCAAAATAACAAAATAGATGATCCACCCTGCCACCCAGGAGTTGGGCTCAGCTCAAAGGAAACGTTATCTTTGCTTTGATTACTCCCTACGCCGTTAAAAACAACATCATTTTGGAAAGGGATTTACAAACCCAGAGAGCCTCAGTTGCACACTCATATTTTAAAGCTGCTAAAGAATTTGTTTGCTTAATTATGATTAAAATATCTATTCTGTTCCATCTGGGGGTTGGATAGAGTAGTTGTGCTCCAGATTTCACAAGTTTGGGAAGCTCTGGTTGATACATTTGATAAAATGGAGCTCAGGAGTGTCTCTCCCAGTGAGGATGGAGAACATGGAATCTCCTCTTGCATCAAGCATTTGTTTGCTAAGTGTTCTGGAGCCAATTGGAGAAAATCAGAAAGGGTAAAATTGATCTAAATGGTGCCCATTCTTATCAAGTGATATCAGACCTAGACGTAAAATATTTTGTCGTCTTTTTTTCCCCTTTCTTTCCTACCTCTTGTGCCAAACTGATCCTCTGCTTGCAAATGTCTCTTCCTCTTCCTACTTTCTGCCGCCATTTTAGTCTTGCATGCACTTCATACAGGCAGTCCTCGACTTAACAACACTTCGCTTAGTGAACCACGTCACTTGTAACTTATGTGACCGATGACCATTTTTCATACTTTCACAGCCACTGCAGCATCCCCACGGTCAACGTGATTTACCTTTGGATGCTTGACTCGCCGACTCACATTTGTGACGGTCGCAGTGTCCCAGGGGTGTGGGTGTGTGTCACGCAATCCCCTTTTGTGACCTCCTGACAAGCAAAGTCCATGGGGGAAAACCAGATTCCCTCACCCAACCGTGTGACTCATTTAACACACTGCAGTGATTCCCTTCACAAATGTGGCAAGAAAAGTCGTAAAACGGAGCAAAATTCCCTTCACAAAATTTCTCACTTCGCCACGTGCATTTTGGGCTCAGTTGTGTTCATAAGTCGAGGACTACCTGTAGTTTTACTAATGCTGTTCTGAACTATGTGGTGCCAATAAATGTATGCCAATTTCCCCCCCACACCTTTTCAGCACCGTTGCTTGTGTATTTCCCATGTCATAATTCTCCTCTAATCTTCTTTTTTTTTTTTCATGTTTCTACTTGCAGCCTTTCAACTTCATGCGGTTTTTGTAAAGAACAAAAGGGTTTACAGGCAAAATTAACAATAAGCGTGACCTTAAATGAACGCTTAAATTTCCACACAGCCTTACATTGTCAAGTAAAATGTTTGCTGTCAGTTGCATTGTTGTATGACTGATGAGCGTGTGAGAGAAACCCATTGTCTCCTCTTGTCATAATTCAAGACCTACTTTGGGCCATTAATTTTATGAACACATAAGGAGCAGTGGTGTCATCGCTCGGCATCCAGGGAATGGAATGGTTACGTTATCCTATGTGATAACATAACCAAGTATTAGCCTGCCATTAGGAGATTTAGCAATAGCACTTAGACTTATATACCGCTTTACAGTGCTTTTTACAGCCCTCTCTGAGCCGTTTACAGAGTCAGCATATTTTCCCCCAACAGTTTAGGTCCTCATTTTACCCACCTCGGAAGGATGGAAGGCTGAGTCAACCTTGAGCCTGGTGAGGTTCGAACTGCCAAATTGCAAGCAGCCGGCAGTCAACAGAAGTAGCCTGCAGTACTGCACTCTTAACCACTGCGCCACCGTGGCTCGTTTAATCTTGTTTTTGTGGAGAGCTGTCTTCCATTCCACCTATCACAGCGTTTCAAAGGTCTCCAGTTTGGTCAGCCAACAGGAGACCAAGGCAGATACTCATGAAACCATGGAAGGAATAACCAAGAAAGACTTTGAAAGATTATCTAATCCACAATCCAATCCACATTGGACTGTCAGATCCAGGATTCCAAGATGGAATCTTGCAACCATAGCAGATCCTTTAGGCCAGAGGTGTCAAACTCGCGGCCCGCAGCCCGGATGCGTCACGTTGCTGGCCCCTCCCCCGCCCGGTTTAGCGAAGGGGAAAGTCCCGATATGTCACGTGATGCTGCCGTGATGACGCGAGTTTGACACCCCTGCTTTAGGCCGTGGCACTTCCACCATATTGCTAAATCTCGGGTAGAGGTCAATCATCTCACCCCTTTTAATTCAGGTTGCTAGTGATTGAATCGGGAGCCAGTGCGCATGCACACGCTGGAAACCAGAAGAGCAGCCGCCTGGCACGCGTGATCCCGTTTCGGCACTCGGTGCTGAAAAGGTTCGCCAACACTGAACTATTGTATTGAGATGGTCAACGGGATATTATTTTGTGACTATTCTATCGAAACTAGTCAATAGGATTTTCTGCATGCATTAGTTCCTCTGGAACATTTTGTTGTTTTGGTACTTTAATATCTCTCTCCTCCTTGGCATAGAATGATTTATGGTCTGGATTGCATTGATCCATCATGTGTAAACCTGGTCATTTTTGTGTCTGTGTTGCTTACTAGTCATTGGTATAAGTAGCTGTCGGATACAGGGTTTCCAATTAAGCAGTCAACAAGTTGCCAGTTTAGCTTTTCAGTTAGTTCTTAGCTCTTTTGCATACCATGTCGGCTTGTCTGGAATTGTTGGTTTGTGTATGACTGTGTGAATCCATGTTGGAGCAGCTCTTTCTTGGAATCCTTTCCTGTAGCAATGGGAGCAGTCAGAGGAAATATGACGGTCACCTTGTGAAGCCATGATGAGATTGGGTTGAGTTGGATTGGGTTGGACTTTTCTTATCCTTCAAAAGTGACGGCAGGGTTCATTCTGAGAACAAGATGTCAAGAACTCCTAAGGGGTGAAACGAGTGTCTTAAACATCTGCAAGAAAGGGAGAAGGGGATAAAAATTTAAGAAGCAATTGCAAGGGACTCTGAAGCCCCCAGAGAGCATTTTTGGGAATCCAAAATTAGACCTTCTAATTTGTTCTAAAAATTTCAGTGGTTGGTTCACCTCCAAAAAAGAGTTATCTTTTACTTTGAGCAAACTACCTTGAGTATCTCATACATAGCAAGGTAGACTGTAAACTGATGAGGATAATGATATTTATATTTTCTGGCAATGTCACGGATATATCCCCTTGTATGCAAAATACAGGTTCTTTCATTTAGCCCCAGTGCTTTTGGAGATGGCTTTTATCCCAAAAATACTGGGTGCGATGTTCAGAAACCCTTGTGGTGAGAAGGAAAGGAAAACGTTTTTTATGAGGATGGCTTTGCAACCATTGACAACAACCAGTGCTGAAAATACCTAGAGTTTTCTTCACTTGTGGTTTACACACAGCTTGCTATTGGTTTGGATTTGGGTTCCTTTTTTGGATTTGGGTACCAAAAACAAGGATATATCTTGATGGGCTGCTTAATCTGAAAAGTTGAGTGAAGAAGACTTAGTATTGAGGCATTCTTCTGCAGGAATTTTCACTAAAGAATCATAAAAGTTGCTGTTTCAAGTCTTCATACTCAATGTTACCTTTATTTTACATGTCCTGGGACCAACGGGGTCCCAGGGGTATATTCTGAAGGTCTCTGGGGTATATTCTGAAGAAACTGGGCAGCCCCCATTCACAAAATAAATAAATAAAATGATTTTCTTGCACATTACAGAGGATTAGATTAGATGATCGTTGGGATTCTTTCCAGCTCTAAACAGGATGTTGAATTGTTCATAGAGGAAAAAAATGGAGTGAGATGGTTACAATTGAATGGCAGAGGATCCAAGGTTAATTTCTTGGAGTTAAGACCCCCAAGGCTTTGGATTTGAACTGTGCTGAGTTGGCTTCCCATGTCCTGGCTGTATCCTGATCTTTATCCATCTTTTCTCTTCAGCTTCAGCATCAGATAGTGCAGAACCTTCCTCGGAAGAACAAGGCAAATCATTTGACAAACCCAAACAGAAAAAAACTCGATGTTTTATGTGCAGAAAGAAGGTTGGTCTCACTGGTAAGTTCCCTTGGATCCAGTCATTTGGAGGTTTGAATTGAACAGTGAGTCTAAAACGGGGGTGATAATTCACAGAGTAGAATAGAATAGATGATTGATCTATTGATCTATCTATGATCCATGATTTATCACTTATAGCTTTTTATGTTCAATGAGAGCTGATGCACCGAAGAAATATTCCTTGTGTGTCCAATCACACTTAACCAATAAAGAATTGGATTCTGTTCTGTTCTGTTCTGTTCTGTTCTGTTCTGTTCTATTCTATTCTATTCTATTCTATTCTATTCTATTCCATTCTATTCCATTCCATTCCATTCCATTCCATTCCATTCCATCCCATCCCATCCCATCCCATCCCATCCTATCCTATCCTATCTTACCCTACCCCTACCCCTACCCCTACCCCTACCCCTACCCCTACCCCAATATGTTAATAATATTTATATCATGAGCCATGGTGGCACAGTGGTTAGAGTGCAGTACTGCAGGCTACTTCTGCTGACTGCTGACTGCCGGGAGTTCGAATCTCACCAGGTTCATGGTTGACTCAGCCTTCGATCCTTCCGAGGTCGGTAAAATGAGGACCTAAATTGTTGGGGGCAAGAGGCTGACTCTGTAAACCGCTTAGAGAGGGCTGGAAAGCAGTGTGAAGTGGTATATAAATCTACGTGCTATTGCTATTTTATCTTTTGTTCTTTCTTTCCAGGGTTTGAATGCAGGTGTGGGAACGTTTACTGTGCTGTACACCGTTACTCAGATGTCCACAGTTGCTCTTACAATTACAAAGCTGACGCAGCTGAAAAGATCAGAAAAGAGAATCCTGTAGTTGTTGGGGAAAAGATTCAGAAGATTTGAACTGCTCCTGTAGCTGGAATATTAAAATGTTTGACCATCTGCAGATGAAAAATTGACTTGAGCTTTTTCCTTCCTTTTCACAAGCCCCCCTCCACACACACACACACATAAGTCTTTCATTTTTCTTGGCCCGCCCCTTGTAGACTTCAAGAGGACAAGTCTCACCCATCATGCATGTCATGCAGAAACATATAATTTCCCCCTCTCCTTTTAGCACAAAACCAACCTTTCTTTTTTTTCTTTTTATGGTCCTTTGTTTTTTAGTTCCTACAGATGAAGACATAAACTCTACACAACTGTATCCACTAGGAAGGTGGGCCTTTTGGAAACTGATGGATACCATGGCTTAAAAAAGTATTATCATCTTTTTTTTTTTTCAAATAAATATTGAGTGCAGAGGGCTTTTTCAAAGTTACGTTGGAGGGCATCCGTGCTTTTCCCACTTCTCATATTAAACGTGCATGCATTAACCCAAGACACTTCATTTTCATTTTGTATATAGCATTCCTTTTTCTTTCTTTCTTTCTTTCTTTCTTTCTTTCTTTCTTTCTTTCTTTCTTTCTTTCTTTCTTTCTTTCTTTCTCTCTCTCTCTCTCTCTCTCTCTCTCTCTCTCTCTCTCTCTCTCTCTCTCTCTCTCTCCCTCTCTCTCTCTCTCTCTCTCTCTCTCTCTCTCTCTCTCTCTCTCTCTGTGTCTCTGCAGCACAATTTCCCTCCTCTTTATTTTTTTCCCCCCCTTCTTTGGTAATGCCTTGTATGGCACAACTAGCAATCAATAACTGAATGTATTTAATCATTAAGGCTGCTTGGTTTCCCCTCTCCCCCTTAACAAAAAATTTATACACATGTTATCATAATAGCTTGTTTGCACCCGCTATCTATTTATGTATGCATCGTTCGTTTTCTGAGTGTGTCAGAGAGTGCTGAGGTTTTAAAAGCGTGTGTGTGACTTGCTCTTCGAGGTTCTTTCCTAGGGTTTTTTTTTTTTCTTTCTTTCTTTCCCCTTCTCCCCCTTTTTAAAATTATTTTATTATTTTATTTTTCTTCGTTTTCTCCAAGCGTGCATGTTGAGAGTTTGCCTGCTCGCAGATCTTCTCGGGAATTGTGCTAATGGGGTTCTTTTACGTGCACCAATACAAAGAATGAAGAACTTTTTAAGTGTATTGTATTTATGTTCACTCACGTCTTTAACTTTGATTAAAATAAAATTTTTAAAAATTTGGGACGGAGGAGAGGCAGTTGGTGCCTTTTTGGGGGGGGGGGTTGTTAGAAATTTTAAGAGGCGCACACATCCATTTGGGCCCGGAAAAAAAGGATGCGATAAGGAGAAATTCGATGCAGGTCATCGCACTATAGAAAATAACGAATTCGATTTGATTAACAATATCGGTATTGATTGAACCCGCCGTGAGGAATATTTAAATATTGGTCTGAGACAGGTGAGTCTGGGTTCAGATGACAGAAAGACACCGATTAACCTGCGACAGTTTTCAGCCTTTTAAAAAAATGAGTTGACTTCGTTTTGTCGAGAGAAGAGAAGAAAAAGGGGAATTTAGAATGGATATGATAACTTGCCCTCCCCTTGGAAACCAATAGCCTCTTGCCATATTAAAAATTTATACAGGTAGTCTTTGACTTACAACCATTCGTTTAGTGACCAAAGTTACAGTGGCACTGAAAAAAGTGACTTATGATCGTTTTTCACATTTAATGACCATTGTAAATATCCCCGTGGTCACGTGATCAAAATTCAGACCCTTGGCAACTGGCTCGTATTTCTAATGCAATAACTTTTGGTGAGCTTCCGACCAGCCAAAGGTAATGAGGAAGCCAGATTCCATTAACAACCATGTTGCTAACTTAACAACTGCAGGTGATTCACTGAACAACTGTAGCAAGAAAAGATGGTAAAGTGGGACAAAAGCCAGCTGCCTCACTTAGCCACAAAAAAATGTTGGCCTCGCTTGTGGTCATAAGTCGAGAACTACCTGTCGGTTGAAACTTAAATGTGGCTAATAGGAAGGACCACAGCGTTGGACGGAGTTTGTGTGCAACCTTCTTTTACAACTTTGGTGCAGGAGTTGAAATACCAACTAGAGGAAAACCCTTCCTTTAGGACTGTGATGGTGAACCTGTGGCACGCGTTCAAGAGGTGGCCCACAGAGCCCTCTCTGTGGGCACGCGCGCTGTCACCAGCTGTGCTTATGGTTTCTGGCACGTGCGTGCACGCCGGCCAGCTGGTCTTCCGTGTGCCGGAGCACCGGAAACCCAAAGATCAGCTGGTTGGCATGCATTTGTGTGCTGGACACCTGGTCTTCGCACATGCCGGAGCGCCAGAAACCCAAAAATCAGCTGGTTGGCATGCATGTGTGTGCCAGACACCTGGTCTTCGCACATGCCAGAGCGCCAGAAACCCGAAGATCAGCTGGTTGGCATGCATGCGTGTACCGGCCACCTGGTCTTCGCACATGCCGGAGCGCCAGAAACCCGAAGATCAGCTGGTTGGCATGCATGTGTGTACCGGCCACCTGGTCTTCGCACATGCCAGAGCGCCAGAAACCCGAAGATCAGCTGGTTGGCATGCATGCGTGTACCGGCCACCTGGTCTTTGCACATGCCGGAGCACCGGAAACCCGAAGATCAGCTGGTTGGCATGCATGCGTGCGCTGGCCAGCTGGTTTTGGGTTTCCAGCAATCTGGCACGCGCATGTTCTGGTTTGTTTTTGTTTTGTTTTTGTTGAATTTGTATACCGCCCTACTCCCGAAGGACTCAGGGCGGTGAACAGCTATAGAATAAAACATATAAATACAAAATTTAAAATAGAATAAAACGAATTAAATCATTTGGCTGAACAAATTTAAAACCCCAATAATTTAAAACCAAATTTAAAATTTTCATTTAAAAAGGGGGAAGACTTAGGTCAGGCCAGCCTGATGAAACAAGAAAGTCTTGAGCGTGCGACGGAAGGTACGGAGATCCGGGATCCTCCGTATCTCCAGGGGGAGCTCGTTCCAGATAGTAGGTGCCAAATTGTTCTGTATCTCCGGGGGGAGCTCGTTCCAGATAGTAGGTTTGGACACTCGGTGCCAAAAAGGTTCGCCATCACTGCTTTAGGATTGCCCAGTGATATCCTTTTTTCTCTCCCCCCCCCCCCAGTTGCATTTCTGTACTGAAAGAGCCTGTGGGATAGGTGCGGATTTGATTTATTCCGAGTTCAGTGTCTTTCCCTGGTTTTGTAGACGTCTCAGCTCTGGTGAGAAATGCCTCTTGATTTTCCTGTCTTAAGCGTGAAATACAAAGGCAGAATTTTCCATTTTTCTCTTCGGAGCTTGAAGTCATCGGATGCTATCTCCTGAAGAAGGAAGTTCCGAAGTCCAGAGCGTTTTATTTCTATTGAAGAAAAGTCACCTGTGGAACATCTGCTGCGCTTGAGAATCTTCCTCCAAGCTTTTTCACAAAGAGTTTCGCCATCTAGGGATTTTAATCCAGGCGTGTCTTCTGGAATGAAAACAAAAGTTTGCTCCGATATTCGGTGGGCAGCCTTTGGGGTAGATTTGCAATATCGGGGCGTGCTGCTTTCTTTATACAGGAAGTCCTTGACTTACAACAGTTGGTTTAGTGACCGTTCAAAGTTACAACGGCACCGAGAAATGTGATTGATGACCATTTTTCATGGTTACGATGGCCTTTTCACTTAAAAGCCGTGTAACTGACTTTAATGACTGCAGTGATTCCCTTAACAAATGTGGCAAGAAAGGTCATAAAATGGGGCAAATCTCACCTAACAACAGAAATTTTGGGTTCAATTGTCGTAAGTGGAGGACTACCCCGTGTTCTATAACAATCAGCCCAGACTGTAAATGCTTTGTTGAATTTGAACTTTGTATTAAAGGGAATCAAATTGCATAAGGACTTCCTATAAGTAATGAATGATGATTTTTTGCTTTGTTCCTTTTCTAGAAATGCATATCTGTAAGGAAATTCTAGTCCTTCGATTAGAACAGGGGATTCAAAAATTACGTAGGATCGACTATTTGTGTGTGTCTCTCTGTGTGTATTGAAGTTATATGTTGCAAAAATGCTGTTTATTCACCAACAACATTTCTAAGCAGCCCAATCGGAGAGGATCCTATATAATAGGCCACAAGGAAAGCAAATCTACATGTACAAAAGAAAAGAAAAGAAAAAAACGTTGCATTTCAAAGCAAGTCGTCATATAGTGGCTTTGTTTCTAGCTTAGGTCAGGCTGGGTGAGCCAAACCATTTCTTGTTTGTAAAGTTTTATTAATGGCTTTGCATTGTTTGTTTAAAATTTGAAGAATAGAATAGAATAGAATTTGAATAGAATAGAATAGAATTCGAATAGAATAGAATTCAAAGAATAGAATAGAATTCAAAGAATAGAATACGAATAGAATAAAATAGAATTCGAAGAATAGAATAGAATTTGAATAGAATAGAATTTGAATAGAATAGAATTTGAATAGAATAGAATAGAACTTGAATAGAATAGAATTCGAAGAATAGAATAGAATAGAATTTGAATAAGAATAGAATTCGAAGAATAGAATAGAATAGAATTTGAATAGAATAGAATAGAATTTGAATAGAATAGAATAGAACTTGAATAGAATAGAATTCGAAGAATAGAATAGAATAGAATTTGAATAGAATAGAATTCAAATAGAATAGAATAGAATTCAAAGAATAGAATACGAATAGAATAAAATAGAATTCGAAGAATAGAATAGAATAGAATTTGAATAGAATAGAATTTGAATAGAATAGAATAGAACTTGAATAGAATAGAATTTGGATAATAGAATAGAATAGAATTTGAATAGAATAGAATTCGTAGAATAGAATAGAATAGAATAGAATAGAATTCGAAGAATAGAATAGAATAGAATTTGAATAGAATAGAATTCAAATAGAATAGAATAGAATTCAAAGAATAGAATACGAATAGAATAAAATAGAATTCGAAGAATAGAATAGAATAGAATTTGAATAGAATAGAACTTGAATAGAATAGAATTTGGATAATAGAATAGAATAGAATTTGAATAGAATAGAATTCGAAGAATAGAATAGAATAGAATAGAATAGAATAGAATAGAATAGAATAGAATAGAATAACAGAGTTGGAAGGGACCTTGGAGGTCTTCTAGTCCAACCCCACTGCTTAGGCAGGAGCAAACAATAACTTGGAGCAAGCCATCCTTCCAGGATGGTAGGGCATTACTCAGCTGGACTGGTCCCTCCTCTAGAAGCAGTGGGTTGAGTCTTGTTTTATTAGCCATCATTCCATCCATTACACTACCAAGCACGGCTCTGAAGGTCAACCACCGCACCTGCATTAGATGAAAAAGAGATACTGACGAGCATGGAGGACGACATGGAGCCTTGGACACACACACACACACACCAGCCCAACCACCAGGAAGCACAATAGTTGTACCCCACTTTCTGGAAACGAGTATCCAAGTAGGAGAAGAACCTTTTAAGGATAAACTTCCTAACAGTGAGGACAATTAACCAGTGGAACAGAAGTTGCCTTCAGAAATCGTGGGTGCTTCATCACTGGAGGTTTTTAAGAAGAGACTGGACAGCCACTTGTCTGAAATGGTAGAGGGCAGTGATGGCTAACCTTTTTGCCATCATGTGCCAGGAGCGTGGGGGGTTGCATGTGCGCGTGCCCACACATAATTCAATAACACCCCGCACCCCAGCTCATGTGCACGCGACCTCCTGCGCTACCCTCGCTTTTGGCACATGATGGCAAAAAGGTTCACAGTGGGCCCGGTAGGCCCATTATTTGCCCTCCCCAGACTCCAGAGGCTTTCTTGGAGCCTGGGGAGGGTGAAAACCGCCTTCCCCACCCCCCCCAGAGGCCCTCCAGAAGCCAGAAACGGCCCATTTCCTGACTTCCAGTAGGCCTGGAAGGCCGAAAAATCAGCTGGCCGGTGCGCACATGCGCGCTAGAGCTGAGCTAGGGCAACGCTCACGTGCCCACAGATATGGCTCCGCGTGGCACCTGTGCCATAGGTTCGCCATCACGGGTATAGGGTTTCCTGCTTGAGCAGAGGACTGGATAGAAGACCTCCAAGGTCCCTTCCAGCTACTATTCTGTTCTGTTCTATTTTATTCTACATTCTATTCCTACTCCTACTCCTACTCCTACTCTATTCTATTCTATTCGATTCGATTCGATTCTATTCGATTCTATTCTATTCTATTCTTAATAGAATATGTTGTTGTTAGTTGCAAAGTCGTGTCCGACCCATTGTGACCCCATGGACGACGTTCCTCCAGGCTTCCTGTCCTCTATCATCCTCTGGAGTCTATTTAAGCTCAAGCCGACTGCTTCAGTGACTCCATCCAGCCACCTCATTCTCTGCCGTCCCCTTCTTCTTTTGCCCTCAATCTTTCCCAGCATTAGGAACGATTCCCAGCATTAGGAACGATTCCCTTCTTCTTTTGCCTTCAATCTTTCCCAGCATTAGGCTCTTCTCCAGGGAGTCCTTCCTTCTCATTAGGTGGCCAAAGCATTTGAGTTTCCTCTTCAGGATCTGGCCTTCTAAAGAGCGGTCAGGGTTGATCTCCTCTAGGACTGAACGGTTTGATCACCTTGCAGTCCAAGGGACTCGCAGGAGTCTTCTCCAGCACCAGAGTTCAATAGTAGTAGAATATACCACATTACTAATCCTGGAACCTACGTAGAAGGATCTTGTGGTTGAAGTTGAAAGCCATTGAGAAGTTCAAGAGAATCAACAGGGTCACACTCCCGCTTTTGCTGGCCCAGGTTGTCCCTAGAATGTCTAAAATTTTTCTGTTCTACATTTTTTTTTCCCCTGAATACAAATGGAAATTGATCTAGAAAATCAGTTTCATCCAAGGGAAACTGGGGATTGATTGACTACTCCTGGCTCAAATATCTTGCCTAGGAAAAGAATTAGGTTCCTGATCTACAAGAGTTTTTATCCTGTAGGTCCAGATTGGGTTTCTTTCAGACCTCTGAATGAAAGGTCAATTACACGTTAATTAATTTGCCTTAATTAACAATTTTTTAAAAATCCATAGTTTCAAAGGAACCTTGTGTCGGTACATGGAGGATCGCAAGAACTCTGCCTGACAACATTTAACCTTCAAAAGGGAGTTGCATTTTTAGTACCGGTTCTCCGAACTACTGAAAATTTCTGCTACCGGTTCTCCAGAACTGGTCAGAACCTGCTGAAACCCACCTTTGTTCCGAAAGGTTGGTGACCCCTGCTGTAGGCTGAATCTGCTGGGGAAGGATTTAGGAAGAATTTGAGTGAAAGAGGGAGGGAGGGAGGCTGCAGCTGGGGCTGCTGTTACGTCATGTGCAAATCTGGTACTGTTTAACTTCCTGGTTTTGTAGATTGCAAATTCGGTGAGGGTGGGAGAGAAGAAACAAGACTGATTGGCTGTTTCATATTGAAAAAGGGAGGGCCCCCACAGGGGTTTAGCAACCCAAGCAACATCTGGAAACTCTCTCTTTCTCTCTCCGTTGTGCCTGTAAGATCAAAGCAGCATGTCTTTTATTAAAGTGGACGAGAATTCCCATTTCCCCATTCAAAACCTGCCCTACGGAATCTTTTCCACGCGAGACGAGGTAAGCAAACAAATTACTTTTTTTTTACTTTGAGTTCATCTCTCTTGTTTTCCTTCTGTGTCTTATTGATCCCGATGGGTCCTAGGAGTCCAATTCGGGCACTTTGCCTTGGGAAATTGCAACACCACTAAGTCTAACGATCAGCGGAGACCGTCAGCAACCCTGCTGTTGGTTTTTAAGGGAACATGCTTGGGAAAATAATCTTTAAAAATCCACCGGACAGATACTAATTTCCATAACTTTATTTGGGGTGTGATAAAGGTAAAGGTTCCCCTTGCACATATGTGCTAGTCATTCCTGACTCTAGGGGGCAGTGCTCATCTCTGTTTCAAAGCCAAAGAGCCAGTGCTGTCCGAAAATGTCTCCGTGGTCATGTGGCCGGCATGACTAAACGCCGAAGGTGCATGGAACGCTGTTACCTTCCCACCAAAGGTGGTCCCTATTTTTCTACTTGCATTTTTACGTGCTTTCCAACTGCTAAGTTAGCAGAAGCTGGGGCAAGTCACGGGAGCTCACCCCATTACACAGCACTAGGGATTCGAACCGCTGAACTGCCGACCTTTCGATCGACAAGCTCAGCCACCGCATGTGGTAGTCGTGGCAAAATTATAATTGGAATAGTCCCAAAAATGTTAATTGGTTGAGAATGTCAAGTCTTAGACCTAGAAGTAAGGAGAAATTTTCCGTCAGTGAGAGCAATTTTTTTTTTCTAATTTGATTTATATGCCGCCCTTCTCGGGAGACTCAGGGTGGCTTACAATGCGTTAATTAATAGCCTTCATACTTTTGTATATTTATACAAAGTCAGCTTATTGCCCCCACAAACTGGATCCTCAATTTACCTACCTTAGAAAGGATGGAAGGCTGAGTCAACCTTGAGCCTGGTAAGATTCGAACTTACTAATTGCAGACAGCTGGAGTTAAATTACAATGCATTAGTCTGCTGAGCTATCCAGGCTCATGGAATATTAATGGAATAGCTTGCTTCCTGGGGTTATGGATGCTCCACCTCTGGAGTTTTTGTGTTGAATTTACCGACAAAGAAATAAAGGGAGACTCGTATAGATCTATTTCAAGTTATTTAGCTCTCGTCAGCTAGCCATACGCTTCTGGGATTCAAATCCGGGCTGCATATGGAAGCAGTATGCTCCATCCCATATTTGGGTAGACCAGGTTGCCCTGATAGACAGATCTCGCCAGAAAAAAAACTCCTGTCAGTTTTGGAAGACAATTTTCTTTTTTACTTCTTAACTGCCACTGGAGGTTTTCAAAAAGTGATTGGACGACCACTTGGCTGGGATGGTATATGGCTCCTGCCTTGAGCAGGGGGTTGGACTAGAAGGCCTCTGAGGGTCTCTTCCAGACCTATGACTCTAGAGTCCCAGAGAGGGTTTCATAAGCTGTGCAGCTTCTGCTTCTGTCTCTCCTTGCAGTCACTCCCCCTTCCCCTGCATTCAAAGTGTCCATTGATAGTTAGCCGCCATGATTTTTCTGCGAAGAGTTGACCTCTTTCCCACCTTCTCTTAACTGGTTTCTAAGCTTGGCGAATTTGCTCATAAAATACAGCTAGTCCCTGACTTGCAATGGTCTACTTAGTAACCGTTTAAAGTTACAACGGCACTGAAAAAAGTTTGCAAGTAGAGCCCTAAAAGACTCACTGTCATTAGGACACATTTGGCCCACCTTCTGATTGGGGTCCCAGCAGAGGTGGGCTGCTGGGGGTATGCAGGAGTTCGGGAGAATCTAGCTAAGATTCTGTGCAGTTCGGAGAACCCCCAAATCCCACTCCTGGCTGGCCCCGCTAATCCTGCCCCTCCCCTCCCAGGAGTCCCCACGCGGCCTGTTTTGGATGCAGGTAAGAGCAACGCGTGTGCGGAGGCTTGGGGAGGGCAAAAAAATGGGTCTACCGGAAATTTGGGAAGGCTGGAAATGGGCCTGCTTCCAGCCTCCAGAGGGCCTCCGGAGCCTGGGAGACTGTTTTCTCCCTCCCGGAGGCTTGAGGAAAGCCTCCGGAGCCTGGGGAGGGCAAACCCCACCCCCCATGGTGCAAAAGGCCACACCCACCCAGCAACTAGTCAGGGAACCCCTTGCTAAAATTTTTGAAGCCCACCCGAGTCCCGTTATGACAACAGAAGAAGCATGTCCATGGTACCCAACTGGTAGGTGCAACTTTGGAAAACATGGATCATGTGTTAAAAGCACACCTCACTTCTAATCTCTGGAGGGATACAGGCAGTCCACAAGTTACAACAGTTCCTTTAGTGACTGTCTGAAGTTACAACAGCACTGAAAAAAGTGACTTACTTATAACCATTTTTCACACTTAGGACCATTGCAGCATCCCCAGGCTCACGTGATTTACATTCTACAATCTACAATCTACTTACCTTCCCTACCGGTTCGGAAGTGCACGCGCCATCGTCACATCTGATTTTTGACCCTCTGTGCATGCACGGAAGGCTTTGCTCATGCGCAGAGGGTTAAAAACCAGGAAGTAACGACGTCCAGGCGGGTGGGCGGAGCCTCGTGCTACCGCCGCTACCAGTTCACCGAACCACGCGGTGCCGGTGTGGACAAAACTGGCAGGATTTCACCACTGGGTTGCAGTGTCCCAAGGTCATGCGATCAAATTTTGTGCCTTCTGGCAACCAAGGTCAGATTCACTTAACAACCGTGTTACTAATTTAACAGACAACTCAAAGCCAATCTTCTGCTCCTTTCAGGAGAACCTCTGATTGCATCAATATTAAATCTATGATACCTTTCCAATGATAATAACAACTGGCTATCCATAAAGTCTTAAAGTGCGGGGCTAATATGGGAAAATTTTAGGTTCTTGGAGGGCTACCAAAATCAGTAGCTCCAGAGCCATTGAATTCTACGCCGTAAGTTATATATTAACTTTCCTGTTTGCTGAAGTTAACAGAGGGACAAGCATTCAAGGGATGAGATTTTTCCCCAAAAAAATTTAAAAGTTTTATGCTCTCCGACCCCAATTCTCTCTCTGGGTATTTATTTTTGATGGGAGTCATCTGCAGAGAAACAGAATGAGTTTTTTCGATTTTTCAAGTTTTTTATTTTTTACAAACATATCAATGGGTGAACAGTGTGGCATTTTGATACAAATAAAATAGTAGTAATCATATTTGTTTCATTTAACAAGCTTATATAATTCTAGTAATAATATACAAATTTTTACTAAATTATAATCTTTCATTATTTAGTTATTCAATATTTCAAGGTGTCATTTTTATGCCAGTCACCCTATTCTAAGTGTCACACCTTTTAATACAAATAGAATATTATTAATCATATTTATTACATTTAGCAAGCTTATATAATTCTAATAATAATACAAACATTTAATGTTAAATTAAAATCTTCCATTATTTGCTTGTTCAATTTATAATCCTTCATTATTTAGTTATTCAATGTTTCAAATATGTTGTTTTTATGTCAAACACCATATTCTGCATGTCATCCATTTTAATACAAATAAAATATTTTAATCATATTTGTTACATTTAGCAAGCTTATATAATTCTAATAATAATACAAACATTTATGTTAAATTAAAATCTTCCATTATTTGCTTGTTCAATTTATAATCCTTCATTATTTAGTTATTCAATGTTTCAAATATGTTGTTTTTATGTCAAACACCATATTCTGCATGTCATCCATTTTAATACAAATAAAATATTTTAATCATATTTGTTACATTTAGCAAGCTTATATAATTCTAATAATAATACAAACATTTATGTTAAATTAAAATCTTCCATTATTTGCTTGTTCAATTTATAATCCTTCATTATTTAGTTATTCAATGTTTCAAATATGTTGTTTTTATGTCAAACACCATATTCTGCATGTCATCCTTTTAATACAAATAAAATATTTTAATCATATTTGTTACATTTAGCAAACATCCACATATTCATACTGAATTATAAATCTTTTATTATTTATTTAATCAATAGTTCAATATATTATTTTAATGCCAGTCGCCATATTATTTAAGTATACTTAGTAATACCGTCATTCAAATTTTAATTTCCCTTCTTATTATTACTTCTCCTTATTATATAAGAATGTGTATTCTATTAATTCCCCTCTCTCTAGTTTCCATCCCTAGTCTAATTTTGATTATGCCACTACTGTATTTAAACATATTCCCTTTCTAACCATCATCTCTTACCCGCTTTAAAGCTTTAATTGTTCGTGAAACAGAATGAGTTTTTCAATGGCCCCCTTCTCCTTCTCTCCCAATTCACTTTTGGGAGCTATGGATAATCAAGATTACTTTGGTTGGCCGGAATAGCAGCTGAGAAACTTCTGCTTCTCATGTGTATTTCTCTCTCTTGCAGCCCAGACACAGGATTGGAGTAGCCATTGGTGATCAGGTGCTGGACCTCAATGCTGTTAAACATCTCTTTGATGGACCTGTCCTTTCAAAGCAACACCATGTCTTTGAGCAGGTATCGGTGCTTTTTTTAGCAGAACCATTTTACAGAATGTCATCTTCAGTCAAACTGAACTACTGGTGGGTTTCTTAGATTTTTAAGGGCTCACCACTGTTCTGTCCCCGTTCCACTCACGCACCCCCACAGACGTCCCGGAGTTAATAAGCCACACGACAAAATTCTTTGAAAATAAAGCTGGCAGCAACCCAGTGGCTAGCTGCCAATTCAGACTTTACTCACACAAAACAAAGATTAGACTGCCAGCATTCCAATAAAACAGGCAGAGTTTTCAACAATACAAGGATTAATCCAAATGCAGTCCGATAAAGCAGGCAAAGTCCAGTAATGCAGAGATCATGGATTATTTCTAGTTTTTACTCATCACAAACTGAACCGGCGACCACACCCACATTTATACCCTGTGGGGTGTGGTCCAGTGACTCAGCTAATCTCTGGCACGCCTTCCCCTCTGCTGCATACGCTTCTCCCTGCGCCTCTGACGAGGGTCCAGCCAGCACTTATCTCCTTCGTCACTGTCTACCTGTGGCTGCAGGGACATGCTTGGCTCTGAGCCTATCTTTTGGCCTTCGGTGTCCTCCGGAGGCATTGCCAGAGAGGAGGGTCCTGGAGAGGGAGGCCTTGCCAACTCCTCTTCCTCACTCTCAGAGTCTGCATCTGTCGATAGCCCAGGCTCAGGCAATGGAGCCACAACAGCCACCAGATTGCTGCTTCTGAAAACCATAGTAGTCGAAACACAGTGGTTATTTACTGAACTAGTTAGATTTTGGTACCAGGATTAATTTTGAAGATCAATAGAATACTTGCAGAGTTTGTATGCTGTTCATCTCTTCGAGGTTTTAACAAAGAGGCTGGGCATCAGGGGTGAAATCCAGCAGGTTCTGACAAGTTCTGGAGAACCGGTAGCGGAAATTTTGAGCAGTTCGGAGAACCGGCAAATACCACCTCTGGCTGGCCCCAGAGTGGGGTGGGAATGGAGATTTTGCAATATCCTTCCCCTGACATGCCCACCAAGCCACGCCCACAGAACCGGTAGTAAAAAAATTTGGATTTCACCACTGCTTGGCATCTCTCAAGGATGGATTGATGGGTCTTCCTGCATATTGCAGAAGATCAGACAAGATGCTTGCCATTCCTTTTAATTCTATAATCCTTTGATTCCATGAGTGATTTCAAAGTTTATGCCAGCCCTTCTGGTCAAGGTGTTGTCCAGGAATCTGGAAGTTAATGTTCATAATCTGGAGGATGATTGCATTGGAGAGAGTGAAGTAAAACGTTAGTAGGCAGTGGTGAACTTTTATATATTTAGATTCTGGACTTTGCAATCTTAGATGACGCCCTTAAAAAAACACAGTGCTTATGAATTAAGTCAGTGAAATGGTTGGTTGGCCCTTCTGTGTCAAGGTCCCTCATCTTCATTCATCTCGAAGCCACTGCTCTCAAGACTTAACCTCACCACCAGGTCCATGTTTGACTCCAAGGAAGACGGGAGCAACAGCGATGGAGATAAGTTTCAGGTTTTTCTCAACAAGCTAGAATGGAAGGCTGTATTCCAAGAAACAGCAAGCTTCAATCCATGGGTTCTTTGTAGAAAAGCTCATGAAGATTTTGCAAAAGAATTCCAGTGGCTGCTCTTTATAGTGAAACCAAACGTTAAATTTTTGTATCCTTTTCTCCTGCCCATGCAGGTAAAGAGCTCCGAGTCACTCACTTTTGATGGGGGAAACAGTTTTCATCTATCTTTTGTTCTTGACAAATTCCTTGTGTGTCCAATCACACTTGGCCAATAAAGAATTACTGTATATTCTATTCTATTCTGTTCTATTCTATTCTATTCTATTCTATTCTATTCTATTCTATTCTATTCGACTGTCTGGTGTAATATCAGGTTCTTGAGCATGACTTGAGAGAACTGACTGAGATAAAGACCCAGGGCCAAGTGTTGGGGTGGAAAAATGGCTTCCAGGTTGCACATCATGGAATTGGGATCTCTTAGTAGCTTGTTGTCCATATCCTATATTGGAGCCTGGGAAAACGTGATTTCTCTCCTTTTACCTTTGTTTCAGTCAACTCTCAATGCTTTCATGGCATTGGGCTGGGAAGCTTGGACCGAGGCCAGATCGTGGCTGCAAAAGATTCTCTCTGACAAAGAGCCAACACTCAGAGATAACACAGAGTTGCGCAAAAGGTACTTGAATACAGAACTAGCGTGTACATTTGGTGCATGTATGAGTGATGTGCAATTTAGTGGGAGTGCAGTGACAATGGTTTCCAAAATGTCAGAATATATAGTGTGTTGTTTTGTTTTGTTTTGTTTTGTTGTTTTTTAATGAAAAATGTAAATAAAGATTATTTAAAAAAAAATGTCAGAATCAAAGAGTTAGTGTTCTGATCTAGGCTTCCCCAAAAAGCACGAAGCAGAATCCTGGTCCCGACAAAACCCCTTTTATTAAACGAACAGTGAATTCCTCTCATTCACATCCAGCAAAGTCTTTCAAGGGAGAATTTACAGTCACAGACCTTATCTGGCTTGGAGAGCTGCCAGGCTGATATCTTCAAAACTGATCTGTCCCCGTCCACACACACACACAAACACAGCCAGCCGAGGGTTAAGGAAGCACTTGGCACACACCCAGGTCTTTATCTCCAACTTGGCAGCGATATACACACCGTCTGCCAAGTGCTTTTATTTCCACAGAAACAGAAAGATAATATACTCAGCGTACAAGAGTCCAACAAAAATAAATATTCCTCTCAGCAGTTTCAGACGATGCTCTAGTGACTATCCAAGGTTTATTTTTGTTCGTCACAGGGATCACTGGCCACCACCCTCTATTATATAGTCTCTGGGGTGTGGTCCAGTGACTCAGTTCTAATCCCTAGCACGCCTCCTGAGCTGCTACAATCATTTATCACGCCTTCGGAGGCGTGCGTCCAGGAATGATGTCTCTCCTTCACTCTCATCCGAGACACCTGTCTCCCTGCTAATCTCCTCTCCCTCGGCCGCACCTGAGACAGTGCCAGAGGGGAGGGGCCTGGAGAGGGAGGCCTGGCTGACTCCTCTTCCTCATGCTCGGAGCTTTCTTCCTCCGATGGATAGGCTCAGAGGGCGGGGCCACAACAAAAACTTGGCAAGGAGTCTCAGAGAGTCACGAACCAATTAGGCGAACTAATTGTCTCCTGCAAACTCTCCTCCCCTTTCACTCCTCTTTTATTCCCTCTGGGGGGGGCATTCATCGTCTACCTGTGGCCTTACTCCCAAGTCGACCCTCGTTCTTTAGCTGTTCCCTTCATCTGGCAACTCTGTGTATGCGCACACTGGGAACAGGCTCCAGCTATTCGTCTGCCTCACTGATGTCTGACTCCGAAGGCAGCTGATAACTGGCATCTGGCCCTGGCCCCCTCTCTGCCTCTGACACAGAGCCCTCATCAGAGCCTTCCCCAGACTCCAGGACTGGCCCATGTTCCTCCCCAACCTCCTCACTGTCCGAATATGCTGCCAGCTCTGCTGGCCACTGGTGGGCCACAGCAGTTAGCTTATTACCTAGTTGGAGTGTGCCCTTAAACAGCAATTCCCTGGACAAGGGAAACAGTCTCATCCACTGTTCTATTGACTTATTGACTTTTGACTTTTGCCATTAACCAACCTATTTGATTCCTGACTGTGCGTAAAGAGTAAGTAAGTGATGGGCACAGCATTAGCAAATTTGCAAGGTTGATGTAGTGTTGTTACTTAGTTGGGCAACATCTGCAAGAAAACAACCAGGCTCAGAGGACACTGAGGACCCCACAATGCAACCCTGAGCTACAAATATCCTCTTCTCTTGGTAGAAGTGAGTTATCCTTTAAAAGCCAAGGAAACGTTGAGGACATCCAGCCTCTTAGTCTAAATTCTTGGATTACTGGTAGGGAGTGGAGGAAATTTCAGAAGAGTTGTTTCTTGAGAATAAAATGTTTGTCCTGCTTCCTTTCCTTTCTTCCCCAGAGCATTTATACCTCAAGCGTCTGCAGTAATGCATCTTCCAGCTGAAATTGGTAAGTTCTTTGAATGTAGAACCTCTCGATAGTTCGTAAGGACAGAAGAGCAAAGCAGTGGTGGGATTCAGCCGGTTCAGACTGGTTCGGGAGAACCGGTTGTTAAAATTCTGGCTGGCCCCGCCTCACCCTGTCCAGTCACTCCTCATCTTGCCTGCTCACCCGGCATAGCTGCTGCTGGCTGGCTGGCTCCCTCACTTGCTTCGACCACCTGGTCTCTGCGGGCCAGCCCAGTTGCCTGCTTTCGCCACCGTGGCTGCATCCCACGCAGCTCTCTCCCTGCAGCCCAGCTGAGCGGCCCTGATCTGCCTGGGTGAGTCTGCAATCAAGCCCCAGTCCCTGGGTGACTTCTGCACTGTCTGCATGTTTCCCCCATTTCTCTCTCTCCTTTCTTCCTCCCCTGGGCTTCTTCCACCCTGTGTGCGTGCGTTTTCCCCATTTTCTTCTGTCTCCTTTCTTCCCCGGCAAAGTGATCAGATTCTGAAATCTGCCATTCAAACTCTTTTATAAAAGAAAGGGTAAACTACTTTCCTGTGCATAAAAGAAGACTTGAACCTCCCAGTGTTATTCTTGTGGGGGTTAACGTTTGGCTTGCAAGAAACCTGCTAGAGTGTTGTGCATCGGACTTGCTTCTCAGATGTGACTTGATAAGACCAGATGTTTGAAGGGGGCAAAAATGGCGGGTCCTTCCTGCATAGCTTTTACAGCCAGTAATATCAATCAAACGGAAGAGAATTGGGATGGGCAGGGAGGGGGAGGGGGCAGTGGTGAAATCTAAAATTTGTTACTACCGGTTCTGTGGGCGTGGCTTGGTGGGGGGGTGTTAATGTGACTGGGTGGGCGTGGCCATTTTTTTTCCTTTTAAACCATTTTTTCTACAACCTTTTCGGCGAAGAGGTTGTAAAAAAATGCTTTCAAAAGGCTCTGACGATCCCAGCTGAGTTTCCTGATCAGCAGAGGCTTTTTTTCTTTTAAATGCCTTTGACGATCAGGCAACTCAGCTTGGATCGTCAGAGGCATTTAAAAGGAAAAAAGCTTTTAAAATTCTTTTAAAAGCTTTTGACGATCTCAGCTGAGCCGAGCGATCATCAGAGGCTTTTTTTTTTTTTACTTTTAAAAGCATCTTTTTTGGCCGAAGAGGTTGTAGAAAAAATGCTTTTAAAAGTTAAAAAAAAGCCTCTGATGATTGTGCGGCTCAGCTGGACATTGGGGGTTGGGGTGGAGGCAGGGATTTTTGCTACCGGTTCTCCGAACCACCCGCCTCCATCGCTACCGGATCGGGCGATCCGGTCCAAAGCGAGAGCATTTCACTACTGGAAAGGGGACTGGAAATGGATGCAAACGTAAACACAAATATAAGAGTAAGCCAAAGGTTCCGTTGAAGAACACCAGGGGGCACTAGAAGAATTGTGTTGATCCAAAGTTCCTTTAAAAGCAAACACAGCTCATCCTCAACTTAACAATCACAGTGGAGCCCAAAATTTATTTTTAAGTGAGACATTTGTTCCGGGAGGTTTGCCCCCCTCCCCATTTTATAACTTTTCCTGCCACTGTTGTTAAGTGAATCACCGCAATTAAGTGAGTAACCCGGTTGTTAAGTGAATCTGGCTCCCCCATGGACTTTGCTTGCCAGAGGGTCTCCAAAGGGGACGGTGTGACCTGGGGATGTTGCAACCGTCATAAGTATGAGTCAGTTGCCAAGCGTCTAAATTTTGATCATAGGATCATAGGGATGCTGCAAAGGTTGTTGCTGAAAAATGGCCGTAAGTCACTATTTCCAGGGCCGTTGTAACTTTGAACGGTCACTAAACTGTTGCAAGTCAAGGACTACCTGTACATGTCAGACATTGGAGAAAGGGGGGGATCCAAATTTATTTTAAGACATTGATTGATTGATTGATTGATTGATTGATTGATTGATTAGCCAATACCTGGCTGCTGTCTGTCTGTATTTGGAAGTCCCATAGGATCTTAGCTTTCTCATTTTCCACAACCACAACCACAACCACAATCTGTCTGTCTGTCTGTCTGTCTGTCTGTCTGTCTGTCTGTCTGTCTGTCTGTATGCCTGCCTGCCTGCCTGCCTTCCTACCTACCTATCTCTACCATGTAAAATGAGGACCCAGATTGTTGGGGACAATATGCTGACTCTGTAAACTACTTAGAGAGGGCTGGAAAACACTGTGACACGGTATATAAGTCTAAATGCTATTGCTATTGCTATCTCTCTCTCTATCTCTCTACCTACCTATCTCTATCATCTATCTATCTATCTATCTATCTATCTATCTATCTATCTATCTATCATCTACCTACCTACCTACCTACCTACCTACCTACCTACCTATCTACCTCTATCATCTATCTATCTATCTATCTATCTATCTATCTATCTATCTATCTATCTATCTATCTATCTACCTACCTACCTACCTACCTACCTACCTACCTACCTATCTACCTCTATCATCTATCTATCTATCTATCTATCTATCTATCTATCTATCTATCTATCTATCATCTACCTACCTACCTACCTACCTACCTACCTACCTACCTACCTACCTATCTACCTCTATCATCTATCTATCTATCTATCTATCTATCTATCTATCTATCTATCTATCATCTATCTATCTATCCTACCTACCTACCTACCTACCTACCTACCTACCTACCTACCTACCTATCTACCTCTATGATCCATCTATCTATCTATCTATCTATCTATCTATCTATCTATCTATCTATCTATCTATCTATCTATCTACCTACCTACCTACCTACCTACCTACCTATCTACCTCTATGATCCATCTATCTATCTATCTATCTATCTATCTATCTATCTATCTATCTATCTATCTATCTACCTACCTACCTACCTACCTACCTCTATCTATCTATCTATCTGTCTATCCATCTTCATTCATTCATTCATTCATTCTCCTTCTAGGAGATTACACAGATTTCTACTCTTCTCGGCAACATGCAACAAACGTCGGGATGATGTTTCGAGGAAAGGAGAATGCGCTGATGCCCAACTGGTCAGTAACTGTCTTTCTTTCTCTGAACCAGAAGATACGGGGCACCGAATTTATCGGATTGATTTGGGTGAATATCTGCAGCAATTTATTGTCTGCGTTCTAGGTGCTGCATTTTCGAGGGCGTTGACCTTTGGTTGGGGCCAGAACAAAAATTGGAACAGGCTTGCTGCAATTGTAATTCAGACTTAATTGAATGGAGGCTGAATTAAATGTTCTGAAAATGTCAGTTGGGTGGCAGTTTGCTGTCCAATTTGTGGACCACAAAAATAAATCCAGGGATGAATAAATAAATAAAATTAGGGACTGAATTTTAGGTTTTTATGATCCGTGAATTGTGCAGCTTGATTTAGTTAATCTATCACAGGACTTCATAGTTATCTATCGGTCTCGGTATTGTGACTGGGTGGGTGTGGCCAATTTTTTTTTTTTACTTTTAAAAACATTTTTTCTTTTTTTTTTTAAATATACTTTATTAAGTTTTATATATATATAGAAAACAAAAATCTCATTTCTATTGACATCGGATCTGCAGTGTTTATACATATGTACATAAAATATATCTGGTGTCACTTAAGCAATTTGTTGCCACTTATTTATCGTACCTTATACTCCTTCTTTAATTCTATTGTTCATCCATTCATACCACCTTTCCCACACAGTATAATACTCTGAGTTTTCATCGTTGTTTATTTCGTACGTTAATTTACTCATCTCTGCGCACTCCAGTATTTTCCTAATTATAAGTTCTTCTGCTGGCAGGGTTTTCTCTTTCTAGAATTGTGCATACGCCAGTCTAGCAGCTGTGGTTATATGTATTATCAGATGAATCTTTTTCTTTCCATACACCTTCTTTACTATTCCCAGGAGAGCTTGTAGAAAAAATGCTTTTAAAAGCCTCTGACGATCCCAGCTGAGCTGCGCGATCATCAGAAGCTTTTTTTTTTTTTACTTTTAAAAGCATTTTTTCGGCTGAAGAGGTTGTAGAAAAAATGCTTTTAAAAGTTAAAAAAAAAAAGCCTCTGATGATTGTGCGGCTCAGCTGGGCATGGGGGGGGGCAGGGATTTTTGCTACCGGTTCTCCGAACCACTCGCCTCCATCGCTACGGGATCGGGCGATCCAGTCCAAACCGGGAGCATTTCATCCCTGGTCATGCCCCCTTGCTCCGCCCAACCATTGCTGAATACAAGTACCGGTATATCTCTGGTCTTGGATATACAGTATGTTTATTTACTGTACTCAGTCTGCTATATTTTATTTTACTAGTAGCTGCTGCATTTCCCACCCTAGGCTTATCCTCGAGTCAATAAGTTTTCCCAGTTTTTTGTGGTAAAATTAGGTGCCTCGGCTTATATTCAGGTCGGCTTATACTCGAGTATATAAGGGTATATCCCTCCAGAGATTAGAAATGAGATGTGCTTTTAACACATGATCCATGTTTTCCAAGGTTGCACCTACCAGTTGGGTACCATGGACGTGCTTCTTCTGGATAGATAGATAGATAGATAGATAGATAGATAGATAGATAGATAGATGATGGATGGATGATGGATGGATGGATGATGATGGATAGATGGATAGATAGATAGATAGATAGATAGATACCACTTCTGGGGAAAATGAAATGAAAGCTAGATCAAACCTACTAACAATCAATCAATCAGAATAGAGCTGGAAGGGACCTTGGAGGTCTTCTAGTCCAACCCCCTGCTCAAACAGGAGACCCCATACCATTTGAAGCAAGTAGCTCCCCAGCCTCTTCTTAAAAACCTCCATGATGAATCACCCACAACTTCTTTTTTATTATTATTGAAAAAGTTTTACAAATACCAATTTTTCCCCATTTCCTCCCCATCCCTCCCCCAAACCCTCCCCTCTTCCCATAACTTCCCCAAGGTGAAATCCATCCACATTATATTATATCATACTTTACCACCCCTCTATTCTCCCCCCTGTGCACTATACATTTCTACATAGCAGTAAGCTATTTTGCCCCCCATAAACTATACATTTCTACACAACATTTAGCTAAAAGCTATTTGATACTTCCTAGTTTGATATTTATTCTGCACATAATCTATCCATTTCTTCCACTCCCATACATAAGTCTCTTGAGTCCGGTCTTTTAAGTATGCTGATATCTTCACCATTTCTGCAAAACTGGCCATCTTCAAAGTCCATTCTTGAATTGTAGGCATATCAACCCTTTTCCAAAATTGACCAATCAATAACCTAGCTGCTGTCACCATATACAATATCAATTTTGTTTCGCCCACTGAAAAACCCTTAACTATACCTAATAAAAACAAATGAGGAGAAAATTGAATTTTTTTCTTCAAAACATTTTGCATAACCCACCAAATTTTTATCCAAAAAGCCTTGGCTTTCTTGCATGTCCACCATATATGATAATATGTAGCATCTAAGCAATCACATCTCCAACATTTCAGTTGAACATTAGGATACATGCATGACAATTTCTTAGGATCTAAATGCCACCTTCTTTCTTCTTTCGTTGCCACTCTCTACATCCCCTTTGCATTTAAAAAAGAAAAAGAAATACATTTCTGCTGTACCTTTCAGTTAATACATGCACAGACAATACATAGACACAAACACACACATGGCTACAACTTGATGTAAATGAATCAAAGCAGTAAGAGCATTTTGTAGACACGGCAATTTAAAGCAGCAGGAGAACAAAAGACATCCAACCAGGAGCAAAATAAAATTATATAGTCATTTCTGGATCCTCCTTTGTATAATTTGCAATGGAGGGAAGAAGTGTGGGAAACAGAAAAAGGGATCCCAGAAATGCCAAGATCTGGATAATTGATGTAAGGCCAGTTCTGGAGCTGACTAGGCAGAGATTACAGAAAAGGATCATAATGTAGATAATATTGCTTCATTATTCCATTCTTCTCTGTTGAGGTTTCTGATCAAGAATTCTCAAGAGCCTGTAGAGATTCAGATCATGGTTGTCCCAAAGGTGCTTTTTTCAGGAGGCAACTGGACTTCCTTGCTTTTTCTTTGAAGATCTTTCGCTTCTCATCCAAGAAGCTTCTTCAGCTCTGACTGGATGGTGGGGAATGGAAGGATTTATATTCCTTGCAGACAGCTGGTCATTTGCATCCTTTTATTTTATTTTATTTTATTTTTATTCATTTTATATTTTAAATTACTAACATTACAAACAACATATACAATATTTCACCCTGTGCTATACATAAGAAAGGAAGATTTGGTTCTTCGGATATATCCTCATGATCGCCAAAATCCACGTTCTCGGGGTACAGGTACCGAAGCATCCAATTTTCCCAGCGCATAGTCCACAAATGGTTTCCAAATTTTCCAGAAAATATCTTCTTTATAGTCACCATTTCTAATTTTAATATCACATGTCATTTTATCATTTAAAGCTAATTTCCACATTTCACAATACCATTCTTCTATTCTAAAATTCACATCTAATTTCCAATATCTGGCTATTATAATTCTACCCATTATAATCATAATTCTAATCAATTCTTTCTCATATTTTGTTGGTTCTATTTCCTTAATTATCAACAGTAATATAGTTTCTGGTCTCAATATTATTGCTTTCCCCATCATTTCAAATATCATTTCCTCCAATTGTTGCCAAAACTTTTTAACTTTATCACATGTCATTTGCATCCTTTTAGAGGGTCGTTGAAGCACTTGGAGGTTTATCTGTGTCCTCAGGTTTTCCAGAGGAAAAACTGCAGACTACAGGAACCATTTGCACTACTCAGGTGACCTTGAGGACACAGATAAATCTCCAAGTGCTTCAACGACCCACTAAAAGGATGCAAATGACCAGCTGTCTGCAAGGAATATAAATCCTTCCATTCCCCCACTATCCAGTCAGAACTGAAGAAGCTTCTTGGATGAGAAGCAAAACGTCTTCAAAGAAAAAGCAAGAAAGTCCAATTGCCTCCTGAAAAAGCACCTTTGGGACAGTTTTCAGGAGCTCTTCTGTTTCATCTCCAGGTCAGTTGTCTGAACGTATGCTTTTGATATGCTTTTCTGATAATGCCTGACAAAGTTTCCTTCTACTTTTTCCAGGCATTTTTCATCGGACCTGGAAACACGCTTGGAGTACCCATCCCCATTGGTGAAGCTCACAAACACATCTTTGGAATGGTGCTCATGAACGACTGGAGTGGTAATGCACCATTAATCTTTTTTCCTTTGATGGTAGACCATAAGCCAACGTTAGGCAGAACTCACTAGATTTGCTCCAGATTTGATTGAGAACCATCCAGATTTGGCTGAAAGATGTGCAGCTACATCTGTCTGTCTGTCTGTCTGTCTGTCTGTCTGTCTGTCTGTCTATCCATCCATCCATCCATCCATCCATCCATCCATCCATCCATCCATCTATCTATCTGCAAAATACCACTCATGCATCATCACGAAATCTCCAGAATCGTAAAGCCTACAAAGTTGAAATTTGGCATGTATGTTCCTCTTAGCTTCTAGGTGCTCGCTAAGAAAGGATTTTTTCGAAATGACCATCAGATCATTAGTATTTCTTACATTATTATTAACACACTCTGATGCTAAGGAGTTAGACGTTCTACTCCCCCTCCCCACCTGAAAAGAACTCTGTTCCAACTGCCACTTGGGCAGCACATGACTCATCCGGCCTGTGGGCTGAGAGTTTAGACATTCTACTCCCCACCTGAAAGGGAGAGAAGGAGATAAAATAGGAGAGGCCTCTGTGGGGCCAGCCTGAGGGAGAGAAGGGGGATAGGAGAGGAGAGGCTTCTGTGGGGCAAGCTTGAGGGAGAGAAGGGGAGAGAGTTGCTCACAAACAAATCAGAGATTTTAGACACAATTGTGATGTGGCAATGATTTCATCCTGAAGGTTTCTCTGCTTTTGTTTTCTTCATTTAGCTCGTGACATTCAGAAGTGGGAGTATGTCCCCCTAGGTCCATTCCTGGGCAAGAGTTTTGGCACCACTATCTCTCCATGGGTTGTCACTATGGAAGCTCTGATGCCCTTTGCACTGCCAAATCCTATCCAGGTTGGTACAAAGCAGGGGTGGGCTTCAGATCCTTTAGCAACGGGTTCGCTGCCCCGTTGCTGGGTGGGTGTGGCCATGGTGGGTGTGGCCTAGTCAGCTGCCTACACCATGGTGGGGGGGGGTGTTCCCCCTTCCCAGGCTTCGGAGGTTTTCCTTGAGCCCCCAAGAGGGTGAAAACTACTTCCTCCGGGGTCCAGAGGCCCTCCGGAGGCCAGAAACCGGCCCGTTTCCAGACTTCTGGAAGTTCCGGAAGTCCTGTTTTTCACCCTCCCCAGGCTCCAATGGCTTTCCTTGAGCCTCTGGGAGAACGAAAACAGCTTTCCCCAGGGTCCGGAGGCTCTCCGGAGGCCGGAAACAGGCCTGTTTCCAAACTTCCGAAACTTCTGGGAGGCCTATTTTTCACCCTCCCCAGGCTTTGGAGGCTTTCCTCGAGCCTCCTGGAGGGCTAAAACAGCTTCCCCCAGGATCTGGAGGCCCTCTGGAGGCAGGAAACAAGCCTGTTTCTGCGCTTCCGGAACCTCTGGTAGGCCCATTTTTTACCCTGCCAAACCCTCCACACAGCCCCTGCGCTGACCTGGAATGATGAACGGGCCGTGTGGAGACTCCTGGGAGAAGAGGGGTGGGTAGGAGGGGGCAGGGTGGGGTGGGGTAGGCATGGCCAGACAGGGATGGCATTTGGGGGTTCGCTGAACCCCAACGATTCTTGGCTAGAGGATCGCCCGAATCCTGAACCCCCAGGAGCCCACCCCTGGTACAAAGTGTAAACACAGGGCACACCATTGCAAACTTAAAGTAGCCAAGATACCAGACCCTACCACTTTTGGGAGATACTGTCTTCCCAAAATTCAATTTAGCTTCATGCTAACATTAATCCAACATGTGTTCATACATATACGTATGCACCGTACAACGGAGGTTTCAATATTCCTTAATCAGCTTCAGATTGAAGCTATTGAGATGTAGCTAATACTTCGGATATGAGTTGCAGCATTTCTTTTTCTTTCTCTAATGTTATTCTTAACTCTGGCTGGAAAGCTAAATAATTCTATGCTTGAAATATTGACGACCTAAATTATAATTAATACTGAGAAACTTTTACCTTGGTGCTCCGTTTTCAGCATCTAAAGCTTTTTAAACAATGGGATGCTCATTATCTATAATTGTTTTATCATCAGACAAAAATTCAGGACCACCTAGTTAAGCTGATTTATTGCTCATGTTCAGAATCTAATTAACAGTCAGCACTAAATTGGCACTAGATAAGAGCAACCAAAATTCAAGAAGGCCTGGAGTTGGATTGCTTGTGGGAATGTAATGATTCCTGGCTGATTCCTCTCTTGACTCGACCCCAGACTTTGCCTGTCTTTTTCCTACATTTATTGAAACATCACTTCACTGAAACGATATCATGTATCACGATTTACAACAACAATATAATTAAAGGGAAAGGAGGTACTTCGTTGGCTTCTACTTCTGAGTGTTGCATGAGCCATAAACGATTAGAAGTCTAACTCTCCAGTTTGCTATTAGAGAGAATTATCTTCTTTTAATGACCTCATAATGCCTTGCGGGGGTGGAGTCCGGACGACTGAATGGAGCTGAGTATTTACTGGCCGGATGCCCTTCCTGTCGCCAATGTGGAGTTTTGTTCATCAGATATATTCTCATTGTGCCCAGAGAGAGAAATACCTGCCTCTACCTAGGATCGAACTCACAGCCTCCTGATTATGAGGCAAGAGCTCCACCTCTAGGCCACTGCACCACTCTTGGTATTAGAGAGAATGATATTTCTTATATTCTTTCAAGGACCCCAAGCCCCTGACTTACCTTTGTGATGACCAGCCTTATACTTTTGACATAAACCTCTTCGTTGCTATAAAAGGTATGTATGTTGTGGTTCCAAGTCAGTTAACAACTTGAGGAGCTTCAAAGGAGCAAATTCATGAGACTAAGATAATGACATGTGACTTGAAAACATGTCTTGAACCTATGTACTTTCTTGTTGAGAATGGGGGGGAAAAAACCTGTCCTCTCTCCAAGCAGTTGATTTGACCTCGGAGATCAGGATTCTTGCTTGGAGCTATCTCTACCCTGTTACTACCTAGATGTATGCCAACCCTTTAATGTAGTTCAGACAAGTAGCACAAACCATCATCACTAACACTACCTTTATTGTAGGGTTACAAGAATAGATGTAGTGGCTCAGCGGCTAAGACACTGAGCTTGTCGATTGAAAGGTCGGCAGTTCAACGGTTCGAATCCCTAGCACTGTGTAACGGAGTGAGCTCCCGTTACTTGTCCCAACTTCTACCAACCTAGCAGTTCGAAAGCACATAAAAAATGCAAGTAGGAAAATAGGGACCACCTTTGGTGGGAAGGTAACAGCGTTCCATGCTCCTTTGATGTTTAGTCATGCCGGCCACATGACCACGGAGATGTCTTCGGACAGCGCTGGCTCTTCGGCTTTGAAACGGAGATGAGCACCGCCCCCTAGAGTCAGGAACGACTAGCACATATGTGCGAGGGGAACCTTTACCTTTACCTTACAATAATAGAACCTTGCAAGACAAAAATGTTTCTCCCCTCCTTTTCTTTTACTTCCTAGAGAACTGGGGAGGGTCTTTTCTGAGGTGCTTCCCATGCCCCTTATCCTTCTGTGGGTTGAGAGTCCTTCTGCATGATGGTTATCTAGTCTCAGTGAAGGAGAATATTATAGGACAGAGTTGAAATGTCCTTGATGCTCTCTGAGCTTGGTTGTTTTCTTTCAACGTTTTATTACCCAACTAGGTAGCATCATCAGTACAAGCTGGTTGTCTATGGCTCTTCCTCTTGTCTTCCAAGTTAATCCCCACATACCATTGCAATATTTTAGGCATTACGTACATTTCAGATCAGAAGGGGGTGCCCTGTACTTATGAAAAGAAAAAAACACCCTGTAGATATAATTAATTTGTGCTTATGCACAAGATTAAAGTTCCCTTTTGATCATGTTCAAAAGGTAGAGTGGGCACAGACTTTCTGTCAACTCGCAAAACATTTCTAGTCTGCTCTTGAATTGCCAGCAAGGTGGGAGCACATTCCACGCATACCTTCTTCCAAGGTTGGATCTCAGATTACCAAAGTCAGTTTGTGAGGAATGGTTTCTACAGGGGAAGGTCGTTGGAAAATGTGATTTATGACACAGACTGAGAGGAGGGGGGAAACCGGATCAAAGTTGAGCTGTAAATTACATGTGGCAGAGTTGACTTCACTTGAGTAGATGCTGACATGTTGCTCCTAATAAATAACTGGATTTCTTTTGAAACTTGGCTGGAGACTCATGAGTTAATTAGGGCATCTGTTGGAACCTTGACACTTTCTTTACTTTCCTTAATAATATTTGCTTGCTTTTAGGAGATGGTATGTGCAAGCCGGTAAATATTTGTCGGTCAAACTTTAAGGTAAGAGAAAAAGTTATTATAATCTAGTGTCTCATATAACCTATGGAAAACGGATGTAGAGTATGTTCATATGTCTTTATGGCTAACATTCTCTTTCTTGATACATAGCACATGTATTGGACTATGAAACAGCAGCTAACTCACCACACTGTTAACGGTTGCAACCTCAGACCTGGAGATCTTCTGGCCTCTGGAACTATTAGTGGGCCAGTAAGTATTGAACGGATCATAATGGTTGTCAAAATATTTAAACTTTTAAACCTGCAGTGAGAAATCTAATAGCCATAGAACTAAAGCCAACCAGGTTTTCAAACTATTTCAAAATGCATTTCAATAGATCCTTTCTCATCTCCAGATTGGGGCATAACAGAACTTGGAGATTGCAGCTTTGAGCATTAGGAATTGGGTTGTTTTCTGCTCCATCGAAGTGTGGTTAAAAAAAAGTGCCAGCAGGATTGCATTCCTTGTTATGACTATAGTCATACATCAAGGCCTTAGACCTGTGATGGCAAACCTATGGCATGCGTGCCACAGGTGGCACATGTAGCCATATCGGTGGGCATGCAAGCTCAGCTCCGGCGTGCCTTTTGGCCCACCAGAAGTAGGGAAACCACCCTCGGGGGGTGGTGGGGAAGGCCCGTTTTTCTCTCTCCCCAGCCTCCAGAGCCTTTCTAGGAGTCTGGGAAGGGCGAAAACGGCCTTACTCGCCCTCCAGAGGCTGAAAATGGCCTATTTTGGGCCTCGGGAGGGCCTCCATGGGGTTGAGGAAGGCCATTTTCGCCCACCCCAGTCTCCTAAAAAGGCTCTGGAGGCTGGGGAGTAAAGTTGGCAAACGGGCCGTTTTCAGCCTCTGGAGGGCCTCTGGGCGGGGTGGGGAAGGCCGTTTTCACCCTCCCCAGACTCCTAGAAAAGCTCTGGAGGCTGGGGAGAGCAAAAACGGGGCTATCGTGCCATTGCATGCCAGAAGCGAGGGGAGTCGCACGCATGGGGGCAGGGCGCATAGAATTATGGGTGTGGGCACGTGCATGTGTGACACCCCTGCCCTGCTCCTGGCATGCGATGGCAAAAAGGTTAGCCATCACTGCCTTAGACAGTGGTATATCAAGGAAAGATGGCATCATGGGACATGTAGTTCTCCATTTTCAGTATCCCTAGTTGCAGTATATGCATAGGAACAGCCATTGCTGTAGATCCTGCTGTATGCTTTATCAAGATTGGGTTCTTGCTAATTCTTCACTTTCTGCTTTGAGAAAATAACATAAAGGATGGAAGACAGAAAAACCGGTAGGCTACCAGGAAAAGTAGAATTTAGATACAGCTTAATTAGAATTCTTCTTGGCAGCTTTTATTCTATCAAGATTCTGAGATTTTATATGCTTTAGCTAAAAATAACAACACCAAAAGTCCTCTCAGCTTGCTCCTATTCCAGATAATAAAATATTAAATTATGGTGAAGGACTGACAGCAGTTTCTTTCTTCAAATCCCAGCGTGGCCTTAATTTCTGCAAAACAGAGGCCAGGGCAATAGTTACAAAGTCTACGGATGCTCAGTTTTCTTTTTTCTGATTTCTGCTTTTGAAGGAACCTGAGAATTTTGGGTCCATGTTGGAACTGTCCTGGAATGGGACAAAAAGTATCAATCTCGGGCATGATCAATCCCGAACATTTCTGCAGGATGGAGATGAGGTCATTATGACAGGTAAGCAGATGTGAATGTAAGCGGTGAAAAGAGCTGTGCATCTCTAGCCTGGGCTGGATTGGAGAAGGCCTGGAAGGGAAGAAACATCTGGATGGGAAGACACAAGCTGATGTGAAATCTTAGAAATTGTTTATTCATTAATATTGGGGGATAGGATGTTAATTTATGGGAACTCTGGACCATGTCCCTGAGATATTTGGGGAACTGAGGTTTTAAAAGAGGCCTCAACCTGGATATGGATTAGATATGTTTTCATGTTGCAAGATTGAATCTGGGTCAGTCACAGGGACCAGAGGTTTACTCTTCCAAGCTTCAAGACTTGTCTGAGCTCAGCTTCAGGGAACTTCTCTCTACTGGAATATGTACTTTGTGTTATTCTGTGAGTTGTATATATGTGGTGGCTTTCTATTGGCTGATTGGTGTGTTGATGGCTGGCAATTGGCTGTTGTTTCCTTGTGCTGCCAAGCCCTTGGTCTCTAAGTAATTGATAAGCTTGTAGTAAATCAGCACTCTTGTTGACTGACAGGGGGCCCATTTAGAATAACAGAGTTGGAAGGGACCTTGGAGGTCTTCTAGTCCAACCTCCTGCTTAGGTAGGAAATCCTACACCACTTCAGACAAATGGTTATCCAACATCTTCTTCAAAACTTCCAGTGTTGGGACATTCACAACTTCTGGAGGCAAGTTGTTCCACCAGTTAATTATTCTCACTGTCAGGAAATTTCTCCTTAGTTCTAGGTTGCTTCTCTCCTTGATGTGTTTCCATCCATTGCTTCTTGTCCTGCCCTCAGGGGCTTTGGAGAATAGCTTGACTCCCTCTTCTTTGGGGCAGCCCCTGAGATATTGGAACACTGCTATCATGTCTCCCCTAGTCCTTCTTTTCATTAAACTAGACATACCCAGTTCCTGCAACCGTTCTTCATATGTTTTAGCCTCCAGACCCCTAATCATCTCCCAGGCTTCAATCCAATATAGAGAAATTCCCTGAGGATGGGCTCCAGCACGAGTCAGAAAGTTCAGAAGACTAAACCTCTGATCTCAGTGACCGACTCAGATTTGATCTTGCAACATTATCCTGGGACACATATATTTGCTTTTATTCGTGTTTTCATGTTGTTTGCTGTCCAGGATCTCATCGGATTGATGGTTGACCCTGTAAATAAATATTCATACATTTTGGCCTCTGGAAATATTGATTCTGGTTGCAGCTCGGGGTGGGCTTGTTCACTCTCAAAGGCATTGTTGAGTAAAAGGCTGAGTTGGATGGCAGTTTTTCTTGTCACTCAGATATATAATATAGCTGCAGGGATTGAAGGAAAACATGTTTGATTTGTTCCACATGCTTACGCTTCTTTGATCTTGTTCTCTGGTGAAACAATCTCAGCTGTTCATTGCTAAATAACCTGATTCCAAGTAGGTAAAAACTCTTTATGCTTATTGTTGTGTGGTCAAAGCATAATCTTCTATACTCAAGACAGATCAAAGCAGATCCAATATAATAATACTAATCATCTTTCAGATGGAGGAATATCCCTCCCAAACGTCTGGTCTGTGGCCACAGAATGGGTTGGTTGAGGTGGGAGGAAAGGAAATGCATGTAAAGGAGAAAATGTAAGAGAGTATACCAGAAAGGGGCAAATTTTAAAATTGGTTAACGATTGCCAAAATGATTCTTTCTTTTCTTTCAGGGTACTGTCAGGGAAAAGGTCATCGAATTGGGTTTGGTGAATGTTCTGGAAAAATCCTTCCTGCCAGAACGATCTAAGAAGGTGACAAAACATACAAAATGGAGAAGTTTGGAGATGTTTCTACGTTTGTTTGACATAAAGAAGCATAAAACCATTATGTCAGTTACAATGTTCTCTTTTTTTCTTCAGTCAATGTTTTTGGCAGTCTGATTTCTTGATATTTTCTTGACAAATATATTTTGGGAATACAACAATAATTGTGTTCCAAAGGTTTTTTTTTATCAGAAGGCCACTGGACTCTCTTAGTTTTTCCTTGAAGACTTTGCGCTTCTCATCCAACTGAAGAAGCTTCTTGGATGAGCAGCGAAACATCTTCAAGGAAAAACAAAGGAAGTCCAGTTGCCTTTTGAAAAAGCACTTTTGGGGCAACCATGGATGATTGAGAATCTCCATAAGTAAAGGTAAAGGTTCCCCTCGCACATATGTGCTAGTCGTTTCCGACTCTAGGGGGCGGTGCTCATCTCTGTTTCAAAGCCGAAGAGCCAGCGCTGTCCAAAGACGTCTCCGTGGTCATGTGGCCGGCATGACTCAATGCCAAAGGCGCACGGAACGCTGTTACCTTCCCACTAAAGGTGGCCCCTATTTTTCTACTTGCATTTTTTACATGCTTTCGAACTGCTAGGTTGGCAGAAGCTGGGACAAGGAACGGGAGCTCATCCTGTTATGCGGCACTAGGGATTTGAATCGCTGAACTGCCAATCGACAAGCTCAGCATCTTAGCCACTGAGCCACCGTGTCCCAAACTCCATCGACAACTCCATTTCACTTGAAATAACGCCTGCAATCTTTATGATTTCATTTGAAATAACGACTGAAATCTTGATGGTTTCATTTGAAATAATGACTGAATTTTTTTATGGTTTCACTTGAAATAACGACTGAAATCTTTATGGTTTCACTTGAAATAACGACTTAAATCGTAGGCACATAACCTGAGCTGAGCCTATAAATCTTTGAAAGTGGCCAAAAAAGAGCTTTCCGTTATTGCTACCGGTCTTTAATTCTACGGAAGATACACAGAGAGTAAGCATACTAGTTGGATCTAATTAATATAATCTCATGAATTACTAAATTGACATGAACCCAAAAACAATTTTTTTTTTCGTGGACCCCCCATACATCGTTTGCCCTACGTGGGGAAAGAAAGATGACAACCCCCACCGCCCAGGCCCTACTCAAATGCTAAGCAGTCTGGATAAAGCTGTTCACATTGGATTTAAATGCAGCCAACGTTGCTAAATACAGATTACTCTAGAGAAAGCTTTGAAAGAGAGCTCTAGTATCTAAAGAGCATTTTGTGCTACTTGATGTAATAGAACCGTCGTAGTTCCCCTCTCATGGAAACCTGGAAAAAAAGAGAGAGAGAGAGAGAGAGAGAGAGAGAGAGAGAGAGAGAGAGAGAGAGAGAGAGAGAGAGAGAGAGAGAGAGGCAATAGATTAGAAGGGCAAAGTGAAGAATTCAAGTAGATCTGCAGGCAGAGCTGGAATCGACGTACTCTCAAAATTTCTCCGTTGCTGTAAGCATCTTAGTGTGAAGAGGAGTCCTATTTAGTGCTTTCACCCTGATAAGGTGGCCACTTAATGTGCTTTCTTGCACCAAGTCCATGGTCGGTCCAAGGTGCAGAGGACTTGGGGGCTACCTTTCCCCCCCCCCCCCAAGCCTTTGGATTGGTCAGTCATCCAGGTGCTGTTCCTCCCACGTGGAGGTTGGGATGGCACTGTAAGGGTCCATGATCACTTTGGCACAGCGGATAATCATGACGATGAGGAAAAGGCAGAGGAAGACAAAGCACGCCAAAGTTAGTCCTTTATCCACATCGACAAAGGCAGGTTCAGGAGTTGGTCCTTCCATTGTTTGTGTCTCTCCACATCAGGGTTAATTCCTGCTGCTACCATGATTTTTTTAACCTGCAGGAAGTGACAGTATTGAATAAACAATCCATGCACCATCTTTAGAATTCTTTTTTTTTTTTCAGAATGCAAGTTTAAGGGGTTCTGCACTGATATATATTATCTCTCCCAGTATTAATAGCAATAGCACTTAGATTTATATGCCGCTTCATCATGCTTTACAGCCCTCTCTAAGCGGTTTACAGAGTCAGCATATTGTCCCCCAACAATCATTTTACCCACCTCGGAAGGACGGAAGGTTGAGTCAATCTTGAGACCGTCAGGATTGATCTGCTGGCAGTGGGCAGAATTAGCCTGCAATACTGCATTCTAACCACTGTGCCACCCATGGCTCTTTTAACATTGGAGACTCCAATTTACTTCGTTAAAATTCATCAGATTGGTGGGTGCCAATGACAGGTCCTTTTTAGTGGTGACTTCATATAGCTGGAATTATTTCTTTCAAAATGAAAGGGATTCGAACCAGTTGTGAAATTCAAATTTTTTTACTACCGGTTCTGTGGGCGTGGCTTGGTGGGTGTGGTGTGGCTTGGTGGGCATGGCAAGGGAAGGATACTACAAAATCTCCATTCCCATCCCAATCTGGGACCAGCCAGAGGTGGTATTTGCTGGTTCTCCGTACTACTCAAAATTTCCGCTACCGGTTCTCCAGAACCTGTCAGAACCTGCTGGATTTCACCCCTGATTCGAACTCCTGAACTGTCAACCTTTCGATCGACAAGCACAGCGTCTTAGCCACTGAGCCACCGCGTCCCTTTTTATTTTTTAAATAAAAAATAAAATAACCTTTTAAATATGCATAACCTTTCCATGGTTATATATATTTAAAAGATGTTAACAAATATACAAAACAATATACCAAAAAAAATTATCATTGGAAACATTCTAGCTTTGAGGGAGCATCTACAAAGAATATTAGAAATAACTACTATTGAAGCAATGCTTAAATTCCAATGGAGCCATCACGATCCAAAATATAAAAGGTTGAGAATTTTTTTTTCACCCTTAATAATATGAAAAGGCATCTTGATCACATTGCAAGAATAGCTCAGGAAAACAGATTTGGAAAGGCTGTTACAGATTGAGTCAAATCTTACAATAGCTGTTGTGATCCCGAGCATTTCTTATGAGACTTACCCTGGATTTGGTCTTTGTTTGCTCAGTTCCTGGAGTAGGGCAGCTTCACCAAGATTCAGGAAAACCGATTCTTAGGAATAGGCGTAGCATCCCTGTTAAGGCTGGATGTTGCTTCCCTTTTATTTCCTTTTAAATGTGTGTTCCTGCAATGACACCATTTTAGGTCAAATCTTTTGCAAAGAGAACTAACTTCAACGCTAAGCATTGGCGTTGTTAACCATGGTTTGTTTAAAAAACGAATCTAACTAATGGGTCTCTTTTCACAGAGCCTGCTATGCCACATTTTTCTTGCAAAGAAACAGAGGTTTCGATTCAGATTTTTAAGAAGTATCCTGCTGTATTTCCAACCGTGCAAACTGAAGATAGCCCTCTCCAAAGTGAAGAGGTTATTTCCCCTCTTCATTGCAGGCAAATTCTTTGTTGCATTGTGCATTTCCACATCCCATCCAAGTTTTAATGTCTCTGGAGTTTTATAAGAGTTGCTTAATTATCAGCCACCCTTTCAATTTTACACCCGTGAAGCAGCTTCTAATTTCCGTTTCAGGTCCATTAACCATCCCAACTGCTATTTAATCATCTTGCAGTAGCTGTGAATATCCAACTTTGATTTTTTAAAAAAACACCAAAAAACCCCACATCTCTTGTTTCTCAGATTATGAAGTGATAGAAAAAGCAGCCAAATGACTTCAAATACCCAGACGACAATATGCGGGAACTACAATTTCACCCCTTAAAAACGAATTGTCCTTTTTTCAGGAAAGAAATAAGCTTCTTAATTAAGCTGTAGGGAATCCTTTCATTTGGCTGCAGCTCCTTTTCTGTATATTTTTTTTCTTTTTGTATAGTTCTCTGAGTCAGTTCCTTTGGTTAATTATGTAATTTGGAAAGCCACATCAATTTTTATATACCTCATTTAATTCGTGGCAGTTTTCTTGCTGCAAGACACCAGAGTTTCCCTGAACAGAGGTTTCCGGGATTTTTTTTTTAATTAAAAAAAAAAACTGGAGTCAAAGAGTATTTATAGAACAGTTTCCAAGTGGACTTTTACAAATCAGAACCTGCAAAAGATGGGCCTCTTGTGATTATCTGGAAATATGTGATAAGATTTGATGACGGGGTCAAAATGATCAAATCTGGGGGATTATTTTTTTTTGTCCAAAAATATGTTAAGTGACTCCTCCATTTTTCTCCTTTCCTTTCTATCTAATAAACATGCATTCTTGTACATAACTATTCCTTTATGTATTTTTGTTTTAAAAACATGCACTGCAAGATTCGCATAGAATTGCTTTCTGTCTATCTCTCTGTCTCCTCTCTTTCTGTGTTTGGGAAGTTATTTAATTTAAAATGCAAAATGCATTCCATCCAATTGAAAGAAAAGTTGGAGCTGCAACTTCCAAAGCAACTGATATAGCTGACCAAATGGTTTGATATCTGATATTGTGAAGATTTATTTATTTTATTTATCAAATATAAGACCTGCCCATCTCCCTCACAGATGAACTCTGTGCTCTGGGTCTGTTTTGCACGTTATACAGAAATTGAGAAATTGCTTTAGAGGGTTATAGCATGGCTCCCTCCAGTCCATTCATCTCCTCTCTCCTTCCCTCCCTTTTTCCTTTTTCTCCTCTCCTCTCTGCTCCCTTCCACTTCCCTTTTCCTTTCCTTTCCTTTCCTTCCTTGTTTCTCTCTTTCCTTCCTTTCCTTTCCTTTCCTTTCCTTTCCTTTCCTTTCCCTCCTTTCCTTTCCTTTCCTTTCCTTTCCTTTCCTTTCCTTTCTTTCTTCTCTCTTCCTTTCCTTTCCTTTCCTTTCCTTCCCTTGTTTCTCTCTCTCTTTGCTTTCCTTTCCTTTCCTTTCTTTTCTCTTCCTTTCCTTTCCTTTCCTTTCCTTTCCTTTCCTTTCCTTTCCTTTCCCTTTCCCTTCCCCTTTCCTTTCCCTTTCCCTTTCCCTTTCCCTTCCCTTCTCCTTTCCCCTGCCCTTCCCTTTCCTCTTCCCTTTCCCACTTGTCTCCATCCCTTGCAAATTCTTTTTTTTTTTTGCAACTAACATGCTGCATCAGGTTGAGGTTGACAGTTAATGAGATTAAACCTAGCTAATGTCTGTTCATTAGGTTTAAATTAATAGAGCGAATGCTTTTAAAACAAGCTTGGAAGTCATGCAGTTCCATCTTAACGTTTGCAACTGAGTCAGTAACTCTCAATGGGGATCAGAAATAAAGCTTGGACTCCAGATCTCAAACGTGGACATCTCATGACAGTTCTGTAGCTAAGCATTCACAAAACTCTTCTTACAAATTCTCCTTTGGCCAGAACTGGTGCACTGGGTTGTTATTGTGTGGCCTATCAGAATGATTTATTTCAATTATACATTCTTGACTACATATCACGATCAATCCAATGCTTGAATTTCAATAACCTGGAGATAATTCATAATATCTCCATAAAGAGCCTTGATAGTACAGTGGTCTACGCACCCTGTTATTAACACAGCTGCCTGCAATTACTGCAGGTTCGAATCTCTCCAAGGCTCAAGGTTGACTCAGCCTTCCATCCTTTCTAAGGTAGGTGGAAATGAGGACCCAGTTTGTGGGGGCAATAAGCTGACTTTGTATAAATATACAAAAGTATGAAGGCTATTGCTTAACGCATTGTAAGCCGCCCTGAGTCTCCGGAGAAGGGCGGCATATAAATCAAATTTATATATATATCCCACTCGCTACGATTTAAAAACCATTCAAGCATCACGCTGGGCAGCCCATCACTTAAATCCAAAGCGTGGCCCCTGTTGCCAAGATGGCCTTTTCCTCCTCCTGATATACGGTTTGTTTACTCTGTATAATACAGGTAGTCCTCAACTTATGACCGCAATTGAGCCCAACAGCAACGTTGCTAAGTGAGACATTTGTTAAGTGAGTTTTTTGCCCTGATTTTGCAACCTTTCTTGCCCAGCGAATCATTGCAGTTGTGAAATTAGTAACACGAGGTTGTTTAAGTGAATCCGGCTTCCCCGTGGACTTTGCTTATCAGAAGGTCAGAAAAGGGGATCCTGTGACCCCGAGACACTGCAACCGTCATAAATGTGAATCCGTTGCCAAGCCTCTGAATTTTAATCAGGTGGCCACGGGAATGCTGCAATGGTCGTATGTGTGAAAAACAGTCATAAGTCCCTTTGTTTCAGTACTGTTGAAGCTTTGGCTAGTTGATATTACTATGAAAAAGCAAAAAGTTGTGATTTGATGTTAATGAATGATGCAAAAGGGGACACTGCAACGGTCATAAATAGGAGTCAATTGTCAAGCATCCGAATTTTGATCACGTTGTTAGGATATGGTTTGAGCCTAACAAGTTGTCCAGGTAATATAAGTGTACTGTAACTTTAATCTGTAAATGTATTATATTACTTTAAGGTTTTCTTGCTGATTCATTGTAATGCTGAGTCATGCTGTAATTAGGTAATGACTGGTTGTGAGAGTATTTAAGCAAGGTATTGTAACGTGTTCAGTTGCTGCTATGATATGCTGCCATTGTGTATGGAGCTGATATGATATGGTACCAGAGTATGATATGCTGCCATAGTGAAGAGTTGATATCATTCTGCTAATCATCGTTTGATGGAATCTGCTACCATCGTGGTTTGTGAACCAGAGTGAGTTTGTTATTCTAACCAATTAATGTTTGTTTGGTAAGAAGATATCTGTAACTACTGGACTGATTTAACTGGCAAAGACTTGGAATTTGTTTAAAGACTATGAGACTTTTTCTATAGTTTTTTTACTATAAAGTAAGCTTTTGATAAACCAGTTTGCATATCTCTTATTCATTGCTCTCAGCAATGTTTCCTTGTGCATTTACTCTGCTGGTTGGTAACACAACACCAATATCCTGATTATGGGAATGCTGTTATTAAGTGTGAAAAATGGTCCAAAGCAGAGGTGGGTTTCAGTGGGTTCTGACCAGTTCTGGAGAACTGATAGCGGAAAATTTGAGTAGTTCGGAGAACCGGTAAATACCACCTCTGACTGGCTCTGCCCCCATCTATTCTCTGCCTCCCAAGTCTCAGCTGATCGGGAGGCAATGGGTATTTTGCAGTATCCTTCTCCTGGAGTGGGGTTGGAATGGAGATTTTACAGTATCCTTCCATGCCACGCCCACCAAGCCATGCCCACCAAGCCACACCCACAGAACTGATAGTAAAAAATGTTGAAACCCACCACTGATCCAAAGTCATTTTTTTCAGTGCTGTTGTAACTTCGAACAATGAACTGTTGTAAAGTAGTGGCCAAAATTGGGGAAACCTTTTGGGAACAGTGTATTTTCTAAAGCTAGCTAATAACACCACTTTTTTTTAGTAGTACCATAAAATTATATATCAATGGAAAGATAATTTAATCAAGAATGTAATGCCATAACTTTTATGAAGGTTTTGCTATTAGAATAGCAGTTACAGTATAAAGAAGAAAAGTGAAACACGTACAGAAACCGAGATCTACAAAAATGATCACCATGTCTGTTAATGCTTAGTTGGGTAACCTTTAGCATGAATTATGCCATTACAATGTCTTCCCGTGGAGTGAACCAAGTCTTTTAGTTCTGCAGCTGTTCTAATGTGAAACCAAGATTGAAGGATGGCGTCGGTTAACTGGGTTTTATTGCTGGGTTGCTTCTGAGTTTCTTTAGTCACCTCCATAGATTTTCAATTGGGTTAAGTCTGGGCTATTCCCAGTGTCAGCATTGGAAGCCATATTAGGTTATTCCAGCAGTGGAATATGATTATCTTGAAACTCCAAAAAAAAAAAAGATGATGTTATTAGCCGTCAAACCTCAAAAATACACTTTTCCCAAAAGGTTTCTGTAAGTTGAGGACTACCTGTGTGTTCGTTTGCAGCATCCAGGTTTACTGGAGTGGAAGCCCAGGTGGAGAACTCTAGCTGACAGCTGAAGTTTCTGCTCCAAAAACACTTTCTGGGGAACCAGCCAATGTCCTAAGCCATTCTAACACAGAACCGACTTGAATGAATAGCTGGAAACTCCCCTGGATTTTTTCCCAAGCTATAAATCAGGTTGATGGCCTTTATGATGCTTTTAATGTCAACTGGTGGTTAAATAACAATCCCTGATTTTCCTTCTCAACAAGTGCAGTGGGAATGGTGCCATCCGTAGCCTGAATTAAAGTTCCATTCAGAAGTTCCTGCGTGAGAATTTGAATGCATATAACACAGGGGGGAAAAATTGGATGGGGGAGTGAAATTCTGACCACTTGCATGTGATTTTCACTTGTGTCATTGAGGGAGTTGGCACAGAGCTCAAATTTCCAAGAAATCTATTGAGGTCGGGCAGCCTCCCAATATTTCTAGATTGCCTGAATTCTTGCCTGTCCTAGAACAGTTCCCAAAGGTACAACAGTGGTTGTGTTACACAAATGTTAGAAAAGTTGAGAGTCAGAACTCGAGAGTTATACAGTAGTATCTCAGTACGAGGGCCGAAATGTAGCAGTGAAATCCAGCAGGTTCTGACAGGTTCTGGAGAACTGGTAGCAGAAATTTTGAGCAGTTCGGAGAACCAGCAAATACCACCTCTGGCTGCCCCCAGAGTGGGGTGGGAATGGAGATTTTGCAATATCCTTCCCCCAGGAGGGGGGAGGGAATGGAGATTTTGCAGTATCCTTCCCCTGCCACGCCTACCAAGCCACACCATGCTCACCAAGCCACGCCCACAGAACCGGTAGTAAAAAAAATTGGATTTCACCACTGACTGTAAGTAGATGCAATGCAATGTTTTGCAAGTTGCAAATAACTGCATTAAGTTTGAACAAACCAGATAACTAAGAATTGTTCTGGCCTCATTCACTGAGTTTTTCCATATCCCAGTCACACATCCTAAATGTGCACACAGATACACACATGAAATACTTATGGATGCATGCATGGACATGTGCATTTTAAAATTAGGATGAAAAGAGCTTGAATTTTTTTCTGGTTTTTTTTTTTTAAATGGAAGAACTATTTATAAGCTCCCAAGTGTGTTTCATAAACTTGAGGGAATCGGTGAAAAAAAAAAAAAAAAAGGAAAGCAATTAAACTGAAATGTGATCTCTTTCTTGTCTGTCAAGGTTATTGGCACATGCAATGAAAAGCCGAGTTGGGATTGTTCTGGTTTCTGTGTGTCTTCAGGCGTCTTTGTCTGAGCCAATGTTTTTGCTTTGTAGTTTGTCAGACGATATGTCCACACCATCCATCTTTCACTCCGGGCGAAGGGGTTCTGATTAGTTTTATGAGCATATTTGTGTTGGTAAGCTAGTCATGCACAGAGGTGAAAGTAAGGTGTGCCTGTTTATGCAATGGTGCTTTTGGTTATTCATTTTTTACTCAACAACAAGAGTTAAGAGTTTGGATCAGGACTTAGACTGCGCTTAGAATATAGCCTCAAAAGGTTTGATAAAAGTCTTTGTTGTGGGGAAAAAGAAAAATTGAAGCAAGATCAAATCCTATCATGGATTTGATGCTTGAATTAAGGACCAAGCTTGTTAGAAGTAAAAGGAAGGAATGTAGAGTTGGTTGGTTTGACCGGAGTTAAAATAAGACATATTTCTATAAAGCTTTGGTCAATCTTTCTGGATTTTTTGCTGACATCAGAAGTGGAAAGTTGATGTTTTGCATATAGATAAGGGATGGGTTCAGGGAGGAAGAGATATTTGTAACCATTTGGGGGTAAAGAAATATGAAGTTTATTTATATTTGTTTTGACAAAGATTGGAAGTAGCCTCATTATGTGTTTCCTTTCTTTTTATGTTCTTTCTTTGCACTTTTTATCCTTTTTCTCTATTTTCTCTGAGTATAATTTGTATTTGCTTTAATGTAATTAAAATTGTTCTTTTTTTTTTGCTTTCTGTTTTACTTTTTTTCCCTTTCCTTGAAGATTTTGTTCTTTCTATGGCTACATCCCTTATCCCCGCAATAAGGAGCCATAGAGTAATAAGAGAGGGAAAAAAAACTAAAGGGTTTAGGGGTAAGAGGAAGACTGAAAGTTACAAAGAAGGGCAGAAATGAATGAACTAAAAACTAAAAATCTTGGAAGGTGATAAATAGGATATTTTCAATAGTGATGGAAAGCAGGGTGACAACTTCTAAAAAATATACATGCACTGGCACATATTTTTTTAACAGATTAACAGAGTTGGAAGGGATCCTGTAGATCATGTAGTCCAACCCCCCACCCCCGCCCAAGCAGGAGACCCTACACCATTTCTGACAAATTTGTGCAGACAGATAAATAGATAGATAAGCAGTGTCTATCTCTACAGGAGATTCCCTTGCGAGTATTTCTTGCCAATTGATCTGTTATGGTTCAGCTGCCTACATAACAGTACAAGCTACAAGTTCAAGATGTTCTCCCATTTTCTCCGGAATCATCTGCTGGGCTCTTTGACTTGTGCTCCAAGCTGATTCCCAGGTTTATGGCTGTCGAGTCTAATTCAGCCTTTCATTTTTAATTGGGTTCTAAGGTTACCCGTCTAGGAAGCAGCTGTCAAATTAATATATGCTGTGACCTACTCTTGGAGAAGTGGACTGAAGTACTCAATTTCCTGGAAGAGGTGCAAGTTTAAGATAAAAGGCAGGAGAGGGCATATCTATCCATCCTTCCTCCTTTGCCCTGAGTCCAAGTCAACTTTTGGTGGCTATTGCTATGAATATGTAGCGCTCTTCCCTTGCTTAAACAGAAGAGCGTTCTGGAGCTTTTCCTCATCATTTCTGGATTTTATTATCTTGAATAGCTAAGTATCACCTGCAAACACGACCACTGTTTACTGCCTATCCCTAACTCAAGATCATCCATGAACAAATTTATAAAAAAAGGGCAATGGATCCTTGAGAGATACCACTTATTTCTCCCATGAATGAAGGCAAACATACGTGTCCCAGGAGAATGTCGCAAGATTGAATCTTGGTTGGTTACCAGGACTAGAGGTTTAATCTTTTGAGCTTTCAGACTCATGCTGGAGCCCATCTTCAGGGAATTTTTTTTCTACAGAATGTGTGTTTTAGGCTATTCTGTGAGTGGTATTTATGTGGTGCCTTTTTATTGGCTGATTGGTGTGTTGGTGCAGTGGTTAGAGTGCAGTACTGCAGGCTACTTCAGCTGACTGCTAGCTGCAGTTCAGCAGTTCAAATCTCACCAGGCTCAAGGTTGCCTCAGCCTTCCATCCTATATAAGTCTAAGTGCTGTTGCCCTTCCTTCCTTCCTTCCTTCCTTCCTTCCTTCCTTCCTTCCTTCCTCCCTCCCTCCCTCCCTCCCTCCCTCCCTCCCTCCCTCCCTCCCTCCAGGTTGACTCAGCCTTCCATCCTTCCGAGGTTGGTAAAATGATGACCCAGATTGTTGGGGGCAATATGCTGACTCTGTAAACCACTTAGAGAGGGCTGTAAAAGCACTGTGAAGCGGTATATAAGTCTAAGTGCTATTGCTATTGCTATGTAAAGCACTATGAAATGGTATATAAGTCTAAGTGCTAAGTGATATTGCTATGGCAGGCTAACTCTGCCTACTGCAGCAGTTCGATCCTGACCAGCTCAAGGTTGACTCAGCCTTCCATCCTTCCGAGGTGAGTAAAATGAGGACCCAGATTGTTGGGGGCAAATATGCTGACTCTGTAAACCGTTTAGAGTGGGCTGTAAAAGCACTGTGAAGCGGTATATAAGTCTAAGTGCTATTGCTAAGTGCTATGGATGGCTAGCAATTGGCTGTTGTTTCCTTTTGCTGCCAAGCCCTCTGCTCCTAAGTAGTTGATAAGCTGGTGGTGAATCAGCACTCCTGTTGACTAACAAGGGGCCCATTTCCCAGCCTTCAATAATTTCCCTGGCTGTTTTTGTATCTGCTCGGCCAACAATCTTAGTAGCTGCAAACTTGCATGTGTGTGTCTTTGTTCATTGCAATGTGAGGCTACCAGTGAGTTCAGGACTCCTCATCTCCTCCCCTCCCCTTCTATTCTTGCCATCTGATGGTTAACCTTCCTCCTCATTTGTCCTACATAGTCGCAGAATAAATACGCACCACATAAATACAAGTCACAGACTAGCCCAAAACGCACGTATTCCAGTAGAGAGAAGTTCCCTGAAGATGGGCTCCAGCATGAATCCAAAAGCTTCGAAGAAGACTAAACTTCTGGTCACAGTGACTGACCCAGATTCGATCCTGCAACTTATTTCTCTTCTCTTGAGGAAGTGTGCTGGTTGAGCCATTGCTTCACTCCATTGAACTGTGTTGGACTGTCTCTTTAACACGCCATTTTCGGACAAGCTGGGCCGATCACTAGAGGAGGGTTCCAAGCTATTTGGAGGCAGGAGGAATGACTCACACAAGGACATAAATGCATCTTCTCTGATGTTATCAATTAATGGGGGAAGATTAAGTCATATATCACCTGGAAAGGGGAATTGAAAATAAGCTCTAGTTATTAATAGTCTCCCACTGTGCCCTTTGAATAAGTCCTCCGATATGGAGGCTCTTGCTATGTAGACCAGCTGCTAAGAGATGTAGAGTGTTGCATATTTTCACTGGCAAGAGAGCTGGTAAGAAAATTGGCTGGTGATTTAGAATCAGAAGTTGCTGCCTTTTATTATTCCCAATGACTCGTCTGTCTAACTCAGTGTTTTTCAAACTTGGCATTTTTAAGTTGAATAGAATAGAATAGAATAGAATAGAATAGAATAGAGTAGAGTAGAGTAGAGTAGAGTAGAGTAGAGTAGAGTAGAGTAGAATAGAATAAAATTCTTTATTGGCCAAGTGTGATTTGGACACACAAGGAATTTGTCTTTGGTGCATATGCTCTCAGTGTACATAAAAAGACAAGATACATTCATCAAGAATAAAGAGATACAACACTTAGTAATAGTCAAGGTTAATAATAAGCTATCAAATCGTACTAGGAAACAAATAAAAATTGAAAGATACAAGCAACATGGTTATAGTAATAAGTGTGAAGAGATAGATATGGAAGAGAAGAATAATAGTAATACAGTCTTAGTAAATTATTTGACAGTGTTGTGGGAATTAGTTGTTAAGCAGAGTGATGGCATTCGTTCTTGTGTCTAGTTGTTCTGGTGTGCAGTGCTCTATGGCAGTGGTCCCCAACCTTTTTATCGCCGCGGCCCGCTGAGCGCGCGCAGGGGTGGGGGCACGGCCCAGGAGCTTTTGCGCATGGCCCATTGCGCACGGCCCAGGAGCCTTTGCGCTGCAGCGTTCATGTCCCCCGGCCGCTGCGCGGCCCGGTGCCAGGTACTCCACGGCCCGGCACCGGTCCGTGGACCGGGAGTTGGGGACCACTGCTCTATGGCATTGTTTTGAGGGTAGGAGTTGAAACAGTTTATGTCCAGGATGCGAGGCATCTGTAAATATTTTCACAGCCCTCTTTTTGACTCGTGCAGTATACAGGTTCTCAATGGAAGGCAGGTTGGTAGCCATTGTGTTTTCTGCAGGTCTAATTATCCTCTGAAGTCTGTGTCTATTTTGTTGGGTTGCAGAGTCAAACCAGACAGTTATGGAGGTGCAGATGACAGACTCAATCATTCCTCTGTAGACCAGGGGTCTCCAACCTTGGCAACTTTAAGACTTGTGGACATCAATTCCCAGAATTCCTCAGCCAGCATGCTGGCTGGGGAATTCTGGGAGGTGAAATCCAGACGTCTTTAAGGTGCCATGGTCGAGAAACACTGCCCAGCCTAATCTAACTGGACTGGCAGCAATTTTTCAGTCAATAAAATAAATAAATGTTATGAGTGACCTATTTCTTTTAACAATAACTGGAATAGATCAAGGCCAAAAGAGAGTGAAACTTTCGGGTACTTACGAGACCGCCTTCTGCCACCAATAGCCTCTCACCGCCCAGTACGCTCCCATAGAGAGGGGCTTCTCAGGGTGCCGTCAGCCAAACAATGTCGACTGGCGGCCCCCAGGGGGAGAGCCTTTTCTGTGGGGGCACCCACCATCTGGAACGAACTCCCCCCAGAGATACAGAAGATTCCGGATCTGCGCACTTTCCGCCGTGCCCTCAAAACATTCCTGTTTCAGCAGGCCGGCCTGGCCTAACTTTCCCTTTATATTGCTTTTTGATTTTATTTTAAACTGGGATGTCTTGAATTATCTAGGACCAGAATGTTTAGTATATTTTAATTGGTTTTTTATTATTAACGTTTGTATTACATGTATTTTTATCGTTCGCTGTTCACCACCCTGAGTCCCTTAGGAATAGGGCGGTATATAAATTTAATAAATAAATAAATAAATTCTGACGTTCAAGACTCGTATAAGAGTCAATGCCAAGTAGAATGTAGTTAAACAATAGAAGATCCCTAACAGTTTGAGTAGTTGCATAGTGAAATTCTCTGTCTTTGAACTTATGGATTCTTCTTGGTTGCCTGTACTAAAACAGAGTCTAGGTAGTCATCTGAAATTCAGATAATCAGCTGAGGTTGCCCCGTGGAGGTGGCTTATACCTCCTAGAATTCCAACCAGTTAATTGGATATTTCTAGTTTGAAGGGAGGGAGGAAAGGTCTAGACTGGGAGAGGGCTTCAAAATTCCACTTCTATGTTTTTGTGGGAAGAGCAAGCATAGTAATGAGGAACCATTACTAAATGCCTTGGTTAGAAAACTGACAAAGCTGGGCATCAGGATATAAACTACTCGGACAACAAGGAAGTCAAAACATAAGAGAGTCAGTTTGGTTTAGGGGTTAAGGCGCCAGGTTAGAAAGCGAAGATTATGAGTTCTAGTCCCGTTTTAGGCACGAAAGCCAGCTGGGTGACTTTGGGCCAATCACCAGGAGACTGTGAGTTCTAGTCCCAATTTAGTTATAAAAGCCAGCTGGGTGATCTTGGGCCAGAAACTCTCTCTCAGCCCAACCGACCTCACAGGGCAGTCGTAGGGAAAAGAGGAAGGAGGAAGGTGTGTTGGATAGGTCCACTGCCTTGAGTTATTTGTAAAAATAATAAAAGGCAGGTAAAGGTTCCCCTCACACATATGTGCTAGTCGTTCCTGACTCCAGGGGGCGGTGCTCATCTCCGTTTCAAAGCCGAAGAGCCAGTGCTGTCCAAAGACATCTCCGTGGTCATGTGGCCGGCATGACTCAACGCCAAAGGCGCACGGAACGCTGTTACCTTCCCACCAAAGGTGGCCCCTATTTTTCTACTTGCATTTTTTTAATGTGCTTTCGAACTGCTAGGTTGGCAGAAGCTGGGACAAGTCACGGGAGCTCACCCCGTTACACGGCACTAGGGATTCGAACCACCGAACTGCCAACCTTTCGATTGACACGCTCAGCGCCTTAGCCACTGAGCCACCATGTCCCTTAAATAAAGGCAAGATACAAATAAATAAAATAAATACAATACTAAAGCTAGAGAGGAACTTTGGCCCTGCAGATTTCTTTCTCCCCCATCTCCCCCAATGGATCCTTTGTCGTTAAATGAGGCTTGCTTTTCCCAACCCCGTTTAATGAAATGATGTCAGCCAGGCCTTCTCTGCTAGCAGCAACCAGCGATCAGATTCTGCTGACACTGCTCCAAACTGCCAAAAGTTGCTGCTGAAGAAATAAAGAATAGCTGTAAAAATTTGGCTGCATCTGGAAAAACCAGCTTAGGAACCAAATTCATCTTCCTACACTGAGGGCACATTAATAACACTATCAGCATTTAACTTTTTGCTCTGCAAGTCCCAGATTTAAAGTGTGAAGGTGGGAAAGCACGGATGCTTCTGTGATAGATAGGTAGGTAGGTAGGTAAGGTAAGGTAAATGATAGATAGATAGATAGATAGATAGATAGATAGATAGATAGATAGATAGCAGAGGTGGGTTTTAGCAGGTTCTGACCAGTTCTGGAGAACCAGTAGCGGAAATTTTGAGTAGTTTGGAGAACCAGTAGTAAAAATTCTGACTGGCCCCGCCCCCATCTATTCTCTGCCTCCCAAGTCCCAGCTGTTTGGGAGGAAATGGGGATTTTGCAGTATCATTTCCCCGGAGTGGGGTAGGAATCGAGATTTTACAGTATCCTTCCCCTGCCACGCCCACCAAGCCATGCCCACCAAGCTATACCTACAGAACCGGTAGTAAAAAAATTTGAAACACACCACTGTAGGTAGGTGGGTTAGGTAAGGTAGATGATAGATAGATAGATAGATAGATAGATAGATAGATAGATAGATGGATGGATGGATGGATGGATGGATGGATGGATGGATGGATGGATAGATAGATGGATAGATAGATGGATAGATGGATAGGTAGGTAGGTGGATAGATTGGATAGATCATGGATAAATCATGGATAGATAGGAGAGGGGGGGAGAGAGAGAGAAAGAGAGAAAGAATAAAAGAAAGTGCGAAATGAAGCTGAAAATCAACTTAGTCCTTTACCTTCCACAACTGTGTGTTATTTCTGGTTGTTTTTATTTGCCTGACTACACAAATATGTACAAAACCACTTGGAAACTTGGTGGAATGAAACATGCACGGAGAACACATTTTTAATTTAAAACTCTGCCCTCTTCTTGAAGGAGGAGAAGGCATCAATGGCACAGGACCAAGTTATAAATGCTCCCCTGTTTCATATTGCAAGGTTTTCTTTTGAAAAAGTCAATATCCAACGATAAAGCAGCCTCTTGATTGGAATTGCAAGATTTTCTTTCTTTCTTTTTTTTTTTAAAAAAAGGTCAATATCCAATGATAAAGCAACCTCTTGATTGGAATCAATCTAAAATAGCTCTAAAAAGCAATGCAAGCTCTGGAGTTTTCGAGGACTCTTAATTGTAAAAAAGCAAGGGGTTGGGACAAAACAAATAAATGGATAGAGAAACCCTGTTTTTCAAAATTGGGGTTGGACTAGATGACCTATAAGGTCCCTTCCAACTCTGTTAATCTGTTAAAGTCCGTTAAAATCTACCTTGAGTTAGAGTTTATAGACTGAAGGAATTGGTCAGTGGGGTGGGTGATTAAGGTTGGGTTATACTTAGTGCTCAAGGACCAAAACGGAAAAAAAAACAAAACAGTTTTTCCAGCTGGAAAAACACAAAACCACTGTAGCAAATCTCATTTCTGCCCAAAGTAAAGCGTATCAGCTTTTTGTCTGGCAGAGAACAGAAATAATTACTACAGGGTCTGTGGCAGCCAAGCTGAAGAGTAACTGTAGATGGTGCATTAGATAACAGTCACTGAAAACAACCAGGGTAGAATTACCTAGTGGTTAAAAAGATTTAAGCCCAAGATATCAACTGCATTAAGCTGTAAATGCCTTTTCTGGGTTTTGTTCCTTTATGCCATTTTTCCTCCTATGGGATGGATGTGTCCTCCTATCATGGCTATGGATGTGTCAGTGAAGATTCTCAATCATCCAGGTAAACTTGTCTGAAGTTTGAGTCATGGCAACTGGATAGATTAGATTAGATTAGATTAGATTAGATTAGATTAGATTAACAGAGTTGGAAGGGACCTTGTAGGTCATCTAGTCTAACCCCCCGCCCAAGCGGGAGATCCTTCATTTTGGATAAATGGCAGTCCAATCTCTTCTTGAAAGCCTCCAGTGATGAAGCTCCCACAACTTCTGAAGGCAACTTCTGTTCCATTGGTTGATTGTTCTCACTGTCAGAAAGTTCCTCCTCATTTCCAGGTTAAATCTCTCCTTGATCAGTTTCCATCCATTATTCCTTGTCTGGCCCTTCGGATGCTTTGGAATATAGCTTGACCCCCCTCCTTTCTGTGACAGCCCCTTAAGTATTGGAACACTGCTATCATGTCTCCCCTGGTCCTTCTCTTCACTAGACTAGCCATGCCCAGTTCCTCTCAACCATTCTTTGTATGTTTTAGTCTCCAGTCCCCTAATCATCCTGGTTGCTCTTCTCTGCATTCTTTCTAGCGTCTCAACATCTAGTGTGGTGCCAAAACTGGATGCAGTACTCTTAAGTGTGATCTTACTAAGACTTTACAGAGTGGTATTAGTACCTTACTTGATCTTGATTGTATCCCTCTGTTAATGCAATTTAGGATTGCATTGCTTTTTTGGCTGCCGCCACACACTGCTGGCTCATATTTAGCTGGTTGTCTACTAAGACTCCAAGATCCCTCTTATGGTTACTGCTATTAAGCCTGGTTTCACCCAGTCTATATGTGTACTTCTGGTTTTCCTTAACTAAGTGTAAGACTTTACTTTTCTCTACATTGAATTTCATTTTGTTAGATAGGGCTTCTGACCCAACCTTCAAACTGCAGAAATGGATTGCCATTGCCTATGTCCAGGGTAGTGGAAGAGTTGTTTGGCTTGACAATTTAACAGCCCTAGATTCCTGTACTCTCTTATCCAAGTATTAATAAGGTCAGTCCTACTTAGCTTTTCCAGATCGGCCACAATTGGTTAACTGCTGCCACTTAGCTCAGCTTTTTCATTGTCTGTGAACCTGTTAAAATTGGGCTGGGTAGAATGGAGTTTATTACTTTGTCCTTGCAGTTACACTAAACTGTGTGTTTTCCACGCAAACACAAAGTCCATTCCCCGCTCTCCCAATCAGTCACTCCAGATTGATTGAGGAATCCAGAGGGATCTATATGACTGCCTGTTCTACTCTAATTATTCTTTATACTAGATATTTCCTTTGGCTTCTTTCTGATACTTCAGTGTTTGCTCTGAAATCTCATTGGGATGCTAATTCGTAATATAAGCTACTTTGCAAATTAGGGAGAAAAGGGAAACAAAGAACCTACCTGACTGGGATTATTATTTGCAATAGAAGAGAACATATGTAGCTCAGAGTTAAACTGTAGAGTCCTTGGTGGGTTTGTTTTTTTTTACTTTCATTTTTTGCTTGCAGATATCTCATTACCAGACTAGGAAACAATATCAGTGCTAGTGAGCATGGGGTTTGCTCCATTTAGCTTGCCTCATCAGTGTTGTAAAGATTATTGTTTTCCCCTTGGTATTTCCTTGATTAGGGTATTTTTTTCCGCTTGACAGTTTGTCATCATTAGCACTGATGATGTTACCTAATTGGGTAATGAAATGTCTGCAAGCAAAGGTCTAAGGAGATTCTCAGTCATCCAGGTCATGATTGTCCCAAAGATGCTTTTTCAAGCCTTTTTTTCAGGCGCCATGGTGGTGCTGTGGTTAGAAGGCAGTATTGCAGGCAAACTCTGCCGACTGTCAGGAGTTCGATCCTGATCAGTTCAAGGTTGACTCAGCCCTCGATCCTTCCCAGGTAAAATGAAAATCCAGATTGTTGGGGGCAAAATGCTGACAGTGTAAACTGCTTAGAGAGGGCTATAAAGCACCGTGAAGTGGTATAGAAGTCTAAGTATTGCTTTTGAAAAAAACACTTTTGGGTCTATCCTGTTTCCTCCAAAATAAGACATTCCCTGATAATAAGCCCAATCAGGCTTTTGAGTGCATGGCAATAAGGCCAGGCAAACGCTTATTTCAGGGTTCAAAAAAATATAAGACAGGGTCTTATTTTCGGGGAAACATGGTACAAGCAAATCACCAAGGTCGGAGATCACCAAGGATACCCTGATTACTATTTAAAATAAAAATCTCAACTTTCTTACCAATGATCTTTCATTTAAAAAAAAAACAACACCTGTACTTTTGTCTTGCCACCTTATTAAGTTGTGCAAAGAAACAATGGGGCTCTGTTGGTAGCATTTCTCAGGCCCTCCAGCAAATGCAATTACGACTTCTTTTCCGAAAAGAAAATAATGACTTCCGGAGCTCTATTTCTTCATATATATATTTTTTTCCACGGACCACTGAACAGGTGCAACATTTCAGCGTGAGAGAATTAGATTTAGGAAATCCAAGATATCTCTCGGGCTCTCTGAAGGTCACGATTAGCGATTGCATCTCTCTACTCTCTCCTTAATTCCTTTTCTTACAGGGGAATTAATAATTGATCCTCCCGAATGATCCCTCTGAGCAAAGCTACAGTTTTCATTTAGAAAATGGAAAAGGGCGTCGGGTTTAATTATTTATTTATTAATTACATTTATGGGGCCGCCCGTCTCACACACACACACAAAGTGTCTCTTTGAGCTCTTCTTTAGGGAAAACTCTTCCGCCAGCTCCATGGGCGAAGAGTTGGTTTGCAGCCCATAATGCTTCTCCAATGCTTTATGGATGCTAAAAAAAAAAATAGACTAATGAATATAACCATTGAAAAAGGGACACGGTGATAACTATGTTTGCCTCTTTGCCTTAATCAGCAGTTGAAGGATGGCTAAAACATCTCTAAGGCTTCAAAGAAGCTCCAGAGGTTTCTAAAATCAGCAAAAAGTTCCTGAATATTTAGTACAAAAACAGGAAAGACGTGGAAGGAAGGATGTACAGTTGCCGTATCTCACACAGGCATAAAAACATACTAAGTCAAAACGAAACTGGAAGATTTTAAGAAGAGATTGGATAACCATTTGTCTGAAATGCTATAGGGCCGTGATGGTGAACTTATGGCACAAGTGCCACAGGTGGCACACGGAGCCATATCTGTGGGCACGCAAACTTTGCCCTAGCTCAGCTCCAATGTGCATGCGCGCACCGGCCAGCTGATTGTCGGGCCTTTCGGGCCCACCAGAAGTAGGGAAATGGGCTGTTTCCGGCCTCTAGAGGGCCTCTGGGGAGGGTGGGAAAGGCTGTTTTCGCCCTCCCCAGGCTCCAAGAAAGCCTCTGGAGCCTGGGAAGGGTGAAAAACGGGCCTACTGGGCCCACTGTGCCATCGCGTGCCAAAAGCAGGAGAGTGCAGGGGGGGGGTCGCATGTGCATGTTGGTGGGGCACGGCACGGGGGGCATTGAATTATGGGTGTGACCCCCTCCTGCATTCCCTCCACTTTTGGCACGTGACGGCAAAAAGGTTAACCATCACTGCTATAGGGTTTCCTGCCTAAGCAAGGGATTGGACTAGAAGACCTCCAAGGTCCCTTCCAACTCTGTTATTCTATTCTATTCTATTCTATTCTATTCTATTCTATTCTATTCTATCTATTCTATTCTATTCTATTCTATTCTATTCTATTCTATCCTATCCTATCCTATCCTATCCTATCCTATTCTATTCTCCTTCCCTTCCCTTCTCCTCCTCTATTCTATTCTATTCTATTCTATTCTATTCTATTCTATTCTATTCTATTCTATTCTATCCTATCCTATCCTATCCTATCCTATCCTATTCTATTCTCCTTCCCTTCCCTTCTCCTCCTCCTATTCTATTCTATTCTATTCTATTCTATTCTATTCTATTCTATTCTATTCTATTTATTTATTTATTTATTTATTTCAATTTGTATACTGCCCTTCTCCTAGTGGACTCAGTGGGGTGCACAGCCAGAACTAAAACACATACCAATACAAAATTTTAAATTATTAAAAGAATTACATAACTATTCTATTCTATTCTATTCTATTCTATTCTATTCTATTCTATTCTATTCTATTCTATTCTATTCTATTCTAAACACACCACATTGTATATTTGGAAATATCAGCAACCACCAATCAAATTGCTTAACTAATAGGTCGCAGTCATAACTTAACTAGTAGGTTATAAGCTTACTACAATTTACCTGAAGGAGCCCTTACCCTGGCCTTCTTTGAAACTTTGTTAGTAACATCCACAAGAAGACTTCGCCTGCAGTCAGCACAAACTTTTCTAGTTTTTTTTTTCCAACCTAGAGAAAAATCTTGCCTCCCTAAAAAAATACCTCAGCATATATATCATTATTTCCAAGTCACCTTCAATTGATCCACACTTGCTACTTGGAGCAAGCACTGCTTAATCCAATAATATATCTATCCATTATATAAAGGTGGAAAGATGAGCTATACAGCCTCAAACAAGTTTTTGAAGAATTCCCTCTTTCCAAAAAGAAACGGAGAGATAAGGGGAGCAGGAGAGGAGGAGAAATAGCGCGTAACCTGCGGTCTTTCGTATACAAAGCATAATTACCCCTGAAATTATGTTCTGCTCCATATTCTGAGGAGAAAATGTAATATTTCCTGCAGTTGCGACAAATACGGATCATCCATCATGTTGAGAGATCAATGGCTGGCATGATTTTTTCCCCCCTTTCTCATTAAATTAAAGGTGGCACCCTGAAGTCTAAAGCCTTTTTAAAAACGTAAACTTGAAAATGGTGCACAGCTTGACCGAATCTGAATCTCAGAGCTTTGGCAGATTGAAGATTTCTATCGGGGCCATAAACAAAGTTCATTATGATTTGGCAAAACAGATTTTTTTTTTTAAAATTAATCTCTCGTCTCTGTGAAAATCCACCGTGCACTAAGGAACATTGCTTAAATCCAGAGCAAAAAAAAAATACTATCCGGCGAATTATTTCTCAATCAGACTTGGAGAGGGTCAATTGTTCCGGTGCCAAGTCTGTATTTGATATGCAAATATTCCTCTCCGCTTTGATCGTGAAGGAACTCATCTTTTGCTCCATTACAAACTTCAAATCGCAACCATTCATCCCTCAAACCAAACCTTGCCGAGCCACTTCTGAACATTCACTTCTGCCTACATGTGCGCAATCCACACACAAATCCACACAATTTGTGGAACAAGGGAGAGAGAGTGTATCCCTAAGCACACCCCACCCCCATACCCACACACACAGAATTTGTGGAACAAGGGAAAGAGAGAGTATCCTTAAAGCAGAATTCTCCTGCAACCCAGCACCTCAAGTAGAACACGTGAACTCTGGATTCCTCAGGCAGTCCTTACATAAAACAGAGAATTTCTCTGTCTCCTCTCACCACGGTTTCCTTCGAGTTGGGCGGCCCTCCCTTTCCTCCCCAAAGTCGAAAAAGTCTGTGTGAACAGCCCAACTGTCCCTGCCACACAGTTTTGCAGGCGAGGGGGTTTGTCTGCCTGTCTCAAAAAATGCCCCGCGCAGGTGAGCGGTCCTTGGCAGGCAAGGGAAGCAGCTTTCCCTTAAGAAACAATCGGAGGGGGTAGGGGTAGGTGAGAGGGAGAGAAAAACTTAAGAGTTACCAACCTATCACAACTTGTTCATTCCAGCAGTACCAAAACAGCCACCCTTGCAATGCGTCGACACGAGGGACGGGTCTCTCTCGGAGCATCCTTGGTTTAACGGTTCTGAAATTCCTCCAGCTGCTTCCTAACTCCCCCCCATCCCCCCAGGGAGGACCAATGAGAGATTCCTCCCTCGTCTCTGACACCAGTCTGAGGACTGGGGAAGTGGGTGGGAAATGGTCCTTTTGGCTTCCACTGAGCAGCTGAGCTTCCCCCCCGGTTCCTAAATCATCGCAGGGCAGTGGTTTCTGCTGCAAGATTGGGATGGCTTGCTGCATTGGTTTGTCTGCCCTGCCTGTGCTTCAGAAGCTACACCTGCTTGTTCCAGCCAGAAGGCTCCCCTCCTCCTTTCCTTCTCCTACGGCACAATGGGAGCATCTGCGGTACCCCGAGAATCACCACCGGGCTGCCATTGTCCCTGCCTCGATCTCTTCTTGCCTGCAGTCCTTTGTTTGCCCTAGATGCTGACTCTGGGGTTTGCAAAGCAAGCCACCCACCAGCAGTGGCTTGAAGAGATTCCCAGCCTTGCGAAAGGCAGTGGATGAAGTCTCTTTTTCCTTGATTCGGCACCTCGCCCACCGACATGGTTCCTGAGCCCACTGGAAAAACCCTTGAGCTTGATTTAAGACTGCTTCCTCCTCCTCCTCCTCCTCGCCTTCCTGTAATCTGCAGCCTGCCACAGGGAGCCCAATTGGCTTTCATAATGGAAAATCCCTTTGTGGTAGGAGACTGGAAGAGAGGCAATCAAAGGGGCTTCTTATCAGCCTGGTTGGGGTTGGGTGGGCAATGATATACCATCTCAGCATTGAGGAGGAGTCTCAAAAGAATGAAAAGAACAATCCCTACCGGAGGCCCCTATGAGAGAGTGTGGGGTGCGCCCTTGTTTAAAAGAAAAATGCACTGGGATGAATCCCTCGTATTTTCAAAGACAAATAGTCGAAACATTTAACAGTAACAGAGTAGGAAGGGACCTTGGTGGTCATCTAGTCCAACCTGTAGTAGGGATTCAAACGAGTGGTGGGTTTCAAATTTTTTACTACCGGTTCTGTGGGTGTGGCTTGGTGGGCGTGACATGGCTTGGTGGGCGTGGCTTGGTGGGCGTGGTAGGAGAAGGATACTGTAAAATCTCCATTCCCACCCCACTCCAGGGGAAGGATACTGCAGAATTCCCATTTCCTCCCAATCAGCTGGGACTTGGGAGGCAGAGAATAGATGGGGGCGGGGCCAGTCAGAATTTTTACTACCGGTTCTCCGAACTACTCAAAATTTCCGCTACCGGTTCGCCAGAACTGGTCAGAACCTGCTGAAACCCACCTCTGATTCAAACCGAGTGAATGTATGTTGCAAGCCAGTGGAGTCAATTTATATTTAAATTACACTGTAGTTGATAATATTAACTATTAACTTAGAAATCTGTTAGATGGAACAATGGTGGATAAGCATATTTTAAATCATATAGTTGGGAGTAGGGGTTACAATAATTGATCTGCATATTATATATAATTATAATCTGTGTCTGAGTATATGTCCCTACAGGCATGTACACACACATACAGATCTGCAATTAATATATGTACAAAAATGCTCAGCCTTTATAGCAATAGCCCTCAGACTTATATACCGCTTCACAGTGCTTTACAGCCCTCTCTAAGCAGTTTACAGAGTCGGCATCTTGCCCCCAACAATCTGGGTCCTCATTTTACCCACCTCGGAAGGATGGAAGGCTGAGTCAACCTAGAGCTGGTGAGAATCGAACTGCTGGCAGTGGGCAGAATTAGCCTGCAATACTACATTCTAACCACTGTGTCACCATGACTCTACTTCTCATAACTGTGCATCTGTGTGTGGCTTGGTGGGCATAGCAGGGGAAGGATACTGCAAAATCCCCATTCCCACCCCACTCTGGGGCCAGCCAGAGGTGGTATTTGCCGCTTCTCCGAACTTACTCAAAATTTCCACAACCAGTTCGCCAGAACTGGTTAGAACCTGCTGGATTTCACCCCTGATATACTCCAAATGATGGCTTGTCACTGTTATCTGCATTTTGATTAAACTTCCTGAAACATGATCTTGGTGGGAGAAGGCATAGTTTGCAGCTTCTACAATTTTCCATATTTACAAATATTACCCAGAAGATACTGAGTGCTTTGTAATATGAGGGGTCCTTGGTGCTTGGTTTTTTTTTCTTGCAGATATTTCATTACCCAAGTTAGGTAACATCATCAGTGTTAGAAAACAGAGCAAAACCCCACTGCCTTCTAGCATTGATGATGTTACCTAGTTGGGTAATGAAACATCTTGCAAGAAAACAACCAACCACACAGAGCACCAAGGACCTCTCATTTCAACCTGGAGCTACAACTACAGGTAGTCCTCAACTTACGACCACCATTGAGCCCCAGGTTTATGTTGCTAAGTGAGACGTTTGTAAAGTGATCTCTCTTGCCACAGTTGTTAAGCGAATCACTGCACTTGTCAAGTGAGTAACATGATTGTTAAGTGAATCTGACTTCCCCATCGACTTTGCTTGTCACCATGACTCAGAGGTGGGTTTCAGCAGGTTCTGACCAGTTCTGGAGAACCGATAGCGGAAATTTTGAGTAGTTCGGAGAACCGGTAGTAAAAATTCTGACTGGCCCCGCCCCCATCTATTCTCTGCCTCCCAAGTCCCAGATGATTGGGAGGAAATGGGGATTTTGCAGTATCCTTCCCCTGGAGTGGGGAGGGAATGGAGATTTTAGAGTATCCTTCCCCTGCCATGCCCACCAAGCCACACCCACAGAACCGGTAGTAAAAAATTTTGAACCCCCCCCAATTGCCATGACCTCAGGACACCACAAAGGTCATAGGTATGAACCAGTTGCCAAACATCTGAATTTTGATCACGCGTGCAAGAGGTTGCCACCAAGGCCGTAAGCGTGGAAAACGGTCATAAGTCTTTTTTTTTCCATTGGCGTTGTAACTTTGAACGGTCATTAAATGAACTACAGTAAGTCAAGGACTACCTCTATTCTCCTTTATTGGCTTGGCAGTATTTCTCAACTGCAGAATCCTCAGTTTGAGGATACAGCATGCTGGACAGGGCCGGCTGCCTTATCAGCATGTGGCTCAAAAGGAAACAATCCGTGGCAAAAAAAAAATTTTATGTTGCTGTTAGTTTCAAGGTTATCTAAACTGAGCTGAGGAACATTCTCCACCTTCCTTACAAAAGAACCTTTTTGGCTGTGAGCTGTTAAGAGGTTTTTTGCTAGCCTTTGAGTCAATTTATAGAGAAACAAGGGAAAATACTGTATATTGTCAGCAGTGTTGTTTTTAAAACTGGCGCAAACACTTTGAAGCTAGTCGGTTTTATAGGATGTTTGTTTTTTTAATGAAGCAGGTAGAAAGTAGCAGAAAGTGCAGTACGTCTACAAGGTTTTCTCACTCTTACTGAATCATGGTGCAATGCAGCGGTGGGTTCTAAAAAATTTTACTACCTGTTCTCCTTTAGGAAGGAGAAACTTCCTAACAATCAGAACAATTAACCAGTGGAACATCTTGCCTTCAGAAGTTGTAGGTGCTTCATCACTGGAGGGGTCTGTGTGTTGATTCTCAGTCATCGAGGGCATGGTTTTCAAAGAGGCAACTGAACTTTCTTGCTTGTTTTTTTTAAGACGTTTTGCTTCTCATCCAAGAAGCTTGTTCAGCTCTTCAGATTCTGAGAGAGAGAGAGAGGGAGGGAGAGGGAGGAGAGAGAGCCATATTGGGGAGATCCTGTGAGAGAAAGAGAGAGAGAGAGAAACAGAGAGAAACAGAGAAAGAGAATGAGAAAGAGAGACAGAAAGAGAGAGAGAGAAAGAGAGGAGAGAGAGACAGGAGAGAGAGAAAGAGAAAGAAAGAAAGAGAGAGGAGAGAAAGAGAGAGAGAGAAAGAACATATTTGGGATTCCCCTTCTCTCTCTTTCTCTCACAGGAGAGCTTATGAGAGAAAGAGAAAGAGAGAGAGAGAGAAACAGAGAGAAAGAGAAAGAGTGAGAAAGAAGAGAGAAGAGAGAGAGAGGAGAGAGAGAAAGAGAGAGAGAAAGAAAGAGAGAGACAGAAAGAGAGGAGAGAGAGAGGAGAGAGAGAGAGAGAAAAGAGAGAGAGAGAGAGAGAGATTTGGGATTCCCCTTCTCTCTCTTTCTCTCACAGGAGACCCTGTGAGAGAAAGAGAGAGAGAGAAACAGAGAAAGAGAGAGAGAAAGAGAGAGAGGAGAAAGAGAGAGAGAGAGAGAGAGAGAGAGAGAGAGCCATATTTGGAATTCCCCTTCTCTCTCTTTCTCTCACAGGAGACCCTGTGAGAGAAAGAGAAAGAGAGAGAGAGAGAAACAGAGAGAAACAGAGAAAGAGAGCGAGAAAGACAGACAGAAAGAGAGAGGAGAGAGAGGAGAGAGAGAAAGAGAGTGAGAAAGAGAGAGAGAGAGACAGAAAGAGAGAGAGAGAGAGAAAGAGAGGAGAGAGAGAGAGAGAGAGAAAGAGAGTGAGAAAGAGACAGAGAGACAGAAAGAGAGAGAGAGAGAGAAAGAGAGGAGAGAGATAAAGAGAGTGAGAAAGAGAGAAAGAGAAAGGAGAGAGAGAGGGGAGAGAGAAAGAGATTTGGGATTCCCCTTCTCTCTCTTTCTCTCACAGGAGACCCTGTGAGAGAAAAGAGGAGAGAAAAAGAGAGAAACAGAGAAAGAGAGTGAGAAAGAGAGAGAGAAAGAGTGAGTGAGAGAGAGAGAGAGTGAGAGAGAGAGAGAGAGAGGGAAAGAGAGAGAGGAGAGCGAGCCATATTTGGGATTCCCCTTCTCCCGTTACCTGCGCCCTCCCTCCAAGGGATGGAGAGCGCAGTCCAGCAGTCAGGGCAAAGTGAGGGCAGCCGGCTTCCCTCGCCCACTGCCCATGTGCAGCCCTTTGGCACATGCTCACTTCGCTGGGGGGGGGGCGGGGGGAGGCGGGGCATGAGCAGAGGGGAAATTTGAAAGAAGGAGAAGAAGAGGAGGGGGGGGGGGGAAGGGGGGGGGGCTTCATCAGATCAGACATCTTGAGCCCGCTGCGCGTGAAGAGCTTAGCCTAGCGTGGCGAGACCCCCTTTGTGTTGGTGCAGGTGGGAAGGCATTTCCCCCCCCCCCCCCCCCCACCCACCCCGCGGGCTTCGTGGCCTGCCTGCCTGCCTGCTCTCCGTCTGCCCGGGCTGCTCGGAGCATCAGTCCCCCCCCCTTCATCCCATCCCAGTTTGTACTCCTCTTAATCCTTCCCGAGACGAGATGGCAACGCCGGCGGCTGTTAATCCACCCGGTGAGTAGCTGCTCCTGCTGCTTTGCGAGTCCGCGGCGTCTTTGCAGAACTGGAAAGTCCCGGTGGGATCGGCCAGGGCGCCTACGCACACTTGCAAACCTCAACAACACCCCCTCCACACACACTTCTCCTTACTCCCACCCCAAGCAGGCAAGGCTGTCTTTGGGGGTCGCGGGGTGGTCGGGGTGAAATCTCTCTGGAGCCGTCAGCAACGGCTCGCCCCTCTTGAAATGCTTGCAAATCGAGAGAATGGACTTTTGCTTCGCAAGCTTTGCGTGGGGAATGAAGCAGATCTCTCGGGAGATTTCGGTGGCTGTGATGGCACGAGGTGGTATTATTGGAGTAACAGTAGCAAGAGTGGGAGGGGACCTTGGAGGTCATCTAGTCCAACCCCCTTGCTCACGCGGGAGACCTGCCCTAGGGATTCGAACCGCCGAACAGCTGACCTTTCTGATCCCCCTGGTTAAATGGACCTCGGGTGCTTGGTGTAGAGGCCAGCCGTCTCGAGTCAGCACATCACCATAAGATAACCCCTTCCCCCACTCACGGGTTGGCATCCGGCAAGGCTCCCGGATCAAATAGGTGGGTCGTAGGAGCATAGCCAGAGAGGGCATCCCGGGCTCCTATAGGTAAAGGTAAAGGTCCCCCTCGCACATATGTGCTAGTCGTTCCGACTCTAGGGGTTGGTGCTCATCTCTGTTTCAAAGCCAAAGAGCCAGCGCTGTCCAAAAACGTCTCTGTGGTCATGTGGCCGCCATGACTCAACGCCAAAGGTGCACGGAACGCTGTTAACCTTCCCACCAAAGGTGGTCCCTATTTTTCTACTTGCATTTTTTACGTGCTTTCGAACTGCTAGGTTGGCAGAAGCTGGGACAAGGAACTGGAGCTCACCCCATTATACGGCACTAGGGATTCGAACCGCTGAACTGCCGACCTTTCGATCAACACACTCAGTATCTTAGCCACTGAGTCACTGTGTCCCTTCAGGCTCCTATATTCACCCATAAGAAGCACCTCTGTGTCCAGCCAGAAGGACCAGCGATGGCACCCAGAGATGGAGACCTAGCAAGCCAACTGTTCCCCCCCCCTTCAAAAGGATGCCTTGGGTTCCCTTCCCCTTCTCCTTTTGCAATTGACTTCACTTTGCAGGGAGTTGACCACTCTTCTGGAGATGGCTAGCATTTCTGACACTGTGCCCCAGGCCAAGTTTGAGGATTTCCCCTTAGGATGAAAAAACAATTGTGGTTTTTCATCCAAACAGACCAGCAAGACAGGATGATGTTGTTTTTTTTAAAAAAATCTGGGCATAGATGTTAACCCCTCACAATGGTGGAAGATCAGGGGTGAAATCCAGCAGGTTCTGATGGATTCTGGAGAACCGGTAACGGAAATTTTGAGCAGTTCGGCGAACCAGCAGCAGAAATTTTGAGTAGTTTGGAGAACTGGCAAATACCATCTCTGGCTGGCCCCAGAGTGGGGTGGGAATGGAGATTTTGCAATATCTTTCCCCTGCCACGCCCACCAAGCCATGCCCAAGAACCGGTAGTAAAAAAATTTGGATTTCACCACTGTGGAAGATGGAAGCATTAGGGATACCCCAAGTGGGATAGGCAGCACCAAATTTATCAGCAAGGTTGGCATTATGTATAAAATGTTTGTGACTGGCTGGCAGTGGTCCTTCTGCAGCTTTAGGGATACTTGTAAAATAGTTAGACATGGCATTTCAACATCGGTAAGCTTGGGAAAAACTGGCCTTTTGGGGGTTGCATTTTGGAAGTGTTCCCCAAAACTTGCCACTGTCTTTTAACGAGAAAAAAAAGTTACAGCTTTCCCTTGTCTCTTAGGGAACCAAAGGACTTAACTTTAAATTGATTAAATATTTGGAGTGGTGCCCAATCAACTCTATGGTAGCATTACCAAATGACAAGGAATTGGATAAATTGTAATTTAAAACATCTCAAAGATGCCAGCTTGCCAAGTGCAGCTTTTAAACTGTTGGTTCTTTCTTGTTCGTGGTTCTTAACTTGGGATTTCAGATTTGGAAGATCCAAGGAAGTTGGATGAGAAAAACAGTACAACTTTATTTTCACCGTTTTATTTTATTTAAATACGTTTGTCTGAGATTTCACTCAGAGACACAAAAATGTTAAGATTCTCTGCATTGTATTCTCACTGTAAGGGAAATTTCTGTTTAATTCTAGGCTGGCTTGTGTTTAACAAGTTGGGTTTAAAGGAATTTGGCTAGTTTGTAATTTAGAAACTTAAGTTTTTGCTCATTATATTGTGCAGAACCAACCCATGTGGCTGTTTCATTGTTTGTTCTGTTGCATAGATGTAGAAGGCTGGATTAATTCAGCTAATCCCAGGTAAAAGTTAATCCTGGTTAATTATATTGTGATCACAATCTGCTTTACAAAGAGGCTTGAAAAGCTCTCTTTTTGAAATCCTTGTAGGATGAGGATTGTAACATTGTATTTTAAATGAAGTTGAGAGAAATGTTAGTCTGCAGTACGTCACAAAATATCATTGTGCATTAAATCACAATGTCTACAGTTTAGCTGCCTATTTGTAAGCAACCTATTTGCGGTTTTATTAAACAAACCATAGTTTAGAACAAGGTAAAGGGCTCAATCTTTGCACATATCTTTGCACATAACAAGGGGCCTGGTGGCTCAGCAGACTGATAGCATTGTGATTAACACCAGCTGTCTGCAATTACTGTAAGTTCGAATCTCCCCAGGCTCAAGGTTGACTCAGCCTTCCATCCTTTCTAAGGTAGGTAAATTGAGGACCCAGTTTGTGGGGGCAATAAGCTGACTTTGTATAAATATACAAAAGTATGAAGGCTATTGCTTAACGCATTGTAAGCCGCCCTGAGTCTCCGGAGAAGGGCGGCATATAAATCAAATAAAAAAAAAAAACATAGAACAAAGAACAATAGAATTGGAAGGTATCTAGAGTAGGAGATCCTGTACCCTTGATGGTGAACCTATGGCACGCGTGCCAGAGGTGGCCCGTAGCGCCCTCTCTGATGGCATGCGAGCCGTCACCCCAGTTAAGGTCTGCTGTGCATGTGTGCACGCTTCCTGCTAGCCAGCTGGTCTTCAGGTCTCTGCCATGCATGCACGGGGGGCAGGGTGCATGCACAAGGGCTGTGCACACATTGCATTTTGGGGGTTTGGGCACATGTGCATTTGCGCGCACGCACTTTGCCACTCGGTCCGGAAAAGGTTAGCTATCACTGCCCTACACCATTTTAAACAAATGGTTGTCCAGTCTGTTTTTGAAAACTGCCAATGATGGAGCACCCAAAACTTCAGGAGGGAAATCTTTCCCCTGGTTGATTGCTCTCTTAGGAAATTTCTCCTTAGTTCTAGGTTGCTTCTCTCCTTGATTAGTTTCCATCCATTGTTTCTTGTCCTGCCTTCTGGTGCATTGGAGAATAGCTTGACTCCCTCTTCTTTGTGGCAGCCCCTGAGATATTGGAAGACTGCTATCATGTCTCCCCTAATCCTTCTTTTCACTAGACTAGACATTCCCCAACTGTACGTAAACCTGCCCATTGCTTAGCCCAAAGCTACCGTGTTTTCCCGAAAATAAGACCCTGTCTTATATATTTTTTGAACCTCGAAATAAGCACTTGGCCTCATTTTGGAGGGTCTTATTATTTTTGGGGCACATGGAGCAAGACGGGACTTCTCTTGCAATCTTACCTGATTTCCAGCTCTGTCTCCCTAACCCTAACCAGAGGAAATGGCGGGGACTGGCTGCATATGCATTTAAATATTTTCAGGGAGGGCTTATTTTTGGGGAGGGCTTATTTTAGTGCATGCGCTCAAAAGCCCGATTGGGCTTATTATCAGGGGATGTCTTTTTTTTAAAAAAAATAGTTTTTATTGAATATTTTACATTTTTAAAACCAAAATCAAAAATAATAGAAAAAGACAAAAACAGGAAAAAAAGACAAAACAAAAAAACAAAAAACCCATACACATACACCAAACAGTAAAATACAAAACATAAATAACAACATTATATAATATTTTGCAACTTTCTGCACCGACAATTATCTTTACTTTTAAATTCAATCATCCTAATCATTCTCTTCTTGTATAACCATATTAAACATTCTTATAAACTGAATTGTTATATATACTTACATCCTATTTATTAACATAGTCAATATTTTATCCTTACCACTATTCAATGCTCTTAGATTCCAACTGGTCAAATTTTGATTTACATTCTTATTTCCTGTTTTGATTTCTATTTTCTAGCCACGTATAGAATCTGTTCCACACTTTATAGTAGTCTGAATCATCTCTTTCTTTATCTCCATTGTCATTTTATCCATTTCAGCACATTCGAGGATCTTTTTAATTGCTATATCTTCAGATGGGGGAGTCTTATTTTAGGGGAAACAGGGTACAGAGTCATGGTGATGGAATGTGCAGCTGGAGAAGGAGTGGGGACAGGAGGAAGGTCAGCGATGGCACTTCGGCTTCCTTTGGGGGTGGGGAAGACAGCAGATTTCAGAGGGGGGGGGGTCCAAAACAAAGAGACTGCATGTTCCTGAACTAGAGGATGGAGAGATGAAAAGGTTCAGACTGGATTGGATTTCACTGTGTCTTATGCCTGACAGCCATAGACTGCTGATTTTTTAATGTATCGATTGTATATAAATCTTTGCACTTCAACCTGTGCAACACGAGCAAACCTTAACTGAGCTTTTGCTGAACAGGGACATATTATCATCCTGATTTTTTTATCTTTCTTCAGAGTAGCTAACTATTTGTTACCATGTTTCCCCGAAAATAAGACCCTGCCTTATATTTTTTTGAACCCTGAAATAAGCGCTTGGCCTTATTGCCATGCGCTCAAAAGCCCGATTGGGCTTATTATCAGGGGATGTCTTATTTTTTGGGGGGGGGAACAGGGTATAAGTTATAGACAGTTCAAAAGCAGCACCTTTGCTGATCTAAATCTGTTCATTAGGGGCTCCAGGGTTAGGTGTGATCATCTGGGAAGAAACCCCGGTGAGATGAACAAGGTCTTCATGCTACAGTGGCTGAAGGTGGGAAGCAGGTTGAGCTTTTAACTGGAGATACTCAGCCAATGACAAGGTTCTGCTTTTAAGGAGAAGTAGAACAGTCATGCATAGAAAACTCTTGGAAAGAGAGAGCAGGAAGCAGGATCTCTGTCAAAGGAAAGAAATATTGAGATTCTGTTTGGCTGTTTGGCTAGCAGGAAACACGCTTTAATCCGAGAGGATGGATCGTTCCTTTTCTTTGGCTGAAGTCCCAGCAGAAGGCATTGTCCAGCTTCCGGAGAAGGTCTAGGAGTGTTTTTGAAGCAAGTCCTCCCCAAGAGTTGATTCTGCTCTCCCTTCACTTATTTCCGGTCAGGATTTGAGAACGTTCCCATGCATTCCTGGATACCATCTCTCAAGCCTTAGAGAGTGGATGAAATCAAGGAACAAGAATTGTATCAAGGTATCTTACAAAATAACAAGAGTTGGTAGGGATTGTGGAGGTCTTCTAGACCAAGCTCTTGCTTGAGCAGGAGACGCTATGCCATTCCAGAACCAATGGCAGTCCAGCCACTTCTTAAAAACCTCCAGTGATGGAGCACTCACAACTTCTGAAGGCAACCCATTACACTTCAGGAAGTGAGGGGAGCCGAATGTCAACTTGCAAAGCATCCCTGGCCTGCTCTCGAGTTGCCCTAGGCAAAGGGGAATGGGAAACTGGCGAAGCAACTTGGCAGCCACAGACAGGAGCACATTCCAGACATCTCTTTCTCAAGGCTGTCTCCCAGGGTTACCGACAGCGGCCAGAGGGGAGTGGTCTCTATAACTCGGGAAATTGCTCCGTTGGCAAATGTGATTGATGACACACCCTGGGGGGAGGGGTGAAACAGGGTCATGATTAGGGCCATAAATTATGTGGGGTCAGAATTGGCTTCATTTGGGTACCTGCGGACATGGAGCTCCTAAAAAATAACTGGATTTCTTTTGAAGCTGAGGGCAGGACAAGAAGCAATGGGTGGAAACTAATCAAGGAGAGAAGCAACTTAGAACTAAGGAGAAATTTCCTGACAGAATAATTAATCAGTGGAACAACTTGCCTCCAGAAGTTGTGAATGCTCCAATACTGGATGTTTTTAAGAAGATGTTAGATAACCATTGGTCTGAAGTGGTGTAGGGTTTCCTGCCTAAGCAGGGGGTTAATTTCTGATTAACTACAGAAATCTCTGCAGCATGTCTTGATGTTCAAAGCAGATGCTCCCATGGGCAATAGCATAACACCATACTGTTTTTGTCAAGCATTTCCTAAGCATAAGCCAGAAAAGAGGACCTATTGATTAAGATATTTTCTTCCTGGAAGCTTTATCCATTGTATCTATGAACCCTCCATCCAGTTCTGGCTCTAAGAGAGTTTGTGCGTGGGTTGCTTCCAAGTCAAGCAGTGATATAGCTTTTAATTTTAAAACTGTCACCAAAACCAAAACTTGTGATGAAGGGCCACTGTTTCTCTTGACAGTTTTGATTTACAGAGGAAAATGCAAGAGAGGGTGCTGAGAGTTTTTTTTTTTTTTAAAGAAATTCATTGCAAGGGAGGCATACATTCAAAGGACTTTTGCAGTTCCAAAGCTTCAAGCATGTTCACTTTTAAAACTGAAGAGGCACTGTGGAACAATGGAATGGAATGAAAAGAGGGAAGGAGAGGACATGGGGAGGGGAGAGGGGAGAAGGTGGGATGGAGAGGGGAGAGGAAAGGAAAGGAAAGGAGATTGGTGGGGAGGTGAAAGGAGGGGAAAGGAGAGGAGGTGGGGAGGGGTCAGGAGCAGAGGGAAAAAGAGAGGTGGGGAGAGAAGGATTGGAGGTGGGATGGGAGGGGGGAGGAGAGGGAAGGAGAGGAGGTGGGAAGGGGAGAGGAGAGGAGGTGGGATGGAGAGGAAAGGAGAGGAGAGGAGGGGAGATGGGGAGGGGAAAGGGGAGGGAAGGAGAGGAGGTGGGGAGGGGAAAGGAGAGAGATGGGATGGAGAGGAGGGGAGAGGAGGGGAGAGGAGATGAAAGAGCCTTGGTAGTACAGTGGTCTAAGGCACCCTGTTATTAAGCTGGTTATTAAGACCAGCTGCCTGCAATTACTGCAGGTTCGAATCTCGCCAAGGCTCAAGGTTGACTCAGCCTTCCATCCTTTCTAAGGTAGGTGGAATGAGGACCCAGATTGTGGGGGCAATAAGCTGACTTTGTATAAATATACAAAAGGATGAAGGCTATTGCTTAACGCATTGTAAGCCGCCCTGAGTCTCCGGAGAAGGGCGGCATATAAATCAAATTTAAAAAAAAAAAAAAAAAAGGAAAGGAGGGGGGGGGGGAGGGGAAAGGAGAGGAGAGGGATTGGGGTGGGGAGGGGAAAGGAGAGGAGGTGGGATGGAGAGCAGAGAGCAAAGGAGTGGGAAGGAGAGGAGGTAGATGGGGAGGGGAAAGGAGAGGGATGGGATGGAGAGGGTAGGGGAGAGGAGATGCAAGGAAAGGAGAGGTAGGGAGGGAGGGGAGAGGACGTGAGAGGAGGTGGGGAGGGGTCAGGAGTAGAGAGTTGAATGGCGTGTCATTCTGAGGCTCCTGGTTTGTGCATCTTGAGCCAAAATAGTTTCCAGGCAGCACCCTCAGTTGGGTTGGTCCTGAAAGACCTTCTTAAGAGCCGTGGTGGCACAGTGGTGAGAATGCAGTACTGCAGGCTACTTCTGCTGACTGCTGGCTGCCAATAGTTTGGCAGTTCGATCCTGACTCAGCCTTCCATCCTTCCAGGGTGAGGACCCAGATTGTTGGGGGGCAAGATGCTGAAGAGGGCTGTGAAGCACTGTCAAGTGATATATAAGTCTAAATGCCATGCTACTTCTAATTTAATTTTAATTTTAATTTAATTTAATTTACTGCTAATTTAAATTGTCGCCACTAATGAGATTTTCCCAGACTTAAGTAGTGACCAGTGCTGGTTTTCCAGTCTTTCATTTCTGGTATCCTATTCTGTTTGTTCCCTTTAGCTTCTTTCTTTCTTTCTTTCTTTCTTTCTTTCTTTCTTTCTTTCTTTCTTTCTTTCTTTCTTTCTTTCTTCCTTCCTTCCTTCCTTCCTTCCTTCCCTCCCTCCCTCCCTCCCTCCCTCCCTCCCTCCCTTTTAATTTTATTTTGCTAAACTCTTATTTCTACTTGTCTTTGCTTTATCTTTCCTTCTCTTAGATCTTTTATTTTCTCCAATCTCCTGTGTCTAACCAGCCCTTATTGCTCATCTATTACAGTCCAGGACAGCCCCTTGCGAGATATTTTTTTTTAAAAGCCGCTGCAGAGTTACATTAAGTTCTCATCAGGTTTCTCGGTGACCATTGTTTAAAGGAGCACTGAATGCTGGGATTGCGCGATGAATTTCAAGTGATCCCAGTTCAGTGGAGAGAATGATTCAGGGTCTTTTACTCGCCGAAAAGAGAAGCAAATTCCTGAAACACTTAACTGCACTTACCGACTTGGTTTTTAACGGCGCTAAATCAGTGCACCATTTTATTTAGCCCTTAGCAAAAGATCTGGGCTGTAATGCGCCTTCTCCGGAAGCCCAAACGAGGTTGTTTGAAGTTGTTTTGATGTCTTTTCTTGCTCTCTTGTTTCTCTCTTCTGGGCTTGGGCCAGAATTGGGGAATTGTATAAATTCACAGGGACGTGGTGGCTCAGTGGCTAAGACGCTGAATATGTCGATCGAAAGGTCAGCAGTTCAGTGGTTCGAATCCCTAGTGCTGCGTAATGGGGTGAGCTCCCGTGACTTGTCCCAGCTTCTGCCAACCTAGCAGTTTGAAAGCACGTAAAAAAAAAAAAATGCAAGTAGAAAAATAGAGAGCACCTTTGGTGGGAAGGTAACAGTGTTCCATGCAACTTTGGCGTTGAGTCATGCTGGCCACATGACCACAGAGACGTCTTCGGACAGCACTGGATCTTCGGCTTTGAAATGGAGATGAGTACCGCCCCCTAGAGTCGGGAACGACTAACACATATGTGAGAGGGGAACCTTTACCTTTACCTTTACAAAACATACAGAGATGATGTCTATGCTATTTGTAGGAGAATAGATGGGGCTGGGGCCAGTCAGGGGTGGTATTTGCCGGTTCTCCAAACTACTCAAAATTTCCGCTACCTGTTCTCCAGAACTGGTCAGAACCTGCTGAAACCCATTAATTTTAATATGTTTGTCGAATTTCCAGGTTTGGAAATTCTTTTGTTTCAGAATATTGGCTACTGGGGGAAGGGGGGAACAGGGGAGAGAGCTTGTCCTTGACGTCATTGGGTGCACTTTAATTTCCCCCAAAGTGTCCAATTGTTGATAGCAGAAAAATCAAGTTGCCTCCTGAAAAGGCATCTTGGTCTACCTAGTTGGGTTGACTAATAAAATAATCTTATTGAAGAGCTCACTAGTTATAGATCCCGAGGAAGAGGAACCTGATAAGAGTTGGGCAGACACAGAATCGAGTTTTACTGGGAGATTCAGGAAAAAACAGTCAACTGTGAGGCCGTGTTCTGTACATGTTTTGGGATCTTTCTCCCTCCTCCTCTTTGCAGATACGAGACATAGGGCATTTATACGCAACTCCCGTGTGAAATTGCTTATTTGACAAGGGCTGAGTTTTTTGGTGTGCCATTATGCTGGCTCCGTTGGCTGAGTAGGAGTCAGAAGAATGCAGCTGCCAGAACTGTCAGTCACCCTGAAGTTTATGCTTTGCTCTTGTTTTCCATGTGAAAAGGCTGGTTGGCTACAGCCTTTTGTCTCAGTATGAGAGAGGTTGGGGAGGAATGGAAGGGTCTCTCTTGTAGGTAAGCGTTCAGCTTGCCTGTTGGATTTTTTTTTCTTTTTAATGTGCAGATGTTCCCTTTTTGAATGAAAAGAATCTCTTGTGAGCAAAAACCAGAATATTTTCCAAGAGATTAGGTAGAAGACAGGGCCGTGTAACTCTTAAGTGAGTGACATGGAGAACTTTGCCTATGGGAAAATTCAAGTCCCGGTTATTTCCAGCAAAAACAATCAGGTTGGTGTCGCTGAGGGAGATTTATTTATTTATTTATTTTATTAAATTTCTATACCGCCCTTCTCCCGAAGGACTCAGGGCGGTGAACAGCCACGAGATAAAACACATCAATACAAAAATTTAAAATAGATTAAAAACGAATTAAATAATTTGGCTGAATTTAAAATACCCCATAATTTAAAACAAATTAAAATTTACATTTAAAAAGGGGAGAGGATTTAGGCCAGGCCAGCTTGATGAAATAAAAAAGTCTTAAGCGCGCGACGGAAGGTGCGCAGATCCGGGATCCTCTGTATCTCCGGGGGGAGCTCGTTCCAAATCGTAGGTGCCCCCACAGAGAAGGCTCTCCCCCTAGGGGCCGACAGCCAACATTGTTTGGCCGACGGCACCCGGAGGAGCCCCTCTCTATGGGAGCGTACTGGCCGGTGGGAGGCTATTGGTGGTAGCAGGCGGTCCCGTAGATAACCAGGTCCTAAGGGTGCTGGTTGGTATCATTTTGTACCCCCCAAAAAGCAAGCAACTTTCATATATTATAAATGTTCGGATATGTCGCATTTTGGATCACAAAGGAAACATTGTTTTTTCTTTTACTTCTCCTCGTTCGTGCACCATGCCGTACAGATTTAATTGGCCAATTTAATGCTCCTGCTACTGATCTGACAAGCTGTCATTACTTAGATGGCAGTTGTAATATGAACTTTTATGGCAATTTTCTGCCTGGGGTAATCAAGAACAAAGACAGCTCCTTTGGGAAAAACCTGAACATTTTTTTCCCCACCAACTGGCTGTGCTATGTCTTTTCCAGACCCCTGCAAAGCATCCCTTAAACCAGGGGTCTGCAACCTTAAACACTCAAAGAGCCATTTGGATCCGTTTCCCATAGAAAAGAAAACACCGGGAGCCACAAAAACCTTCCCGTGCCTGACTATTTCTTGAGTGGCCACAAAACTAGCATATGTAGTAGAATTAAACGTTCTGTTTTCTTCTGAAACTTTTCTTTTCTTGGATTTATCCATGGTTGGCCTACCGGGGGTTGAAAAGCCCAATAAATTGCGTGCTGGTGGGTGTTGCACATTGGCGATTGTGGCGCATATTGTGAGTGACAGGAAGCCGCAGCAGAGGGGTGAAAGAGCCACATGCAGCTCCAGAGCCACAGGTTGCTGACCCCTACTTTAGACTCATGCTCCAAAGACAGCAAAGCTGAGAAGGGCCAGCTTTTGTGACTGAAGGACACAAAATTTGGACTTGGAGAGATTGTCTTCAGTACCATGACTGTCATAGTTATCTACCCTATCAAAGAGGAGGATTAGGGGGGACAAGGTAAACTATATTCCAATACTTGAGGGTGTTGGAAGAAATATCCATCTGATTCAGTTCCAAGTCGGCAGAAAGAAACTGGAAATACAGATGATGATTGGAAAGATGGTTTATTGGTGAACAGGACCACATGGGTTTCAGATCCTGGGCAGCTGACCACATGGAGTGGAGAGAGTGGGTTATTTATACCCTCTCTTGGTCCTTGCCCTTGAGCTTCCTGTTCCTGTGCAAGAAATGTATTCTATTGGTTGTTGTAGGGGGTCACTGCTGACTTTGTGGGCTGTCTGAGTCCTGGGCTTGGTTGACGCTTGCTGGGTGATGCAATGAAGGCCCTCTCTAAGCAGTTTACAGAGTCAGCATATTGAGCCCCCGACAATCTGGGTCCACATTTCACTGACCTCAGAAGAATGGAAGATTGAGTTAACCTTGAGCTTGTGACAATCGAACTGCTGACAGTCGGCAGAATTAGCCCGCAGTATTTTATTCTAACAACTGCACCACCATGACTCCTGGTACATAGGAACACTTCCATGTCCTTTCTAAAGCCCTTCTAGCCCTATCATTCTATATTCTATGTTTTACTTTAGTGGTACTTGCAAGGACAAGCATGTAGCTCAGGGGTCTCCAACCTTAGCAACTTTAAGCCTGGCAGACTTCAACTCCCAGAGTTGAAGTCTGCCAGGCTTAAAGTTGCTAAGGTTGGAGACCCCTGATGTAGCTGCTTCCCAAATAACAGTCATGTTGGGGATATCTGGGTTTTTTTTAATCAAAGAAGAAAAGTGGTGAGGTTATTTGCTGTTATCTTCAAATGCTTCCTAGCTCTCCATTTTTAAGAATGCCAAAGACAGGTGGGCAAAAGATCTTGAAAGATATTGAGAGAAGCGTTGGTGAGTTTAATGTTAACTGCCAACTTTTTGAAGAAAGAGTAATGAAAGAGCTTAGTGTTATCTTCAGGAAGGCATTACGGTGTTTTTTTTTTTCTATCTTCAGTTGAAGGGCATAAAATAGCAACTTGTAGGAACAAAGATGACCCAAGAAATCTTTCCTAGAATGCTGATGAGCTGCTTACATTGCTACATTAACGTGGTCCCCTAATATATATTTGATACAAAATTAACACTTCTAGATTAAAATGTTGTGACCGAAGGAGTAACATTAAGGAAAACAACTTTGCAACTAAGTAAGCTCTAAAACATCACCAGAAGAAATTCTAAAGTACTGTGGGAAGAGGTAGCAAAAATAGAGAATTTTTCAGAGAGTAAGGAAATATTCAGGAAAGGGAATCCCAGATTTTTAATTTAATTAATTCATCTGCATTTAGTTTAAGGGAAATCGGTTGTTGTTGTTTTTTTGAGAGAAAGAGAGTTAGTTAAAAAGAAAATCTTTAGTTAAGCCTCTCAGAATGTGATGCCGTATTCTCCTACAAATAGCATAGACATTGTCTCTGTATGTTTTGTAGAGGTAAAGGTTCCCCTCGCACATATGTGCTAGTCGTTCCTGACTCTAGGGGTTGGTGCTCATCTCCGTTTCAAAGCCGAAGAGCCAGCGCTGTCCGAAGACATCTCCGTGGTCATGTGGCCGGCATGACTCAACGCCAAAGGCGCACGGAACACTGTTACCTTCCCACTAAAGGTGGTCCCTATTTTTCTACTTGCATTTTTGACGTGCTTTCGAACTGCTAGGTTGGCAGAAGCTGGGACAAGTCACAGGAGCTCACCCCGTTACGCGGCACTAGGGATTCGAACCACTGAACTGCCGACCTTTCCATTAACAAGCTCAGCGTCTCAGCCACTAAGCCACCGCATCCCTATAGTATGTTTTGTAGATTGTGCCAAATGTCTTCCAAATGTTTTTCGTTTGCATGCTTTATGCCTACCAAAAGCATCTAGTTTCCGTGTAAGGAAGGAGATGAAATCTGTATATCTTAATCCACAATCAGAGCCTTCTTTTCTGAGGATCAAATAAAGTCAGGAAGGTCTGTGCAACAGTCTTCTTCTCAACTCAGCAGACTCTCAGGACTGATTGCAAAAAGTAAAATCGATAGATAAATTGATTGGTAGGAAAAGGTGTTGTTAGGTTCTGAGGATGTGCAAAACATTTAAAACCTTTTTCAAGCACATTGTTTAGTGGAATGTCCCATTTTGCACATGAAATTACTCAGAATAGTTCCATCAAATTTCCCGTTCAAAAGAGTTTGGATTTTTATTGTTTGGTCGTCCCCTTTTATGGTGCTGTTGCCCTTAGAAACCCATTTAATGCTGGCTTTTTAAACGCTTGCATTGAGCAGGAGACTTCTGCCTTGCTGATCTAGCAGGGAGCGAAAACACAACATTTGTATTTAAAATAGTGTAACAAATTGCACGTTCACCCAATGCTCTTGAACCTTGGGTCCCGAATGGCTACTTAATCATGGTTAAAATCAACTCATTCTCAAAGGGGGAGAAAGAGACGAATGCTGTAAAATGCTCAGTGAAGAATAGCGAGGAGAGTAACCCGACTGAAACTGCATTTTGGGTAGTCCTTGACTTAAGAACACAATTTACCAGAATTTTAGTCACTAAGCAATTGTTGTTTAAGTCAGTCATCACATGTGTGGACCCAATTTTATGACCGTTTTTTACCATAGTTAAATAGCATACCATAGAATAGGTGGTACCTGGCTCAATAGTAGTAACTGTGAGAGGGATCTTGGAGTCCTAGTGGATAACCACTTAAATATGAGCCATCGGTGTACAGCAGCAGCCAAACAAGCCAACATAGTTCTAGGCTGCATAAACAGAGGGATAGAATCAAGATCACGTGAAGTGTTAATACTGTCAGCACTTCAACCTGCATTTACTCTAGTGCTGACATAAGAAGGAGAAGTGAAGGTGTCTGGAAAGGGACGGCTGACTTTTCACCTACTTATTTTTCCTGGAGATAATGTTTCCGAGGAGATGAGATGGGAGGGGGGAATTCCTTTGAGCTGGAGTACATTAGGGGTAGAATGACTTGGAAAATGGCCAATGAGTGCAGGGGAGTGGGTAACGGAAAGGGAGGGTTTTGGGGCTGGAAGTCAGTGTTGGCTTCATTTGGAATCAGGTTAGGATGGCGTGCTCAATAAATAGGAGTTTTTTCTTCAAAGATTTTGTTTGAAATGCATTTTATTTGAGACGACCACAGACCTTGACAGATACCACTTTATAATGCCTTGGTAAGGCTGCACTTGGAATATTGCATTCAGTTTTGGTCGCCACAATGTAAAAAATATGTGGAGACTCTAGAAAGAATGCAGAGAAGAGCAACCAAGATGATTAGGGGACTGGAGGTTAAAACATATAAAGAACGGTTGCAGGAACTGGGTATGTCTAGTTTGATGAAAAGAAGGACTAGGGGAGACAGGATAGCAATGTTTCATTATTTGAGGGGCAGCCACAAAGATGAGTGGGGGGGGGAGGGAGTTAACCTATTCTTCAAAGCAACTGAAGGCAGGACAAGAAGCAATAGATGGAAACTGATCAAGGAGAGAAGCAACCTAGAAGTAAAGTTAAATGTCCTGACAGTTAGAACAATTAATTGAGGAACAATTAATTGCCTCCAGAAATTGTGGGTGCTCCAATACAGGAAGTTTTTAAAAGAAGAGATTGGACAACCATTTGTCTGAAGTGGTGTAGGGTTTCCTACCTGAGCAGGGGATTGGACTAGATAGAAGACCTCCAAGGTCCCTTCCAATTATGTTATTCTGGTTGTTAAGTGAATCACCTAGTCATTGACTGAACCATGCCCTTCAGTTGTGTTGGACTTCAGCTCTTCAGTTGCATGACATCAAGGTTGCATGGTCAACGCTGAAATCTCGCCGAATGAGAGGCGCCAGACTGTGGAAAGTTGGAGATGGTAACAGAAGGCTTTTATCTCAAGTTACTTACCTTAAAATGGCCGTGGGATCTGAGATCATAGTCATAGAGTCATAGACCCCTAGCCCCGTGGGCAATGAGTTGGTGAACTTGTGTATGTCAGCCTGTTATCATACATCAAAAGCTCTCTCCCACTCCGGTTTCTGCCTTCCCTGCAGACCTCAAATATTTAACGTCGATGTTCCCCCTTCCCTGCAAATAAATCGATCAGTATGCAAGATGTTTTGTTCCTTGCTGAATCATAGGCTGCTGTTAAGATAAACGGATCTGCGATGACAGTTCTGAGTGGAATACCAATGTAGCGATGCTTTTTCCCGGAGGTTTTTGACATTTCTTATGAATTCCTTTTGAAAGGAGGTGCAATCCCAAGGAGAAGAGAGAGAGAGGAAAAAAGACATATTTGTTGGACCGCTTCTGCACAGGTGGGAGAGAGAACTGATCTAGCTCGGAGCAGAGCGCATGGACGAGCGTTGAGCATTAATGTAGATGGGGTTGAGCTGAGCCTTTGCAATAATTTATTAATCCAATTCTTTTAAATCATAGCGGCACAAATCTCTCTTTAAGAATCTCTGGCTTTTTTTTTTTTGTTCATGTCAATATTATCATGTGAATGGAGATGATTAACGTTATTTTGTGCAGCATGTGTTTTTATGAAAGATTTGATTTAGCTTTTGTGGTCAATTGCCAAGCTGGCATTATGTTTCTCTCCTTCTCGCTCTCTCTCTCTCTTCCTCCCTCCCTCTCTCCCCTCTCCCTCCCTCTCTCTCTCCCTCCCTCTCTTTCTCTCCCTCCCCCTCTCTCCCTCGCTCCCTCCCTTCCTCCCTCTCTCCATCCCTCCCTCTCTCCCCCTCCCCCTCTCTCCCCCTCCACTCACTTCTCTCTCCCTCCCTCCCTCCTTCTCTCCCTCTCCCCCTCTCCCTCCCTCCCTCCCCCCTCTCTCTCCCTCTCTCTCTCTCTCTGTATGTCTTTCTCTTTCTTCCTTGTTCTCTTTTTTGCATTTGATGATCAAACATTTCCTCTAACTGCACGATAAAGGTTAAGGAACAGGCATCTACTATATCTGGCATTCCTTAAAATTGTATTTTTAAACTCTCTTTTACAAATGTTGAGTATTTGGGTTTCTCTTTGACATTCATGTAGTGTGGAGAGTTGTTTGCTGGGAATTGCTAATTCATGGAATGCTGATAATGTAATTAATAACGTCATTGTTTTTTTAAAAAACGGTGTTGTAATGTTCTTGTATGTTTCAAAGAATTATTTGTAAGGACAACTGCATTGGATCAGACAAATTGTACAGATAGCCTAGCATTCTGACAACCTGGAATTTTTCTTTAATTATTTATTCTTAGAGGTTACTTGGCTCTAAAAAGACGCTGCACAGCTAACAGATATTTTAACAACTCATAATCTTAAAAAAAGGAAAACGTTAAGAAAAGCCATTGGCCTATTATTTTTACAATGTTATTCCCCAGAAAATAGCATCCAAGGCTTTGTTTCCAGGCTACCATCTCTCCTAAGCATTTGAAGGATTGCAGTGGGAATAAAATGTAAATGTTGCATTCAAATCAATTTGGTGGTTTAATTTATGACTTATTTATTATTTTTATTAGAACGCTTGTAAATATCATTAAGGCCTAAAACTCAGCAATATAATGAATTTGGAGGCGAGGGGGAAATGGAAGCATAGAATGATCCTAATATAATTTATCTTGATTTAACGGACTGATGGAGGAAAGAGGTGCCCATAAGATCCAAATGTCCATTAAAAAGCAAATGAAAGGTTGCATATTAGTAAAATGATTTCCCCCCCCCCCCATTTGTATCAGAAGTCTGTTGAATAAAAAAAATAGGTAAATCTCAGATTTACTACATGCAAATCCTTTTTTTGGGGTGGGGGTGGGGGTTACCTTTGAGTCAGTGTCGACACCTGAAGAAGGACCTGCCGTTTTTTTGGCAAGATTTCAGAAGTGGTTTGCCATTGTCTCATTCCTAGGGTTGAGAAAAAGTGACTGGCCCAAGGTCACCCAGCTGGCTTTGTGCCTAAAGCAGGACTAGAACTCACAGTCTCCTTCCTGGCTTCTAGCCTTATACCTTAACCCCAGGGGTGTCAAACTGAAGGCCCCGGGACCGCCCTGGAAACAGCGAAGGACCAGCGAAGGACGCAGCCTCTGCCAGCGAAAACAGAGCTCGGGAGGGGCACAGGCAGCCCTCGCAAGCTCCATTTTCTCTGGCAGAGGGTTGCAGGAGGTCATTGCAGCCGAAAACGGAGCTCGGGAGCCCGTTTTCCCTGGCAGAGTGCTCGGGCCATCACAAGCGCGATGTCAGCGTTTCAACGCTGGCATAGAGAGCAGAGGAGAGCGAGAGATAAACTCTGAAACTTTTGCCTGCTAAATCCCTTTGAAGTCGGGTTGTCGTGGAAATGAGGGGAGGGGGCACATTCCTGAGAAATGACGAGGAAAAGAAGTCTGAAGAATGACTTGGAAGATAGCCAATGAGAAGCAGAGATTTGGGGATCGGAAAGGGAGGGATTGGGGGGCAAAAGGTCTGTCTTGTCCGCGCGGAGTCATGATCCGGTGGCTGTGCTCAATTAAAGAAAGATTTCCTTAAAGATTGGCAGTTTGGAAATTCATTTAATTTTGAGATAGCATCGTAGTCTGACACGCCCCTGACACGAGTGATGTCGAGCTGGCAATGCCCACCCTGGCCACGCCCCCTGGCCACGCCCCCTGGCCACGCCCCCCAGCCCCCTTCCCCGAGGTCAAACACAACCCTGATTACGGCCCTCAATGAAATTGAGGTTTTTTTAAAATTTAATTTTATTAATTTAATTTGTGTGCTAGGGAGTTTGACACCCCTGCCTTCACCCCTACATCGAACTGGCTCTCTATCTAATCTTAGCAGGTTTAAAGAGTCATAGATTTAGCATTTTTCCTATGCATTCTACATCCATGGTGAATGGTGATTAATATATTGGCTCAAGCAACCCCTGAAGTTTAGAATAATTGTATTTGTAACAGTTCAGATGGCATTGGCATTTGGTGGGAACGACATCTTAAAAATGAACCACTGGGACAACTTCCTGTTTTCCGTCTAAATTTCTTTTAAAAAAAGGGGATCCCCCCCCTGAAAATAGAGAAATTGGATCATTTCGGTCTCCTTTTTTCACGAGTAGACCATGTGTATCCAAGAGACTTTCCTTAGCAGCCATTCTGTAAATAAGGAAGTCTCCCAGGGAAGCCATTTTGTGAATGAGCTCATTGCAGAAGCTTTATCAAAAGCTCAGCTCTGCCAGGAGACCATCACGCCATTTGCCTACCAACTTAAGCTGACGCTTTATGTTCTGTGTTACAGAAATGGCATCGGACATACCAGGGTCAGTGACACTGCCAGTGGCACCCATGGCCGCTGGTCAAGTGAGAATGGCAGGATCTGTGCCTGCCAGAGGGGGAAAGAGGCGTTCTGGGTAAGTAAGCATCACTTTTTCCAAAATAATGTTGAATGGACTAACAAGATATTTTCAAATTCTCCTCCTCCTCCTCCTCCTCCTCCTCCTCCTCCTCCTCCTCCTCCTCCTCCTCCTCCTCCTCCTCTTCTTCTTCTCCTTCCTCCTTCTCCTCCTCCCCCTCCTTCTCCTTCTCCTTCTCCTCCTTCTCCTTCTCCTTCTCCTCCTTCTCCTCCTCCTTCTTCTCCTCCTCCTCCTTCTCCTTCTTCCTCCTCCTCTTCTTCTTCTCCTTCTCCTTCCTTCTCCTCCTCCTCCTCCTCTTCTTCTTCTCCTTCTTCCTCCTTCTCCTCCTCTTCTTTTCCTTCTCCTTCTTCCTCCTCCTCCTCCCTCTCCTCCTCCCCCTCTTCTTCTTCCCCTCACCCTCCCCTCCCCTCCTCCTCCTCCTCCTCCTCTTCCTCTTCCTCTTCCTCTTCTTCTTCTTCTTCTTCTTCTCCTTCTCCTTCACCTCCTCCTATACCTCTTCTTACCCTCCTCCTCCTTCCCTCCCTCCCTTTGTCTCATGCAAACACACACACACACACACACACCTTAACACAGATACATGCTAAATGGCTGCAAATTTTGCACAAACACTTCATGGAGAATGACTGGATTTAGGAGGGAGTGATCCTTTTTCTTTTGCATTAGTACACAGGTCTTCTCTCTGAAAGTCACTCTCTGATGGATTTTCTAACACTTGGAGGGAAAAGAAGAGGTGGTATTGCGAGATGGATAAATCATGCAGCAATAAAGGTTGGAAATGCCAGGACGATGAAGGAACATTTTATCCTAGATGGTGGATACATACATACATACATACATACATACATACATACATACATACATACACAGACACTAAAATGACTGGAAAGAAATAGACCAACCTGTTCAGAAATTTCTGAAAATAAAATATAAAGTAAAATCGCAAATATTATCATCCCAACGAAGATAAATGAAAGGTATCATAATTTATTAAGAGGGATGCTGACAATGGCCAGAATCAATCTGGTACAAAATTGGAAAAGAAAAAAAAAATCTGCCGTGAAACTTTCATCTTCTCTAAAACGATTTTCAGCCACTAAGCACAAAAAGGTTTTCTACTCCCTGAATTAATAGTTTCCACCTTGTGTTTTTGACTGAAAGCTAAAGTTAGATGCAGTCATATTTCTTGAGGAATGGATTTTTTTCCCCCTTTTCTTTTTCACTTGTGTCAAATAAATAACGTGCAGTGAAATTTCAGGGTGGAAGGAACAGTCTTTTTGAAGGACTGCAAGCCAGCCAAACATCCGTCTGAATGAAATGCTGTGAACGGTAAATTTGTAAAGGATGGAAGTCTTAACCTTGGTTTGATTTCAAATGTATATACTGATCTGCAGAGGAGTTAAATGCAAGTGGAAAAAAGACAAGCAGCTTGAATGACCTTAGAGGAAAAGAAAAGGAAAATTCAAAATCTATATTTTTTGTAAGATCTGGTCTCAAAATGCCGTTTTGAGTATTTACAAAACAGTTGATAGCTTTTGAGCTCCCTAAACCATTTAATCAAGCAAGATGTTTACAAAATCCGGGGGGGGGGGGATGCATTTCCAAGTATTTCTACCCTTTGTGGAAGACACAGATCCATCAGGAAGTGGACAGGAAGTGGACAGGAAGTGGACAGTGAATCCGATTCATTTTATTAGCTACCCAAGTGACCACTAGGGGCCACTGTTTCCCCACCAATGGAATCAGCACACCAACAAATTAAGGAGCTCCCAAAGAGCAGCTTAATTTCAATGAAAATGAGAGCCATTCTCCCTACAGCTGTTTGCTCAGAAATATATAACGATGACATTAGAAAAGGTGATCATAATTTAACCAAAATTAAAATTTAATTGATTGGCACAGCCTGACTCTTCCCCTATTCTCGCCTCTTAAAGGTAGGTTTGGGATGGCGATTTAGGGAGGGAGATACTGTACATGGTGGTCCTTGCTCTAGGCGAAGCACATATTTTTGAGTTAAACAATCTTATCGGACTTCAAAACCAGGGTGGATTTGATTTAAATCGAGTTGATTTAAATCACAATTTAAATCATGATTTAATTCACTAGTAAAAAGGCTTGATTTAAATCAACTCGATTTAAATCATAATTTTTAAAGAGCAACTGTCATCTCTGCTACTCTTTTGACCCGCTGTTGACTCACCGATAGTCCCAGTGTTGCAGAATATACAGCCTCCTGCTACATAACTAAGCTCCATTTCATGCTGAATAAACTAAATTATTTGTGTATCTTAAATAGAAAATTATCTTACGATAGATTTTTACCCCAAAAGTTTTTATTAAAATAAATTCGATAAAAATAAAAAAAAATCCGATTTTTTTTATTTTTTAAAAAAAATCATTGATTTTTATCCACCCTGTTCAAAACTCAAAGTGACAAAAATAGGGCAATATTAGGAAGGTAGCAAGGGTGGTGGTGGAGGAGTTGTGTTTGCAAAGAAAGTTAAGAGGGGAACTGGAAGAAATGGATTTTTTTTGGCCCAGCTGACCAGAAAAGTAACGGGTGAAGAAATTGGGCAGGCTTTGAAGATGATCTGGCTGTAACACCCGCAAAGCAAATAACAGGATAACTTTACCAGAACAGAAACATTTGACTTCTGGCTTACTTTTAATGATCAGCTGGATGGAAAAGAAACCAATGAAAGTTCAAGATGGCCAACAATTCTGCTTTTGAGCAGTGCTAAGGAGAGGGAAAATTAAGGAGAGATAATGGCTTTATGGATGTCAGGACCCAGTTTCCCTCATCCACTGCTGTTGACCAGGCAGGCTGGGCCTGATGGGATTTGGAGTCCAGATTATTTGGAGAGCTGCACTCAGCCCATTTTGGCTGTTTTAGGTTTGCTCCAAAGAGAGAAGAGACAGAACTGTTCATAAACTCTTAACAAAAAGGAAGAACTGGAAGTATAATGAGCATCGCTAATGAGCAGAGAAAGGGGAGGCATCATGAGAAATGGTCGCCATGATGTAAAAAAAAAAAGATGTGGGAGCTCTAGAAAGAGTGCAGAGAAGAGAAACAAAGGAGGATTAGGGGACTGGAGGCTAAAACCTATGAAGAACGGTGCAGGAACTGGCTATGTCTAGTTTAATGAAAAGAAGAACTAGGGGAGACATGATAGCAGTGTTCCGATATTTGAGGGGCTGCCCCAAAGAAGAGGGAGTCAAGCTATTCCCCAAAGCACCTGAGGGCAGGACAAGAAGCAATGGGTGGAAACTAATCAAGGAGAGAAGCAACCTAGAACTAAGGAGAAATTTCCTGACAGTGAGAACAATGAATCAGTGGAACAACTTGCCTCCAGAAGTTGCGAATGCTCCAACACTGGAAGTTTTTAAGGAGATGTTGGATAACCATTTGTATGAAGTGGTGTAGGGTTTCCTGCCTAAGCAGGAGGTTGGACTAGAAGACCTCCAAGGTCCCTTCCAACTCTGTTATTCTATTCTGTTCTGTTCTGTTCTGTTCTGTTCTGTTCTGTTCTGTTCTATTCCTATTATTTCTTTCATTCTATTTTATTCTTTTCTTTTATTCTATTCCTATTATTTCTTTCATTCTATTCTATTCTATTTATTCTATTCTATTCTATTCTATTCCTATTATTTCTTTCATTCTATTTTATTCTATTCCTCTATTCTATTCCTATTATTTCTTTCATTCTATTCTATTCTATTCCTATTATTTCTTTCATTCTATTTTATTCTATTCTTCTATTCTATTCTATTCTATTCTGTTCTGTTCTGTTCTGTTCTGTTCTATTCTATTCTATTCTATTCTATTCTATTCTATTCTATTCTATTCCTATTATTTCTTTCATTCTATTCTATTCTATTCTATTCTATTCTATTCTATTCTATTCTATTCTATTCTATTCTATTCTATTCTATTCTATTTATTTATTATTAATTAAATTTCTATATTCTATTCCATTCCATTCCATTCCATTCCATTCTAAATGCATAATTCACCTCATCTTCCCTTAATCGATGCAGGCTCTTCCAGCGATATTCCAGAGATATAATTGTAATACTCTCTCTTTTTTCTCCCCCCAGAATGGACTTCGATGATGAAGATGGTGAAGGACCCAGCAAATTTTCAAGGTGAGCTTTTAAAAACAGGCTCCCTCGAGGTATATAAATGGATGAGGGGACACATATTGCACATTTAATAATGCCATTGCCACAAGGAAACCCATGTGATCTCAGCAAATATGCATTAAACTATGTACATGTTTAATATTAAAGAGCATGAAACAAAATGTAAAAAAATTCAAGAATGCCCCTCGCAACTCTTGACAAGCTAAACATTTTTGGAGTGTGTCTCTGTGAGCACGTGGTGCACATATACACACCGGTGTTTGTGCTGCTTTATTAACCAGAGGCATTTTCTTTAGCTGATCAGCCCATTGCATCGATTAGGATTTGAAGAGGAGACCTCAGGGAATTTCAGAAGACACCAATAGCAAACTATTCGGGGTTAGTGGTGGGAAGCAACGTACCACAATATTTCTGTGAAGTTCCTGGTAGTTATGCTGGACCTGAAGGGTTCTTAGTGCTTTCTGAGCTTGCTTCTTTTCTTGCAAACATTTCATTAGGTAGGTAATTCATCAGTGCTAGTCTACCTATCTATAGATGAGCACTCATGATATTGCCTAGTCTGGGTAATGAAGTGCCTGCAAGAAAAGCACCAAGCTCAGAGACCTCCTCCCTCTCCTCCTCCTCCTTCCCTTCCTCCCCCTCCTCCCCTCCTCCTCCTCCTCTTCTTCTCCTCTTCCTCTTCCTCCTCTTCCTCTTCCCCTTCTCCTCCTCCTCCTCCTCCTCCTCCTCCTCACCTCCTCCTCCTCCTCTTCTTCTTTTCCTCCTCCTCTTCTTCTTTTCCTCCTCCTCCTCTTCCTCCTCCTCCTCTTCTTCCTCTTCCTCCTCTTCCTCCTCCTCCTCTTCTTCTTCTCCTCCTCTTCTTCTTTTCCTCCTCCTCCTCTTCCTCCTCCTCCTCTTCTTCTTCTCCTTCTCTTCTTCTTCTTTTCCTCCTCCTCTTCCTCCTCCTCCTCCTCTTCTCCTCCTCCTCCTCTTCTTCTTTTCCTCCTCCTCCTCCTCCTCCTCTCCTCCTCCTCCTCCTCCTCCCCCCCCCCCCCCCCCCCCCCCCCCCCCCCCCTCCTCCCCCTCCCCCTCCTCCTCCTCCCCCCCCCCCCCCCCCCAAATCTCACTCCTTACTAGCACTGAGGATGTTACCTAATCTGGGTAATGAAACATCTGCAAGTAAAGCACCAAGCTCAGAGAGCACCAAGGACCCTTCAATACAACCCTGAGCTAGAAATATTCTATTGAGCTGGACTTGTCTGCAAACCCCACCCCACCCCCCTTTTTAAAAAATATTTCATTCTTAGAAAGAAAATTTATACACTCGGCTGCAAAGCGGTAGAGCAATCCAAATAGAATGGATGGAATACAAGAATAATTTTTCCTGCAGGTGAGCAAATCACAATCCTGCAGTGCCCTTCTTGGAAATGAATCAGAGCGAACTACCATCCTTCTGCCTACCCTGTGACAAACTCCCTAACGGTTTATTACTGCTGCTTTATTGCTCTGTCCTTACACAATCTGGCCCAGGAGCTCTGCTTGAAAATACCGGAATGACAAAGCAGTATTTATAAGCTTGGCGTTCCTTGGAGTGCCTTCCCATCCGTTCGACATATTGTAGGTGCGATGAAAACAACCTTCTCTGGGATTTCAAACTCAAGGCTTTGCGTTCCTCGTCCTTTCAATCCAGAGGCAGCTTTCTAAATGATTTTTGAACGAGGAAGCTTTCAAGATAGTTTGCTCCACTAAATGAGGTCCGAAGGCTGTTTGTAGGGATTGGTTTAGTGAAATTCAGGGAGACGGCTTGGCATGGATTGGAAGTCCCTTCTAATGCATTCCTTCTGTGATTCTTTATACCAAAAGAATAAAGAGGCTTTTCCCACAGGTGGGTTTCAGCAGGTTCTGACCAGTTCTGGAGAACCGGTAGCAGAAATTTTGAGTAGTTCGGAGAACCGGTAGTAACAATTCTGACTGGCTCTGCCCCCATCTATTCTCTGCCTCCCAAGTCCCAACTGATTGGGAGGAAATGGGGATTTTGCAGTATCCTTCTCCTGGAGTGGGGATGGAACGGAGATTTTACTGTATTCTTCGTGGGATGGGAATGGAGATGTTGCAGTATCCTTCCCCTGCCACGCCCACCAAGCCACGCCAAGCATTTTTCAAAGTTATATTTACCAGAATAGGTAAACTGGCACATCTGTGAAAACCTGAATCTGAGAGGTCAGAGTTTTCCCTCAGTAAATCAAAAACACCCAAAACCATCCCCTCACTCCTCAGTCGATCACATGCTCCAATCACCGTCCGTCCCATCTTGAGACAGCACTCCGACCACTCCTACTCCAGATTCAGGATCGGCCTGACCCTGACCGAGAGGAAGAATGCTATCATGTCTACAGGCAACCCCTCTACTAAATCCCCCCTCCTACTTTCCCACACAGGAGAAGGTGGCAGCATGGAAGCTTCCGGCCTAATATGGCTTCCAAAGCTGACAACAGCTTAAGAGAGGGCTGTAAAGCACTATGAAGCAGTATATAAATCTAAGTGCTATAGCTATTCGTTTAACTGCAGTGATTCGCCTATCAACCCTGGCTAGAATTGGGCTCAACTCCCTTAGCAACTCCCTTGCTTAGCAACAGAAAATCTGGCCCTAATTGGGTCGTAAGTTAAGAACCAGATGTACTCAGCAGCCTGCTGAGGTGTCATGGGTGAACCTTTGTTTGTCGTCGTTGTTGCTGTTGTTGAAGCTTGTGTGCCGTCTGACTCCCAACCTTTCTGGGTGGCTCACGACAAACAAAGAAATTACAATAAAATAAATAGAAGATTAAAAAAAAAAAAGATAGCAATCACAACAGGCCGGATGGAATGAAGAGATGTCTCCCTGGTCCGCGCGCCAATGGTCTGGGTGAAGAGACAGGTCTTCATGTCTGAGCCAAGACAAATATGATTGTTATTGTCTTTTTGGATTTTCCTCTCCTTTTCCTGGTACCGCTGCAAGCTTAAAGCGCTACAACTTTGAAACTCACTGCCATTTATCATGCCCTCCAGAGACGGCAAAAAGCTCCCATGAAAGCAAAGTTCATTCCAATGAGAGGTTCCCACCCTTCTTTGTAATTCTAACTAACTCATGACCCGTTTCAAGTCAGTGCATAATCTGTGGTCTCAGAGATGTACGTAGCTCTCTAAAATCTTGGCTATTGCCCCAAGACAATCTCTCTCTTCAGCTGGTGCCAAAAGTTTTGTTCTTTTTAATTTTATTTTGCCATTCGGTGATCAACAAAATGCTGCATTAAGCCAACAACAACAATGACAACTTTGGTAAAGCCACACTTGGACTCCTGCATTCAGTTTTGGTCGCCACGATGTGGAGACTCTAGAAAGACTCTAGAAAGAGTGCAGAGAAGAGCAACTAAGATGATTAGGGGACCGGAGGCTAAAACATATGAAGAACGGTTGCAGGAACTGGGTATGTCTAGTCTGGTGAAAAGAAGGACCAGGGGTGACATGATGACAGTGTTCCAATATCTAAGAGGCTGTCACAAAGAAGAGGGAGTCAAGCTGTTCTCCAAAGCAGCTGAGGGCAGGACAAGAAGCAATGGGTGGAAACTAATCAAGGAGAGAAGCAACTTAGAACTAAGGAGAAATTTCCTGACAGTTAGAAGAATTAATCAGTGGAACAACTTGCCTTCAGAAGTTGCGAATGCTCCAACACTGGAAGTTTTTAAGAAGATGTTGGATAACCATCTGTCTGAAGTGGTTTAGGGTTTCCTGCCTAAACAGGGGGTTGGACTAGAAGACCTCCAAGGTCCCTTCCAACTCTGTTTATTCTATTCTATTCTATTCTATTCTATTCTATTCTATTCTATTCTATTCTATTCTATTCTACTCTACCCTACCCTACCCTACCCTACCCTACCCTACCCTGTTCTATTCTATTCTATTCTATTCTATTCTATTCTATTCTATTCTATTCTATTCTATTCTATTCTATTCTATTCTATTCTATTCTATCCTACCCTACCCTATTCTATTGTATTCTATTCTATTCTCCTTCCCTTCCCTTCCCTTCCCTTCTCCTCCTCCTATTCTATTCTATTCCATTCCATTCCATTCCATTCCATTCTACAAAAAGACAGAGAATTGTAATCCTGAATTTGTCAGAAGGGGGAAGCCAGGGAACACATGGGAAAGAGCGGTATACATTTGTAGTTCATTAATTAAAAAAAAACAAACAAACAAAAAAAAAAACCCTGCAATTTTGTTTTGTTGTCCTTGCCCTAACCAGTCTTTGGAATGCAGCCTCTTAGAATACTACTCAAAATCCAAGTTTGTCTTTTGGCTTGGAAAACCAAAAAAAAGTTACGCATCTCTGGTTTAAATGAGCCGGAGGGCTCCAAGTTAAAATGGAAGAAAGCTGTTCTTAGTTTAAAATAGGAAGCAAGATCTTTTGGGTGTCCTTGATGCCTCGGTAGAGGAGAGGACCTCTGAGTTCTAGAAGGCCGAAAGCCCAGACAGAAGAGCCTGAGACAGACAGGTCCGTGATTATAATTATGCAGTGTTCTTAACTGTCATTCTCGCTGAGAAATTACCTCTTTCCGTCTTTTCTGAAGAGAAAAAGAGATCTAAAGTTTGCACTGCCGTGCTTAAACGTGGGACTCAAAATTTGGCAGTTGACGGGTTTTCTGCTGTAATTATGGCTTTTTTAGTATCTGCAATAAAAATAGCTGATCCAAGGTCTGTATCCTTCAGTCTTTGCTTTCTGGCTTTCAAGTTTGAATAATAGCCTGGGTGAAGCCAGACGGGGACGAATAGACGGGGACCTTGAGGATTGAACAGTCTCATGCAGATACATCTTACAACAATTGGTTTAGTGACCGTTTCAAAGTTACAACAGCCACTAGAAAAAAAAGTTACTTTAGAACCGTTTTTCACAGTTATGCTCTTTCCAACATCGCGACGATCATGGGATCAAAATTCAGATGCTGGGCCACTGGTTCATGTTTGTGAAGGTCATGGGATCCGCTTTGGTGACCTTCTGATGAGCAAAGTCAATGGGGAAGCCAGATTCACTTAACAACCGGGTTACTCACTTATCAACGGCAGTGACAAAAGGTGGTAAAAATGGGGCAAAATTCACTTAACCAATAGAAATGTTGGGCTCGATTGTGGTCATAAATCAAGGACTACCTGCATAAGGAATTTGATGCGCTCCAGATGATTTTATGTATCAGTTCGCCAAAACCTTTGCTATTCGTCATACTGTTTCAATTGGTGGGAACTGATGCCCACAGTCCTTGGAAGTTCCCTTGTGGCCAGGGATGAAATCCAGCAGGTTCTGACCAGTTCTGGAGAATCGGCAGCAGAAATTTTGAATAGTTTGGAGAACCGGCAAATACCACCTCTTCCTGGCCCCATAGTGGGGAGGGAATGGAGATTTTGCAATATCCTTCCCCCAGGAGTAGGGATGGGGATTTTGCAGTATCTTCCCCCAGGAGTGGGGTGGGAATGGAGATTTTGCAGTATCCTTCCCCTGCCGTGCCCACCCAGCCACACCCACCCAGCCACACCACGCCCACCAAGCCAGGCCCACAGAACCGGTAGTAAAAAAAATTGAATTTCACCACTGCTTGTTGCCTATCCCAACTGGCTAAGAATTATAAGGCACTTGCCCATACTTTCAATATGTTTTTCTCATCTTAACCCTTGTTATTTGCCATGTTTTGGTTATGCTTTCCTTTTTTTTTTTCCCTCCACAGGTATGATGATCCAATCTCTGTTGATAAGGAAAAAATATGCAAGGTAGGCGTTGAAAAAAAAAGGGAAGGGATAATCCTAAAATAAACGAGGAAAAAAAAAATCCATCCAGTCTTTTGTATTTCAGTCTAAGGAGTTAGTTTTCTCTTTGGGGGGGAAGGGGTGTGTGTCAAAATAATGGCTGATCCAGGAAAAAAAAAGGTGAGTTAGGAGATACCTTCTGGAAGGGGCAGTCTTAGAAAAAGGGTGTAAAATGGGTGAAATCCAGCAGGTTCTGACGAACTGGTAGGGGAAATTTTGAGTAGTTCGGAGAACCGGCAAATACCACCACTGGCTGATCCCAGAGTGGGGTGGGAATGAAGATTTTGCAATATCCTTCCCCCAGGAGTGGGGAGGGAATGGGGATTTTGCAGTGTCTTTCCCCCAGGAGTGAGGAGGGAATGGGGATTTTGCACTATCGTTCCCCCAGGAGTGAGGAGGGAATGGGGATTTTGCAATATCCTTCCCCCAGGAGTGGGGTGGGAATGGGGATTTTGCAGGATCCTTTCCCTGGAGTGGGGTGGGAATGGAGTTTTTGCAGTATCCTTCCCCTGCCACGCCCACCAAACCAAACCACGCCCACCAAGCCACGCCCACAGATCCGGTAGTTAAAAAAAATTGGATTTCACCACTGATGTAAAATCAAAGCAGAGTGTACTTGTTATAGAGGAAAGTAGATCCCTTGGAAGTGGATTACTATGAAAGGAATAGAAAAGATGCTACATCCCACTAACTTGTTGGACTTGATTCAGATGAAAATTAAACGCAGTTCCAAACCCAGGATTGGAGATATTCCTTCCCACCTATACAGAATTACTAGGTTGAATTCACATCATCTTCTTTTAATGACCCCATAATCCCTTGCAGGGTGGAGTCTGTCTGGGCAATTGAATGGAGCTAAGTGTTTACTGGCCGGATGCCCTTCCTGTTGCCAATGCGGAGGGTTTTTTTCAGCAGATAATACTCTCATTGTGCCCAAAGAGAAATATCTGCCTCTACCTAGGATTGAACTCACAGCCTCCTGATTGTGAGGCAAGAGCGCCACCTCTAGGCCACTGCACCACTACCAGGTTGAATTCACATGGCCCATTTAATCTGATTGTTGAATTAACCCTTTTTGTTGCGGAATCGTAACCCAAACAAATTGATTTGAGTTGGTAGAAAACACTAAGCCAGAATCCTTGCTTGTTGTCAGAACATACTTGATAAGTGTTGACTGGCTTAATAGCACGTTGTGTGAATGCAACCCTTAGAGGCTGATGGAGCTCGAATGTCGTCATCTTTTTACAGCACAGCAGCTTTCTAGACCAGCGGTCACCAACTGGTGGTCCATGGACCACTGGTGGTGCGTGAGAAAATTTCGGTGGTCCGCAGAAAAATTATTTGCATTTTTTATATTGCACTAAATCAGGGGTCCTCAAACTACGGCCCCTGGGATGGATACATCCAATGAACGTTTGTGTTGCTGCAGAGAGTCTCCCCCTTCAGGGTCTTTTTGTGCAGGTTGGAGGGGGGCAGAAATTCCAACTTGGGGTCTGTTTCAGCCTCCTGGTTGCGGGGTTTTGGTCTACTGGATTGGATGCACCGCCCTTCCGGGCTCTTCTTAGAAGTAGCTCAGTGGTTTATGGGAAGCCCATGCTATTGGTTGACATGAGGGGCAATATATCAAGATGGCTTTATGGTTTGACCTCCTTCCCCTTGAGGTATTGCTGAGCATTTGGATACAATGAGAGCAGGAAAGTGGTGCTCTAGCCTCCATTTATTGTTCTCTATCTTTCTTCTTCTCCCCTGGATGTGGTTCTAAATAGAACCGGAGGCTACAACCTGAAGCTATTTCCTAAAAGTGATGCGCGTAGCCTTTGCTCCAAGCTACCTTCCTGGGAAAATATCTATCTCAATAAAATAGAGTCAAGTATGCAGGAACTGGGCATGTCTAGTTTAATGAAAAGAAGGACTAGGGGAGACATGATAGCAGTGTTCCGATATCTCAGGGGCTGCCACAAAGAAGAGGGAGTCAAGCTATTCTCCAAGGCACCTTAAGGCAGAGCAAGAAGCAATGGGTGGAAACTGATCAAGGAGAGAAGCAACTTAGAACTAAGGAGAAATTTCCTGACAGTTAGAACAATTAATCAGTGGAACAACTTTCCTCCAGAAGTTGCGAATGCTCCAATATTGGAGGTTTTTAAGAAGAGGTTGGATAAGCATTTGTCTGAAGTGGTGTAGGGTTTCCTGCCTAAGCAGAGGGTTGGACTAGAAGACCTCCAAGATCCCTTCCAACTCTGTTATTCTATTCTATTCTATTCTATTCTATTCTATTCTATTCTATTCTATCTATTCTATTCTATTCTATTCTATTCTATTCTATTCTATTCTATTCAGTAGAGCATGGAGTTTAAGAAAGTTACTTTTAGATAGCCTACTGGGGACCTCGGCCCTTGGTGAAAAGCAGGCAAGTCTATTAAAAACCAACAAGTTATCGTTCTTTTGGTAATAATCTGTTGCCTCATGCCAACATTTACTTTATGGGCGAAGAACATCACTCTGCTTCCTGCTTTCCTGGCCTCTCTGAACACATCCAGATCACATTTCCCTCCTCCTTCTTCCCCTGTTCGTTTCCATTATCTTCCATGCTTCAGTGGAGGAAAACTTGGAAATGGGGAATTGGCTTTAGGCATGCAAATTCTCTGTATGTTTTAGAAGATGGTTGTGTCGAGAGAGAGAGAGAGAGAACAGATATATTTTAAGCAAACCTAAATTCTAGGGGCTGCGTTCAGTGAAGCTACAGGACAAATGCAGAATATGCAGCTAATGGTAGAAATGAACTTGCCAAGAGTTTCCCCCAATCCTTGGGGAGCCTTGGTGGTGCAACAGACTAAAGCACTGTTAAGTAACACCAGCTGCCTGCAATTACTGAAAGTTCAAATCTCACCAGGCTCAAGGTTGACTCAGCCTTCCATCCTTTTGAGGTAGGCAAAATGAGGACCTGGTTTGTGGGGGCAATAAGCTGACTTTGTATAAAAAAAGAACACCGCTTGGGGGGGGGGCGAAAGCCCTACTAAGCAGGTATATACAAAAGTATGAAGGCTATTGCTTAACGCATTGTAAGCCGCCCTGAGTCTCCGGAAAAGGGCAGCATATAAATCGAATCAATCAATCAATCAATCAATCAATCAATAAATCGAAACCCCCACCCCCTGTAAAAGTATCCAGGTTTACTGCTCGTGCGAGTATGCTTGGAAGTTTCTATATAGTATGCATGAAGAAAGAATGGATAATCTTTACTTCGCTCTTGTATAAGGTAAAACTGGGAATGAAATGTAAATGAATGAATCCAAAGCACCCATTTATGCAAATTGCAGAATTCTGTTCATGGAGCAGAATCTGAGTTGCCTTGGCTGCTATTGCTACTATTGTCCTTGTTCTATGTAACGTGATGAATCACATAAGATTTTGCTGAGACTCTGACTAAATGTTCCATTACGTTTTGTTCAAAAAGCGGGAAATGGTTTCGTTTTCCTTGTTCCCCAAGTTTTTCTCCCCATTGTGGAATTTTTTGCCGTTCCTCATTGCTTCCTTTTCCTCGAGATGCCAATTGGTCGTTCTGGTGCAGAGTCTCTGCCTGTGTATTTCAATGCATGCATGCATGAGACTCCCCGGCTTGCCAAGACCTACCTGTTTCATTTCAGTGAAGGAGGAAGATCTGCCTGGGCCACGAAATCGGAGTGTGGATCTGCTTCCTCCATTGCAACCTCAGGTTTTGTGGGCAGGGGGGTTCCATGTGTGTTCTCATGCCTGTGGGGGTCAATTGTGGTCATACGTCGAGGACTACCTGTATATTCCCAGCTAAGCCAACTAATATGCCGGCTCTGTAAACTCGCTTAGAGAGGGCTGTAAAGCACTATGAAGCAGTATATAAATCTATTGTTAAGTGGGAAGGAAGGAAGGAAGGAAGGAAGGAAGGAAGGAAGGAAGGTCCATGGTGGTGCAGTGGTTACAATGCAGCATTGCAAGCTAATTCTGCCTACCGCCAGCAGTTCAATCCTGACCAGCTTGAGGTTGACTCAGCCTTCCATCCTTCCAAGGTCGGTAAAATGAGGACCCAGATTGTTGGGAGCAAGAGGCTGACTCTGTAAATCACTTAGAGAGGGCTGTAAAGTACTGGGAAGCAGAAGGAAGGAAGGAAGGAAGGAAGGAAGGAAGGAAGGAAGGAAGGAAGGTATATAAGTCTAAAGGCTAAGTGTTATTGCTCTACCCGGGTCCCTTGCCTTTCAAGTCTTTGGGATGCTCGGGCATAAGTGCCTTCCCTTTTGAGCCCACCTGGATCTGCTATGCCAATTTCCAAGCACTGCATCTTTTACCGACAGCATCTCGCTTTCTCTCTCGGTTTGCTCCTTCTCATGTGTGCTTAGGGAGAACCATAGTGAGATCGAGAGACGCAGGAGGAACAAGATGACCCAGTACATCACCGAGCTCTCTGACATGGTGCCCACCTGCAGCGCCTTGGCGCGCAAACCCGACAAGCTGACCATCCTACGCATGGCAGTGTCCCACATGAAGTCCATGAGGGGCACTGGGAACAAATCTACCGATGGAGCATATAAACCTTCTTTCCTAACCGAGCAGGTGGGTGGCTTCGTACAAGGCCGTAGAGGGTCTCGCAGGGGTTGGAGAAAACAGGAGGACCTTTTCTGACATGTTACAGGGAGGCTGGATTGCAGCTGGTCCTGTGCTGGAAATTTTTTCCATCTATCTTTAGAACGTTCTCCTTCCGTTGGAACGGCAGGGATTTTCTTCCAAGGGAGAATAGCTGATTTTTTTTGTTGTTGCTGTTGTTTTATGAGGATGCTGGGGTTTGGGGGCAGGGGTGAAATCCAGCAAGTTCTGACAGGTTCTGGAGAACCGGTAGCGGAAATTTTGAGCAGTTTGGAGAACCGGCAGATACCACCTCCGGCTGGCCCCAGTGTGGGGTGGGAATGGAGATTTTGCAGTATCCTTCCCCCAGGAGTGGGGAGGGAATGGGGATTTTGCAATATCCTTCCCCCAGGAGTGGGGTGGAAAGTTTTTGCAATATCCTTCCCCCAGGAGTATAAGTATAAGTATAATTTTATTTCTATACCGCCCTTCTCCCGAAGGACTCAGGGCGGTGTACAGCCTTTTTAAAAACACAAGACAAACATCAATTAAAAATTTAAAATTATTAAATAAATTCGGCTCAATTTAAAAAACCCCAGAAAATTTAAAATACCCCAATTTAAAATTATTATGTTGATAGCCCGGCCTGGCGGAACAACAGGGTCTTCAGTGCGCAGCGAAACACCCGGAGGTCGGAGATCTTACGTATTTCCGGGGGCAGTTCATTCCACAGGGCTGGGGCTCCCACAGAGAAGGCCTTCCCCCTGGGTGTCGCCAGCCGACATAACTTGGCCGATGGCACCCTGAGGAGACCCTCTCTGTGGGAGCAGACTGAGGAGTGGGGAGGTAATGGAGATTTTGCAATATCCTTCCCCTGGAGTGGGGTGGGAATGGAGATTTTGCAATATCCTTCCCCTGCCGCATCCACCAAGCCACGCCCACAGAACAGGTAGGGGAAAAAAATTGGATTTCACCCCTGGTTTTGGGGGGGAGGGGGTTTCCTTGCATACAAGGTGGTTGAAAGGTGACGAGCGAATGTCCTGTCTTTCCAAGTGCTTTCTGCTTTCTGGAGGTGAGCACTCCATCTCAGGTAAACCAGATGAAAGACAACAGCGTGGGTTGTCTTTTAAACAGAGGTCTTAAAACATGTGGAACAGCTGTAGAAACACAACCTTGCAAGTCTGTGTGTGATTCCTCCTCCTCCTCTCTCGTTTTGACTGCTAATGAACTAGAGAGGGGCTTGTCTGAAATGTTTTTTCACGTTGCTTTCTTGGAATGGGCTCAAGCCCCGTTTATCTAATCATTGCCTTGGGAGCGGCTCTTCCTCCTTCCTTTATGCCTTCTTCTCTGCTTCCCACCCACCCTTCCATTCATTCCCAAGGAAGAGTTCACCCTCGGATTGAAAGACAATGCAATCTTGGGGGCTGCAGAAATGTCCTTTGTATTTCTGAAGGTCTCCCCTCTAGCACAGGTTCTTCCCTGCTCATTATTAGCCCATTTAAAGATGGGAGAGTGGACAAAGAAAGAAGAACTTCCTTTGTTCATAGTGTCTGACAAACATCCACTGTCTGCTTCACAGCTGTCAACCTCATAACAACCCAAACCTGTAGCTGCTTTCTGAGATGCTCTCAAGTCTTTATCCTTATGTTGAACCTTCAGTTACTCTGGATGAAGGTATAATGAATGTCTTCAGGCTCCCTGAACCCAACAAGATGTAAATCTCAATCCTACAACCGCACATGGCTTCATTTGATTGCTAAGCCTGAAATTAGCAATTAGTTTAGTCTGCTAGTTTACCTAACCCCATAAATGTGAATGAGAGCTGCCCACAATGTCTCTCTCTCTCTCTCAAAGAGCCACGGTGGCCCAGTGGTTAGAGTGCAGTACTGCAGGCTACTTCTGCTGGCTGCCTGCAATTTGACAGTTCAAATCTCACCAGGTTCTAAGTTGACTCAGCCTTCCATCCTTCCAGGTCGGTAAAATGAGGAGCCAGATTGTTGGGGGTTATATGCCGACTCTGTAAATTGCTTAGAGAGGGCTGTAAAGCACTGTGAAGCAGTATATAAGTCTAAGTGCTATTGTTAAGTGGGAAGGAAGGAAGGAAGGAGGGAGGGAGGGAGGGAAAGAAGGAAGGAAGGAAGGAAGGAAGGAAGGAAGGAAGGAAGGAAGGAAGGAAGAGCCATGGTGGTGCAGTGGTTACAATGCAGCATTGCAGGCTAACTGCCGACTCCCACCAGTTCGATCCTGAATGGCTCAAGGTTGACTCAGCCTTCCATCCTTCCGAGGTCGCTAAAATGAGGACCAAGATTGTTGGGGGCAAGAGGCTGATTCTAAGGGCTAAGTGTTATTGCTCTTCCCAGTTCTTGCATTTCAAGTCTTTGGGAGCCGACCTTTTCAACTCAGCTGAAATCTCTTAGACACTTGACACTAAGAATGTTTTTTTTTATTGCAAACTACAATAATGTCACATTGGATTGTTGACCGCCCTGTGTCAACATGAGGTTGCAATTCACCCTTGCAACCATGGCTTGTTGGTTTCCTCCTCCTTTCTCTTTGCCCCTGTGTTTTGTGGCTTTGTAGCAGAATAGTTGTTGATGTAACTGACATCTCCTCCCTGAGAAATATCATTCATGCTTTTCACGGACGCTGTCTTTTTATTACGTCATATTTGAAGTGTATGTATGGATAATTAACTTTTGGTGTTGCTGCACACACACACACATAAAACACACAAATTGTTTGCAGTCTATATAACACTCCACCTTAGGCTAAAAAGGGTCTTGAATAGTTTATGGTTCATTGTGTTGTAGGCATCCAGCTAGTGCCTTAACCCTGATGTGATATTTTATTTTGGCTGGGCATCGTATGTATATTCCAGACTGTAGGAAAAGACAACATGATGTGAGAGAAGTAATAATCTGTGTTTTCTAAAGTTTAGAGAATGAAGGAACAGGTAACAAATTATAGTTCATTTGCCACAGAAACACTTATGATTGGATGGTTCACAGGAGAAGAAGGTACGGTAGATATAAGAGGAGTCGGTTATTTGTGTGTTGGGTGATCTTTCCACTGAACATCACACCCAAAGTTTCCTCTCTCAAACTCAAGACTTCAGGAGAAAAAGAATGGAAGTCCTTGACCATATCCAGGAAGGTCTGAGGCTGTTTGAAATAATGGCTGGAATACAATGTAATTGTATTCAGAGCACTTTAAATTCGCAAAGTGTGTATTCTAGACACACTAGATTGTACAAATGCATCGATCCATGTCAATTTTCTTCTGTAATTTAAGCTCGGAGGCAAGAATGGGGACGTATCTTTTGGAGAAGGAAACGGTGGTAAGACAGTTCATTTCTTTTCAACCAAAATACGATATTATTTTATCCAGAAGGCCCCCGAGTGGGTATAGCAAGGATGGCAGCCAACAAGCATGGCAGCTAATGGTTTCATAAATGTCAAAACATAGTCAAAAACATTACTGAAGAAGCGTAACAAAGAAGTATGACAGAATACAACGAATAATAGTCACAGGGACCCATTCAATTTTAAGATGCATATTCCAAAACAAAAGGAGACGGTTATACAATAATAATTCTAGCACAGGATGTCCTCTCTCTATAAAAGGGCTTTAGCAGTAGACTTTGCTTTCTGACATGCTTGTCTTCCTTCTCTCAAGGAATTGAAGCACCTGATCCTTGAAGCGGCTGATGGTTTTCTCTTCGTGGTGGCTGCCGAAACAGGTCGGGTGATCTACGTTTCAGACTCGGTTACGCCAGTCTTGAACCAGCCCCAGTCGGAGTGGTTCGGCAGCACCCTCTACGAGCAGGTTCACCCGGATGACGTTGAAAAGCTGAGGGAGCAGCTCTGTACCTCTGAAAACTCCATGACGGGTCAGTGGCTTCTTGAACAGCTTCACTGTGGGGTGGGGGTGGGGGTGGAGATGGATACCCTAATACAGCTAGCTGAGGAATTCTGGGAGTTGAAGTCCACCAGGCTTAAAGTGGCCAAGGTTGGAGACCCCTGCCCTAATGGGCACTTCCCTTGTCCTCATAGCTTCCAGATCAGAGGTGAAATGCTACCGGTTCGGACCAGTTCACCCGAACCGGTAGTAAAATATGCTACCGGTTCGGACAAACTGGTAGTAAAAAAAAAATGCTATTTCCGAGAACAGCTGTGCTGCGCGATTTATATTCACTAGAAAGCGGGAAATCCTGCTTCCTAGAGAATCTAAATCATGCAGCACAACTGTTGCCCCCTTGCTGTTCTACTTACCTTTGCAGACTCAGAAAAGGCTTCTTAATCCTTTTTCAGCGCTGCGCAGTAGCGCCTGTGGGCGAAGTACACATTTGGCGTGCACCACACATGCACATGCGTTTGGCGCGCACACAAAGCGAACCGGTAGCAGGCTTCAGAGCATTTCACCCCTGTTCCAGATGTATTGAGACTACAACTCCCAGAATTCTCAGCATGTCAGGAATTCTGGAAGCTTCAATCTCATAGGTGGAGGGCTCCATATTGAAGAAGTCTTATCTTTTTTTAAAAAAATAAATTTTATTCATTTTCTATTCATTACATTCCTTAGTGCTTAATAAACATCGTGTTGCCTGAGTATTTAATTTGCTTAACAATATAAATGTCGTTTTTATTCTCCATCAACCCTTTCTTCCAACCACTGGTAAAATAAATTCCAAGTTTGATAATATTCTGTATCTTTCTGTTTCAATGTAAGTCCGTCCATTTCCGCACAGTCTAATATCTTCTTAATTATCTCTTCATCTTGAGATGTTTCTTCATCTTTCCAATATTGTGCGAAGATAATCCTTGCTGCTGTTAAAATATGTAATACTAAATACATACTTCTCTTGAAGAAGCCTTATCTTAATGGCTTGAGCTACCATACAGATATCTACTTACAGTCGCGGCCAAAATTGTGGAAACCTTTTGGGGAAAGTGTATTTTTGAGGTTTGATGGCTAATAACACCTCTTTTTTTTTTTGGAGTTTCAAGATAATCATATCCCACTGTTGGAATGGCCTGGGAATAGATCTTAACCCAATTGAAAATCGATGGAGCCGACTAAAAAACCTGTTAGTCAGAAGCGACAGAAGTGCGGCATATAAATTGGACTAATAAATAAGCTGACTTTGTATAAATATACAAAAGTATGAAGGCTATTGCTTAACGCACTGTAAGCCGCCCTGAGTCTCCGGAGAAGGGCGGCATATAAATCAAATTAAAAATAAATAAATAAATCAAATTAAAAATAAATAAATAAATAAATAAATAAATAAATAAATAAATAAACACAGCCCACTCTGTTAATTAAGAATAATTGCATCTGGGCTTATTTTTCATCTCTCCTTCCACTATCCCTTGTATTTCTCCCAATTTCTCCTTGTTTTCTTCAAATAAACATTTGCAGTGTCAGCTCCTTTCTGATTTATCCTCCTCTCCCTTCTATTGTTTTTTTTGTGTGTGTGTCTTTTGGGTTGTTGATAGTTTTTCACGGCACCGTCTAAATTTAATCGCCAGCTGTGCTGATACAACAATTTTTTTCCCCCAGTGTTAAATAGGTTGTGTTTGGTTATGACAGTAAAAAAAAAAAAAAAAGCCCGTAAGTTTGGAATGCATACAAGAGAAGCTCGAGGTCTCTTGAATGTTTTTTGTGGTTTTGTGTGAAATGCATATTGGTGAGAACAAAGGGAACCAAAGATTGTTTGTGATGTGGTGCTGATTTCTAGGTAGTTTGTTACTGTTGTTCTTTTTTTTCTTTTTCTTTGAGCCACTGCCTCCATTTCATTTTGGCCATGGCTTCCCCTGTCCCTTGGCTGGGCTGCTGAATTTCCATCTACAGTAGTTGTTTGCAAGAGATGCAGAGTGGGGGGGGGGGGGGGGCTTGGGGGGAAGATTTTGCCTCTGGCTTTCGTGCACATTTTTTTTTTCTTTTTCAGGATTCTCTGTGCTGTTTATGGATTTGACTTCCTTTCCTTTTTGAGTTGCTGACCCTAAATGTACTCTGTTTTTTCCTTGAAGGACTTTCATCTGCTTCTGTTGCAATTTCTTTCTTTCTTTCTTTCTTTCTTTCTTTCTTTCTTTCTTTCTTTATTTATTTATTTATTTATTTATTTATTTATTTATTTATTTCTTTTTGCATGAAATTTTTACCAGGGCTCCAAAAAAGATAATAATACATTGTTTTTGTTCTCCCCCTTTGGTACCTTCTTCCTTTTGTCTCTGTTTCTCTGGCATCATATTTTTCTATTTGGCATCCCCTCCTTTCTTTCTTTATGCCTGAGATTCATATTCTTATTCTTTTCCTTCCTTCCTTCCTTCCTTCCTTCCTTCCCTCCCTCCTCTATCTTTCTATCTATCTATCTTTCTATCATATGTCTGCCCCCCCTCTCTCATCTATAATATGTGTCTGTCTGTCTGTCTGTCTGTCTCTCTCTCTCTCTATCTTTCTATCATGTCTGCCTCTCTCTCACACATCTATAATATGCCTGTCTGTCTGTCTCTCTCTCTGTGTTCTTTATCTATCACCTGTCATCTATCTATCTATCTATCTATCATCTATCTATCTATCTATCTATCTATCTATCTATCTATCTATCATATGTCTGCCCCTCTCTCTCATCTATATGTCTGTCTGTCTCTCTCTATTCTATCTATCTATCTATCTATCTATCTATCTATCTATCTATCTATCCATCCATCCATCCATCCATCCATCCATCCATCCATCTATCTATCTATCTATATATCAATCATATAGCTGCCTCTCTCTCTCTCATCTATAATATGCCTGCCTGTCTGTCTGTCTGTCTCTCTCTCTCTCTCTCTCTCTCTCATCTATCTATCTCTCTATCTATCCTGTTTTCCCCAAAATAAGACATTGTCTGATAATAAGCATGGCAGTAAGGCCAAGCACTTATTTCAGGGTTCAAAAAAATATAAGACAGGGTCTTATTTTCAGGGAAACACGGTATCTATCTATCTATCATCTATCTATCTATCTATCTATCTATCTATCTATCTATCTATCTATCATATATCTGCCCCCCCCCTCTCTCTCTCACACACACACATATCTTTCATGTATTATATGTCTGTCTGTCTTTCTGTCAGTCAGGCACATTTTGGAACCATCCATCTCGTCCATAGAGGGACTCTTATCTATATTTTTCTCCCTATCCCTTGTCCTGACATTTCTTTTTAAAGTTGACCATTTTTTCTATACTCCCGACATCCTCTTTGTATCTGTCTTTCTGACACTTATTCTAACTTTATTTAACCTGCCCTCCCCTGTGTCCAACCCCATCCCCGTTCTCTTTTTGACTTCCTCTGCTCGCTTCTGCTCCATCTAAAATATTATGTTGCAGACTCTTTTTTTTAAAAAAAACAAAAACCCATTTGGATTCACATACTTAGGAATGAAATTCTGCAGAAGAGCTGCTGATGTTTTTTGTTTTTTTTCTTCCCTTCTAATCCTCAACTTCCACCGATGCTTTCACAGGTTTTTGGAAAAGGCATCAAATCTTTTTTTTTTTTTTGTTCCATCCAGTTTTTTTTGTGGCTGGTTTGAGACTCTCTGATCTTAATAACTACTAAAATGTTTTTAATGGACGGTATTTCTTATTATTTTTTTTCTCCCATTGGATTGTTTCGCTTTAACCTTACATGAGTTAGCAAGCTTGGAAGAAGAAGCAGGGAGGACCAGAGCAAACACGCAATTTTTTTTCCCCTCCCGGGGGAGTATAATGTGGCTGCCTTGACTTTGAACCTGGCAAATCATTTGGCTACCTCAAGGCCCTTTCCCAGTACTGCAAACAGATTTTTGCACAGAATAAAAGGTCAACAGAAGCCTTCAAAGAGACTTGCACTGCAGGATGCCCAGCTGTTCTCCCATTCCCCCCCCCCTTTTTTTTTTTTTTTTTTTTCCCCTCCACAAAATCTAGTTCTCCTCAGGCAAGGGGAGATTTAATTGAGTTGATCTAGTTTGATGTTCCTCTAGTCATCAGATCCTCTATTAGATTGAGGAATCAAAGAGGCTTTTAAAAGATCAGAGTACTTTGTTTTATCTTCTGCATGTCCCTGTCCTCATCCTGCCAGAAATAAAGGTTTCATGAGCTGTGGTGGCTCAGTGGTTAGAGTGCAGTACTGCAGGCTACTTCAGTTGACTGCTGACTGCTTCAGCTGACTTCAGTTTGGCAGTTCAAATCTCACTGGTTCAAGGTTGGCTCAGTCTTCCATCCTTCCTTCCGAGGTCGGTAAAATGAGGACCCAGATTGTTGGGGGCAATAGGCTGACTTTGTAAACTACTTAGATAGGGCTGTAAAACGGTATATCAGTCTAAGTGCTAATGCTAAAGTGGAAAGAAAGGAAGGAAAGGAAAGGAAAGGAAAGAAAAGGAAAGGAAAGGAAAGAAAAGAAGAAAGGAAAGGAAAGGAAAGGAAAGGAAAGGAAAGGAAAGGAAAGGAAAGGAAAGGGAAGGAAGGGCCGTGGTGGCACAGTGATTAGAATACAGTATTGCAGGCTAATTCTGCCGACTGCCAGCAGTTTGGCAGTTCGATCCTGACCAGCTCAAGGTTGACTCAGCCTTCCATCCTTCTGAGTTGGGTAAAATGAGAAGCCAGATTGTTGAGGGCAAGAGGCTGACTCTGTAAACCACTTAGAGAGGGCTGTAAAAGCACTATGAAACTCTAAGTGCTATTGCTATTTCAGCAAAACCTGTCTAAAATAATGATAAGGAAGGATGGATGGAGTGATAAATTCTTTCGTTTATTTGCAGGGCATTCCGGATACTTGCCCGGCAAAGGAGATACACCATGATGGTTCTTGTTTTGTTTTGTTTTTTAAAAGTGGTCTTATAAATTAGGGTAATTTAAAAATACAGGTAAACAATGGGGAGAGAACAAGAGACTGTGCAACTGGACATAATTTGCCCTGAGGCACCCCCAACCCACTCAGTCTAAATGCATTTGGATTACAAGATCCATAAAACATATGAAGAATGGTTCCAGGAACTGGGTATGTCTAGTTTGATGAAAAGAAGGACTAGGGGAGACATGATAGCAGTCTTCCAATATCTCAGGGGATGCCACAAAGAAGAGGGAGTCAAGCTATTCTCCAAAGCACCTGAGGGCAGGACAAGAAGCAATGGGTGGAAGCTAATCAAGGAGAGAAGCAACCTAGAACTAAGGAGAAATTTTCTGACAGTGAGAACAATTAATCAGTGGAACAACTTGTCTCCAGAAGTTGTGAATGCTCCAACACTGGAGGTTTTTAAGAAGATGTTGGATAAGATGATAAGATGAGATGAGATGATAAGATAAGATAAGATAAGATAAGATAGATGATTGATAGATAGATATAGATATAAAAACAGGAGGACACAACATACATAAAAAGATAAAGGCAAAGCTTTATACAAAAGACTATCTACTTAATAGCTTTGCAGATTCTACTTCTTACATGCCTTTACAAAGCAGAAGAGGCATGTGCATGCATTTTAACGTGCAAGATGCTAATGTCAATCGCTTGTTTTGTGATAAAGAAAAGGAATTCTAATTCATATTAGGGGATATAACGTTTGTCATTTGGCTTAACTTTTTGAAGGAAAACAATGTGGTTTTGGGGGGCGGAGGGGAGGATGAGGAATGAAACCTTCCCTAATCAAGTTTATGGCTTGCATTTCTCCTCTGAGAGATAGTTGAAAGGTTAAAAGCAAAACAGATGATCAGGGGGCTGAAACAATTCCTGCTTTTTTTTCTTATTGTGTAACCGAAAAACATGACTAAGCAGATTCAGTGGATCTTATTTTATTTGGCATGTGAGCATGATTGCATCCTCTCATTTGCACTGTGATTTCGTAAGGAACCATAACAGGAAATACGCTTACATTATAATGGAAAGAGTGACAGAGCAGGGATCGGCTTATTTTGATTAACTGCCTTTTATTGAATTAAAGGACACGAGTTTTGCACAGAAATCAGTCTACTGTAATATTAGAAACGGAGTCTTGTAAAACAGTAGGGCGTTTGCAGAGATTAAGACCAGCGAAAAACAAGTCTGCCTTTCAGAAGCCGTCAGATCTGCAGATGTTGATAGCTTCAGCAGCTGTATGCGGCTTTAGTTCGATGTCCGGTTGCAAGGAATGTTGTTAGCAAGCAAAGTTTGCACACCCAGAGGGAATCCAGATGTTGAAGGAGTCAGATTGTCTATGTGCAAATGGAAGATGGATTAATCAGCAAAACAGTGCTGTAGCAAAGTGACATCAGACCAAAGAGAGGATGCGAGAACTTTTAACACTTTTGAGTCACTTTTGAATAAATAGCCCCGGAGTTAGAAATTTAGAAATCATTTTGTCCTTTGAAAAAAACGGAATAAAGTGTTATCTTGTTTATCTTTAAAGGATGTCTGCTAAGAGCTTTTATGACTGGGTACTCTTACAGTAAAAAGCCATGGTTTGTTACGTAAACTACTATTGACACCATGCAATTTGCTAAGCTTAAAACAAAATTCATTTTGCTAAGAACGCACTAAGATTGTGTGTTTGAAGCAGTGGTGAAATTCAAATTTATTTTACTACCGGTTCTGTGGGCGTGGCAGGGGAAGGATACTGCATAATCTCCATTCCCACCCCACCCCAAGGGAAGGATACTGCAAAATCCCCATTCCCTTCCCATTCCTGAGGGAAGGATATTGCAAAATCTCCATTCCCACCCCACTCTGTGGCCAGCCAGAGGTGGTATTTGCCGGTTCTCCGAACTACTCAAAATTTCCACTACCGGTTCTCCAGAACCTGTCAGAACCTGCTGAATAGCACCCCTGGTTTGAAGCAAGGCTAATTCAGAATGGCTGAAATTCTGACTTTTGATTCATATGCAATTTATCTGTCTTGATGCACTCGATAAGGAAGGCAACAAGCTAGGAAATGTTGGGCACAGCAAACCAGAAACTAACCAGGAAGCAAGAGCCTCCTGTGACTTTTGAAGCCAGATTTGCCCTAACATCTCCTAAGTGAAAACCAGCTTCAGATGCTGGCATCCGTCTTCAGTTTTTTGGGACATACAAACTGGGAGCTTTGATGGGAATAAATGTAATAGAAATCAAGTTTTGACTTTCTTCCACATGAAAGGTTGGACTTTCTTCCTTCAAAACGTATCACATTACTTTTTTCCCATTCCTTCAAATTAAATTATTTTCTCAAGGCGAAACATTTCCAATTCTTTCAACTCTCTTCTAAAGTCTTAATTTCTAATCTCCTGATCATCCTTGCTATGCTTCCTTTGGATTATTCCAGATTGCATCTTTCTTAAAGGGTGGGGCTCCACATGGAATTACTCAAAAGCAAACGTCACAGGTCATGCCAGTGAATTCCCCATTCTTCTCTTCTCTTTTGCCTTCTGAACGTGACCTAAAATGAAGTCTACTGTTGTTGTCCTTTAGCAGAGCTGTCTACAGTGGGATCCATAAATATCCCTGAATTCTGGTACTTGCATTCACATTTCTTTTTTGTTTTTATGTTTTTGATCCATGCTTTCCTTGTAGCTGTCAGCATTCCAAATAATGCACCCATAGAAAGCAGAACTCCGAGGCACATAGATTCCGCAAAGGACAATTTTATTGGATAGATCATACTGGCACAACTGGTAAAAACTGACTCTGAAAGACTTCAGATCCTTCAAAGGGACTTATATAATGCTCATGTGCATATGAGCATCGGTGAGAGGTAGCATAAGCAGATAGTCATTCTGTCTAAGACTTGCAAATTGCCTGACTTGACAGGGCAAGACATTAGAACCGTGATGGCGAACCTATGGCACGGGTGCCACAGGTGGCACGCGGAGCCATATCTGTGGGTATTGTTTACTTGATTGCTTGGTTCTCCAAGAACAGGGGAGGGGAGGGGAGGGGAGAGGAGAGGTCTTAGAGATTCTTTGGTTGGGCTGTTTTCTGTTGGCTTTTTGGCAATTTCTTGATTGGGGTATTGTTTACTTGATTGTTGGGTTCTCCAATAAGAGGGGAGAGGAGAGGAAGGGGAAGGGAGAGGAGGGGAGGAGAGAGAGGAGAGGAGAGGAGAGGTCTTAAGATTCTTTGGTTGGGCTGTTTTCTGTTGGCTTGTTTGGCAATTTCTTAATTGGGGTATTGTTTACTTGATTGTTGAGTTCTCCAATGAGGAGGGGAGGGGAGGGGAGGAGAGGAGAGGAGAGGGGAGGCCTTAGAGATTCTTTGGGCTGTTTTCTGTTGGCTTGTTTTCTGTTGGCTATTATTATTATTATTATTATTATTTGGCAATTTCTTGATTGGGGTATTGTTTACTTGATTGTTGGGTTCTCAGCGAAGAGGGGAGGGGAGGGGAGGGGAGGGGAGAGGAGAGGAGAGGAGAGAGAGGAGAGGAGAGGAGAAGTTCTTCCAAGAACTTCTCTAGTGAGACTTTCCCAAATTAGAAGGCTGGATAATCATGAGGATTGGAGAGTGATGGAGCGAGCATTGGATAACAAGGCAAAACAGCAAGTACAGTGCCAAGCATCAGCTCACAAAGCCAGCTAGAAGGCATTGTCCCAAGAAAGTCTGAAGTAATTTTCAAGCAGCCTGAGAAAAACAACCTCATTCATGGTGGGGAGGAAAACTTTCAGGAACCGTATTAGTTTCATAATTGGAGAAAACCTTGATCATCATTTGTGGTTGATGGCCTCTCTCTCTGCCATGCTTTTATGGAAGCCTAACAGGAAGTTGTTTTTGAAGGTTACGAGAGTATTAGTCACAAAAACAGGCCTGTATTAGTAAGCCTCATTGCCAGAGAATTTGGAACCACATTCCAATTTATTGTGATTAAAACAGCATCGGATAGTTTTGTAGTTGCTTATGTTTTTCATTAGGTTCTTCATCATTCACTTTTCTACACCATTACTTTGCAGGTTCCTCGTTTCTCTATATTAAAACAAAGGAGAAATAGTTTAGAGTCTACCAAGATTCTTCCGGTGGTTTTTTTTTTTTTTTAAATTCTGTTTCCTGTTGTTTTTCCCAAATAGCCTGTGGAATATTTTTCTTGGAGTAGAATCTTTTTTCATGGGGAGTGGGATTGTTGTTATTATCTTATCCAAGTCAAACTGAATTTCTCTTGTATAAGGCAACAGCAGGGAGCATAAGAACGAGTGCACAGGGGCATTTAAGGATATCAAGATTTACCTCTGTCTTAGTGAGACTGTGGCTACATTTGTGCAAGTCTTCTGTAGCTGCTTAACTTGGTTGGGGTTTCCCCCCGCCCCCAACCGAAAAAAGATGCAGTAAAAACAAGGGCATGGATCTTAGTTTGAGAGGTAGACTTGCCCTGAGATGCATTCACACATTTTTTTTATTTGTCAAACATGTATTAGATAGCAGATATAAGTATAAACGTAGGATTTTCGTTTTAGAAGTAGTTTGTTGTGTACCACTGAATCAAAGGCTTTACAGAAGTCTATGTAAATTGTGTCTATTGCTTTGCTCTGATCAAGTTATGTAGTCCATATGTTTTTGCAACGTAGATAGGAGTTGAAGATTACAGGATAATTTTTTTCTGAAACCAAAACAACCAGTAGGTTGTTTGTCTCTAAGTGGAGGGTAATGGATTGGTTAATGATGGATTCCATGACTTTGCAGGTGATGCAACATAAAGAGATTGGTCTGTAATTTTCAACTAGGCTGGTGTCTCCCTTTTTGAAGACATTATACAACATTGTGTAGTGTAGGATGCTTTTGTTATAGTTTGTTGAACAAGTCGCATAAGAGCCTGGATGGCAGAGAATGTGAAGTCAGGTTGAATGGTTGATGCATTATTTGAAACAAAGTGCACGGGTTTGTGTGAACCAGGGCCAAGTTGCGAAATTTTGGAAAATCTAGGTAAATGTGTTCCTTTTTTTTTTCTTCCTAAAGGGAGGTATTTGTGAAACCTATTTCCGGAGTACTTCATCCAGTTGTTCCTACCAGATCTATGCATTTGCTTCCTACCAAGCTATTGTCCTGCTGGTTATTAGTCCTTTTAATTTAATTTGGACAACTGGACAGTTGATTTCTAGCCCTTAGGCACATTTTCATTCCAACATTGCCAGAAAATGCTTGGGGAGTGGTGCGCTGGCCTAGAGGTGGAGCTCTCGCTTCACAATCAGGAGGCTGTGAGTTCGATCCCAAGTAGAGGCAGATATTTCTCTCTCTGGGCACAATGAGAATAGATCTGCTGTACGAAACTCCGCATTGGTGACAGGAAGGGCATCCGGCCAGTAAACACTCTGCTAGCGCCATTCGGTTGCCCATACTCCACCCCGCGAGGGATTATGGGGTCGTTAAAAGAAGATGATGATTGCCAGAAAATGCTTGGGATTTTCTGAAGATGTGTTCTTGTAGAAGATTTTGATTCAACGTGGCAAGAAAAGTTACAAAGTGGAGCAAAACTCACTTAACAGATTTCTCACTTAGCAGCATAAATTTCGAGCTCAGTTGTGGTCGTAAGTCTAGGACTACCAGTACTATAGAATCTGAGGATCAAAGGAAGGAAGGAAGGAAGGAAGGAAGGAAGGAAGGAAGGAAGGAAGGAAGGAAGGAAGGAAGGAAGGAAGGAAGGAAAGGAAAGAAGGAAAGGAAAGGAAAGGAAAGGGGCAGTTTTGAATTAGGAGGTCGAACCAACTGCTTTAGTGGGAATCGCAAAAGAGAGGGCAACAGAATGAAAAAAAAATGGGCAGTGTACTTTAGTCCTGGTTTCATCATTTTGTGGGGAAAGTGATGGGGCAATGATGAATAAACAAGCCTTTTTTTTTCTTTTTGGAACAGGAAGCATTAGGCTGCGGAGGTGACAAAGTTCAAATTATGGCCTTGTTTTCCTAATTTCTTCCTTTTGAATAAGACAGATCCTGGTAGGGTGAAAACTTGGGAAAAATGAGCAATTTACTGGAAAAAAAAATATGGGAAAGGCATACTTTCCTTTAAACTTTTGTATGCGTTGCTTAATCTTGAGAATTTAGGGATTTCCAGTGTAGTCTGTTGGTTTGAGGGATTATTAATTTGATTTGCTGTGTCCATAAAAATCTGCATCTTGCACATGACAGACGCAGCAGTGGGTACCCGCAAATGATTGGAGGGTTAGGTCATCCATTTGTTGTCCCGCTTTCTGAGCCGTCTCTGAAAAGAAGGCCATTTGGGATGGTGCAGTGTGTGATTCAGGAGAAGAACCGGGCGTCTGCTAATCATCTTTCAAACATCTCCGACAGCATTCCTAAGTGAAGATGTAAGGAGTCAAAAATACGAGTGTGGGCAGTTTGCTTCATTAAGGTATCCCGAGCCAGAAAAAGCAGAACAAATTAGAACAATTTTCATAACTGTCTCAGCACTGGGAGCGAAGGAAGAAAGAATCACATACCTTTTCCCGTATGTGACTTAACTGTGAGCATCAAGCATGAGGGTTTTTTCCCCTTCTTTACTAGGTGATTTATGGCCGAGGTTTGTAATTCATTGTCCTGTTGCGGCAGGGTCCAAATTCTCAGAATGTATGCTTGCTTTCATTGGATGCTTTGTTTCTCCTATACGCGGTATATTTTATGGCTGCGAGAGACTATAAATCCTTCCATTCCAATCAATCTTCACGGCTTCTATTGGTTTAAATGTGGTTTTACTTACCATTATTTGAGCCTCCTGGGCTGATATATATTGATTTAAATCAAGGATCGGCTTTGTAATTCTGCCAAACTTAATCCTCTCTTTTCATTGTGGCCGATTATTTTTTCTTTCTTTCTTTTTTTTTTTAAATAGTCTTTATTTACATTTTCCTTTAAAAACAAACAAAAAAATAACAATACACCATATAAATAATGTACAACACAAAGAACATTACAAATAACATACAAGTGGTAGGTACAGATGGTACCTTCATATCTGAGTATTCAATATAATATTACATTCCAGGGGAGATAGAGCAACTCATCTCTCTTAATATATCAATTAGGTCTAACCAACCTCACTTGATATAGTTTCCTCTTTAACAATCCTTCCACATTTACTTTGGGTTATGATATTCTCTTCTCTAAACAAATATATAGTTTCTCCCAAGATAAACATGTTTGTGTTTGGTCCTTATCTTTTAATTTTTTGGTTAATTTATCAGCTTCTGCACAATCCAGAATCTTTTTTATGATTGCTTCCTCTGATGGGATATTCTGGTTTTTCCAAAATTGAGCGTATATCAATCTCGCCGCTGTAATAATGTGAAGAGCTAAATACCATGAATCCTTCTTGATCTTATCCGGTTTGGAGCCGAGCAAGCATGTCTCTCTGGTGACCATTCAGTTTTTTGTTCTAAAATCTCATTTAGCCATTTTTTAATTTTCCCCCAAATTTTTTTTGCTTCCTGGCATGTCCACCATTGATGATAGTAAGTGCCTTTTTCTTGCCCACATTTCCAACAAACCGCCGATTGTCCAGCAAACATTTTAGCCAGTCTATCAGGGGAGAGATGCCACCTATATATCATCTTATAAATGTTTTCCTTATAGGTCGTGGAGACTACTGATTTCATATTTTCCCACCATATCCCTTGCCATTTGTCTAAGTGAATTGGGTACCCAAAGTTTTTCCGCCAGACAATCATTGTGTCTTTGATTAACTCATCACCTATCTCTAATTCCATTAGTAATTTATAACTTTTTGAAATCATGCCTTTTTCTTGGCCCATCAAAATTTTATCTAATTTTTGTAAATCCATGTGTATGCCTTTTCCATCTCTGTCTTTTGAATTTGGATTGGATCTGCAAATAGGTCCACCAATCTATTTGTATTCCTAATGAGTTCAATTCCTGTTTAGATTATTTTTTCTGATTAATAAACCAAAACATCATTATGATTGCATAGACATTGACACAGGTTTAATCTATGCCTACTACAAAAATTGGTATCCTTGTCCTAGGAACCTCAGTGGCAGAAACTCTTGACTTCTGCTTAGAATTTGTGTAATACATTCACACATTTTTATGCCAGATTCAACTGCTGAGCTTCTAATGGGTGCAGCTGTAGCCATTGTAGAACAAGGCACTGTTGGTACATTTCTGGGTGAGTTCAGACGTGCAGCAAACTAGCTAATGTGAAAGGCTTAATGAAGATACTGTAATTGCTGGATTGGTCCACTCTGCTGTTATTCCTTCCTCCTTGCTGCCGGTATTGTATGGAACTATAACACGGTTCTGAAATATTATACTCCTAACACTGTAAAATGATTTGAATTTGAATTTGTGGTCTCTTAAGTCATATTGCCTTCTTGGTGACCTATCTTTTTCTCCTTTTTGTTCTCGTTTGCGCTTCCCCTTCCCGTTGCGTAGGGAGGATTTTGGATTTGAAAACTGGCACAGTCAAGAAGGAAGGTCAACAGTCTTCAATGAGAATGTGCATGGGATCCAGGCGTTCCTTCATATGCAGAATGAGGTATGCTATTCCTGCTTTCATCCTTAAGGGAAGACTAGAACCTCCCTTCTTAGCCCAGTACCTTAATAGGAGCCTGAGTGGCGTAGGAGGCTAATGCCTCCTACTAAGGCAGCATTTAACATCCAGCTGCCTGCAATTACTGCGAGTTCAAATCTCACCAGGCTCAAGGTCGACTCAGCCTTCCATCCTTTCTAAGGTGGGTAAAATGAGGACCTGGTTTGTGGGGACAATAAGCTGACTTTGTATAAAATATACAAAAAGTATGAAGGCTATTGCTTAACGCATTGTAAGCCGCCCTGAGTCTCCGGAGAAGGGCGGCATATAAAAATAAATAAAAATAAAAATAAAAAAATAATACCCACTGCACCACACTCAGTGGTGGGATTCAAGTAATTTAACAACCGGTTCTCTGCCCTAATGATTTCTTCCAACAACCAGTTCACCAAATTGCTCAGAAAGTTAACAACCGGTTCTCCCGAAGTGGTGCTGAATCCCACCACTAACCACACTGGTATTCATTCATTCACTCATTCATTCATTCAATCACAATAGAGCTGGAAGGGACTAATTCAACCCACTCCTCAAGCATGAGACCCTATACCCGTGATGGCGAACCTATGGCACGCGTGCCACAGGTGGCATGCAGAGCCCTCTCTGTGGGCACGCCAGCTGTCGCCCCTGCCCAGCTCCACTGTGCATGCATGGTCTTTGGTTCTCTGCCACACATGTGCAAGGGGGGGTGCATGGGGGATGCGTATGCACAGCGGGGATGCATGGGGGGTGCAGATTGGTGCAGAAAGCTTTCCAAGCCCAAAACAGGGCGGCGGGGGGGGGGGCTCACGCGGTACCCCCACACCCTGTTTTGGCTTCCAGGTTGGTGCAGGAGGCTTTCCAGGCCAAAATGGGGCGGGGGGACGACACACGAGCCCCTCCCCCCAGTCAGGAAATTTCTCCTTAGTTCTAGGTTGCTTTTCTCCTTGATTAGTTTCCACCCATTGCTTCTTATTCTGCCTTCAGGTGCTTTGGAGAAATAAGTGCTACAACTGTCAGAAAAGAATGATCCCAATTGCAAACTAGCAATTTTCAGAAAGTGGGTGCTTGTTTTCATTAATAATATCCATAAATCTGCATCTTGTGAAGGGGTGGGTTTTACCCAACCTTTACTACCGGTTCTCAACCGGAGCGCCCACAGATCCTCCATTATGACGTCCGGGCAGGTGGGCAGAGCTTCTCGCTGCTTTTACTACCGGTTCGCAAGAAGCGGACAGAATTGGTTGCAACCCACCACTGAGCTTGTGTTTTTTTTGAAACTTATGAGTCAGTTGCTCACATCCTTTCCTTGGTTGTGTTTACCAGAACTTGAACTCATCAGATTGACTATGGAATGTGATCCATTGTGTCATCCTACTACATTATTATTCAAATTGTTATTTCTGAGACGTAAGATCGGAATGGAAATGTGGCCTTATTTCTGTTTCATAACAAACCACATTTTTTTATTCGTAAGGGGAAAGAACACAAATAACTAATCACCCAGCTAATTTTAGGCACATGAGCAATTTTTGAGAATATCTTCATTTTTCCAAATTTGAAATACTTTAGGTGTCTTTAAATACTTTATTTTTTTTTAAAACCTCACCGTATGGCAATAATTAAGCTTTCTCTTTTGGGCCTGTGGCTTATGGTTTAACCATTTTTGGGTCTAAAATAAATATTTGGGATTCTTATACCCATCTTAAAGCTGTCACTAAACATGGACCACATGATTTGGACATCAGCCGTCTTTGACTCTCCTCAGTTTGCTTTGTTTACCATTTTGTCCAAAGAAGAGCTTATGTAATTGAAATTGCATTTTATTTTACCATCTTGAATTAGCCTAATACGTTTGTGGTGCTACTATAGATTGGCACCCCCCCCCCATGGTCAGAACAGCTACCTTTTTAAAATTTTTGTTCTTAGATGTTTTTTTTTATTATTATTATTCTTTTGGTTTGGTAAGTACGTGGATTTATCCATATAACCATGGAATCCTACATCAAATGGTTAGCCTGACTAGGTGGCTCAGTGGCTAAGACACTGAGCTTGTTGATCAGAAAGGTCAGCAGTTCGGCAGTTCGAATCCCTAGTATAGGTTTCCTGCGTGAGCAGGGGGTTGGACTAGATGACCTACAAGGTCCCTTCCAACTCTGTTATTCAAATGGAGAAAAATAATCTCTACCTGACGGTTAATAATCAACAAAGTTGTGGATGCTCCAACATTGGAGGTTTTTAAGAAGAGATTGGACAACCAATCTCAGGGTGCCGTCAGCCAAACAGTGTTGACTGGCGGCCCCCAGGGGGAGAGCCTTCTCTGTGAGGGCACCTGCCATCTGGAACGAGCTCCCCCCGGAGATACGGAGGATCCCGGATCTGTGCACGTTTCGTCGTGCTCTCAAAACATTTTTATTTCAGCAGGCTGGCCTGGCCTAACTCTCCCTTTTAAATTTTTAAATCGTTTAATTTGTTTATAAATTGGGTGTTTTAAATTTGTTTTGGCCAAAAAAATTTAATAATTTTAATGGATTTTTAATGTTTGTATTATCTGTATTTTATCTTGGCTGTTCACCGTCCTGAGTCCTTTGGGAGTAGGGTGGTATAGAAATTTGATAAATAAATAAATAAAATAAATAAACCGTTGTTCTAAAATGGTTGTCCAATCATTCAGGCAGGGATGGTAGATTGGACTAGACGTTCCAATAAAGATGATTAGGGAACTGGAGGCTAAAACATATGAAGAACTGTTGCAGGAACTGGGTATGTCTAGTCTGGTGAAAAGAAGGACTAGGGGAGAGATGATAGCAGTCTTCCAATATCTCAGGGGCTGCCACAAAGAAGGGGGAGTCAAGCTATTCTCCAAAGCACCTGAGGGCAGGACAAGAAGCAATGGGCGGAAACTAATTAAGGAGAGAAGCAACTTAGAACTAAGGAGGAATTTCCTAACAGTTAGAACAATTAATCAGTGGAACAGAAGTTGTGAAGGCTCCAACACTGGAAGTTTTTAAGAAGATGTTGGATAACCATTTGTCTGAAATGGTATAAGGCTTCCAGCTTGAGCAGTTGATTGGACTAGAAGACCTCCAAGTTCCCTTCCAATTCTGTTATTCTGCTCTTCTGTATTCTGTAAGGTTGGAGTTTTTAATCTTTGGCTAGTATCGCTCCTCCAGTGATTACATAAAGCTACAACAAAATGACTTCTGGATCAGCCTACAGAGAGATACAGATTAACGGTGTTAGAAGGGACCTTGTAGGTTATCTAGTCCAACCTCTTGCCCAGAGAGCAACAAAAAGAGAACCACCTCCTTTAAGACGACACTATTAATTGGATTACTTCTTCTTAGTTCTAGGTTGGATCTCTCTTTGGTAAGTTTCCATCCATTATTTCTTCTCTTGCCCTCAGTTGTTTTGTAGAATAGGTTGTGACTTCGACGCGAACACAAAGCAAAGCAAACACCAACCCATAGTCTTTAAAAGCCTTCTGCTACCAAGGTTTCTGGCTGCAGTTGTGTTACTCTAGTGTTGTGGTTTGTTCCCTGCAATCAAGTAGGATGGCTAACTTGTCTTATGCTGTTTTCATTTCTAGATGTGGAAATGCTCCATTGGATCATTTACCTCTGAACAGGATAACAACTATGAGGAAAAGATACAGGTTGGTGTTTTCTGTTCCTTCTTTGGCGTAACCATCAGTTGGTTAGGTCGTTACCCAAGACCCTTAGAAAAATGTTGACTTATTATACAATAGGCCCGTGATGGCGAACCTATGGCACGCATGCCACAGGTGCCACGCAGAGCCCTCTCAATGGACACGCCAGCTGTCAACCCAGCCCAGCTCCACTGTGCATGCATGTGGGTGTTGTGGCCCGTACGCGGCCTGTGCGGCTGGTGGCTGATTCAGACAGCGAGGAGGCTGGTGTGGTGCTGCGCCAGCAGCCTGTGCAGCTGGCACTCGAGCTGGACAATGAGGAGGCTGGAGAAGATGTGGTGCCAGAGGCGGGGATTCAGCCAGGGCCTTCAGAACCTCCAGAAGCTCCCTTAAGTGAAGAGGATGAAGAGGAGGAGCCTATTCTCGATGCACGGGCGCGCAGAGCTGCCAAAAGGCAGGAGTGGCTCCTCAGGAGGAGGTCTCTTCGAGAGTAAAGCTTGGGGCTAATTGGCCACTTCCTTAGCCTATTTAAGGAGGAACGCTGACTGAAGCAATTTGCAGGGAACAACTTCGTTCATTCTCCTTCATGCCTTGATCTTAGTTCTCTGCAAATTGCTTCTGGGCTTTCTGCCAACCATAGTAAGATTACGATTATTTATTCTTTGGATTCTTGCAGGCTGTTAAGAAAGTTAATTAACAGCCTTTGTTTGAAAAAAAAAAAACCCTGATTTTAGTTTAGTAAACTAAGGTTTGTACAGACTTTGTGTGTGCTGCGTTCTTTGGGGTCCGTAGCTGGGACAGAACAGTGGGCCTCCTGCCGGCCAGCTGGTGTTTGGGTCTCTGCCACACATGTGCAGGGGGTGGGGCGCATGGGGGATGCGCATGCACGGGGGGTGCAGATTGGTACAGGAAGCTTTCCAGGCCCAAAACAGGGCATGGGGGGGCTCACGCAGCACCCCCACACCGTATTTTGGCTTCCAGGTTGGTGCAGGAGACTTTCCAGCCAAAAAGGGGCCGGGGGGGGGGGACACACACAAGCCCCCCCCGCCCGGTGACCCATTTTGGGCCCGGAAAACCTCTTGCACCAACCTGGAAGCCAAAACAGGGCATGGGGCGGGGGGGGGGTGATGCGCATTCACAGGGGCAGGTCGCATATCCGTGGATTGCTCGTGTTGCATTTTGAGGGTTCTGGCATGCGCACGTACATTAGCGTGCACACCTGAGCGCTTTGGCACTCGGCACCAAAAAGGTTAACCCTCACTGTAATAGGCAATGCTTGGGTTGACAAGATAAGAGCCTTGGTGGCGCAGCAGACTAAAGTGCTGTTAAGTAGCACCAGCTGCCTGCAATTACTGCGAGTTCAAATCTCACCAGGCTCAAGGTTGATTTTCAGCCTTCCATCTGTTTGAGGTAGGTAAAATGAGGACCCGGTTTGTGGGGGCAATAAGCTGACTTTGTATAATAAAGAACACCACTTGGGGGGAGGGGGGGAAAGCCCTACTAAGCAGGTATATACAAAAGTATGAAGGCTATTGCTTAACGCACTGTAAGCCGCCCTGAGTCTCCGGAGAAGGGCGGCATATAAATCGAACCAATAAATAAATAAATAAATAAGTCTCAAAAGCATCAGTTCACATTCTTAATGGCCTTGGGATCAGTGATGGCAGAGGCGTTCATGTTTGACATGTGGACTCTAAGGAATTCTGCAAATGTGCCAGTGGGCTAGTTGAATTTGAACAGACCCATCAAATTAAAACATTGGCCAAAGGGTTGGGGTGAGCATAGAACGATTCGTTCTATGCTCACCCCAACCCTTTGGCCAATGTTACCAGTGTCCTTTTACCAAAGGACTAAACCACAGTTATTCTTAGTGTTGGAGACGAGTATCTGTTTTCTTAAATTGCAGGGTTTAAAATGTGCTCAAAACAAGATTTATTATTTGTCATTCTTCCTGTTAATTACGTTTCATGGGGAATGTAATTAAAGGAAATACATGTGGTTTGTGCACGTTTCTGCTTAATGGCTGCCTGCGTGCATTTGCATGTGTGTATGTGTTGAAGTATGTCTGTGTATTTATAAGCGACATTTAAATATATATATGTGTGTGTATACTTAGCTGTATTTCAAATAGGGAAGACCAAGAAGGGAATATAAATATTGCAACAAATTTGGTGGCTGTTCTTTTCAATTGGTTCTTTCCACGTATATTCATTTGCAGATTTCATATCCCAAATGTTTTGTTCTGCTGCAAGATTTGAGAAATGACATCCGTTTATTGGCAATATTTTCTTTTAAAAGTAACACTGACTTCCAAATGATCTTACAGAAGAAATAAATTGTGGCTTTATGCTGTATGTGACTCACCCAGTTTCTTCTATAGTCTCTTTCCGTGGCTTCCGATTGACGTAAGGGAGCGCTTGAGTTTGGACCTTGGGCCAGATAGGAAACATCTCTGCTTCAAAGAGGGAGTCACTCTGATTGAACTATGAAAAGAGGATTCAGAGAGTAGCGGTAATAAATTTGAAGGATCGTCTTGATTGAAAAACAAACATGGTTATTTTTTTATTTTTTTTAAACTCTGCTTTCTATTTAGAAACGGTCTGGGCCCGGTGAAGGAAGGAGAAGCACAATATGCTGTGGTCCATTGTACTGGGTACATCAAGGCATGGCCCCCAGCAGGTAAAATAGATAAAGCAGAGTATAAAACCTTCCATATGAATACCTTTGCTTTGGGTTGTTTCCAGAAGTGAACAAGAGAGGTGTTTGGAAGCTCATTCATGACCAGGGATTCTTGGCCAAGGTTCCTTCCTTCCTTCCTTCCTTCCTTCCTTCCTTCCTTCCTTCCTTCCTTCCTTCTTCCCTCCCTCCCTCCCTCTCCCCTTCCCTCTCTCTCTCTCTCTCTTTCTTTTTCTTTCGCTCTTTCTCTCTCTTTCTTCCTCTTTCCTTCTTTCCTTCATTCTTTCTTGGAACAAAGAAGCTTCTCTTATATAGACCTCAGGGAACTTCAAAATTTTAGAATCCCAGGCAGGGGTGAAATCCAAAATTTTTCCCTACCGTTTCTATGGGCATGGCTTGGTGGGCGTGGCAGGGGAAGGATACTGCAACATCCCCATTCCCTCCCCACTCCTGGGGGAAGGATATTGCAAAATCTCCATTCCCACCCCACTCTGGGGCCAGCCAAAGGTGGTATTTGCCGGTTCTCCGAACTGCTCAAAATTTCCGCTACCGGTTTTCCAGAACCTGTTAGAACCTGTTGGATTTCACCCCTGATCCCAGAGCTTTGAATCACATTGTATATGATTTTCCTACATGAAATCAGCATTCACAATATCTTTATCTCTGTGGTTTTTAATTGTATATCATCGGGTGAGAGAACACAATTCAGAATTCCACACCTACATGCCAAGGCATTTTTGAGTCTTTACTCTTGAGCAGCCATCAATACACACTAAATTCAAGTGCTATTTATCTCAAGAAATTGACACCCTTAGCAAATTTCTACAGGCCATGCTAGGATAGGCAACACAGCACATCTCATGGTCTACAGTTCCTCAGGTCCACAGCTAGCAACTGTATTAAAAAAGATCAATTTTTAAAACCCCAGAAGCCTTTATACATTTTTCTCCTGCTGTAATCTTTCCTCTCTGATGGCCAATTCTGAACCTAGGAGAATTTCGAAAGGAATTTTCTTTTCGGAGAGAAGAAAATCTGATTTTTATTTTTATTTTTTTTTAAACCCTATACGTAAGCCTTCATTCCAAGCTACCACACCCTCCAGTTCTTCAATAAAGCATTTCTGTTTTGAATGAGGTCTTCTGGGAATATATATATTTTTTCTTCTTGGCCCATTGCACTGTACTCTAAACATGCTGTAACTCAATATCACACACGGGGATATTTACATACGGGAAAATGTGGAAAACAGTTGGAAACTCAAGAGGGGATTGTGTCCAAAGTTGTCAAGAGATGGTTTGGCTGACCTTATTTCTTGGATCTGCTGAAGAGCGTCTTTTCTCTCTGACAGCCCCTGCTGATGTGAATCAGAACAGGAGTTATCTTTGGTTGTGGACATTTGGATGTATTACCGGCCTAAAGCAGTGATGGTTTTATTTCCTTGGGGTTGCAAATATCACCGTGTCCCCATCCTACTAAGGCTGTAAGAGGTTTTAGTCTGGTTGAACTTACTATAGAGCTGCAGGTATTGCTCGTGGATCATATATTGTAGTGTGGCTCTTCCAGAGGTCTGCAAAGAATAATTATGTTGTGTTCAGGGAAGGAAGAGGATTTTGCAGGATCCATTGGGACTATAGGTTTAGTCTTCCAAGCTTTCAGACTCGTCCTGGAGCCCATCCTCAGGGAATTTCTCTCCCACCAGAATGTGTGCTTTGGGCTATTCTATGCCTAAAGTACGTGTTCTATTTATGTGGTGCCTGGTTGTGTGTGGGTTTTTAGTTGTTTATTGGGATATTAGTGGCCAACTATGAGCCACACAGAACCAGGCACCATATAGAATAATAGAGTTGGAAGGGATCTTGGAGGTCTTCTAGTCCAACCTCCTGCTTAGGCAGCCCTACACCACTTCAGACAAATGGTTATCCAACACATTCTTAAAAACTTCCAGTGTTGGAGCATTCACAACTTCTGGAGGCAAGTAGTTCCACTGATTAATTGTTCTCACTGTCAGGAAATTTCTCCTTAGTTCTAGGTTGTATGTATGACAGAATGTAAATATGTGGGGTTAGTGCAAAGTTGTGTGAATCTTTCCAAATGTGGTTATATCTTAAACACGTACAACTGGACTAGCAACCATTTCAGATGCAGAAGGCAAAAGAGCTGTGGTGGCGCAATGGTTAGAATGCAGTATTGCAGAATAACTCTGCCCACTGCCAGCAGTTCGATTCTCACCGGCTCAGGGTTGACTCAGCCTTCCATCCTTCCGAGGTCAGTAAAGTGAGGACCTAGTTTGTTGAGGGTGATATGTTGACTCTGTAAACCGCTTAGAGAGGGCTGTAAAGCACTGTGAAGCGGGATATAAGTCGAAGTGCTATTGCTATTGCTAAATTGGGAAGAATTGCTAAATTCTTCCCCCCCCAACCTTTCATGACCAAAATATCTTGTATGAAAACCCCATAATCTTGTGACCAATTGCCAAATGTTCATGATGTCTTCTGAGAGATGGCCTAGTTTTCTGTTATCTTAGAAATCTCCTGAATTGCAAATGTTTGAAATTGCATTAGGGTAATTTAATTTTGTGAAGTCGTTTTTGAAAAGAGGCAGGTTCCCAGGTCCTTCACTTGCCAACTCCTAACTTTCCCTTGAAGAGGTTATTTGAGCATTAAATTTTAGTTTTTCTCTTGATTTACTTTTTTAAAAACTGCTTGGAGGAGTGAGAAAGCACAGGATCGTTGGGTTACATTAGCAGTCCAACTACCTGTGTATACAGGTAGTCCTTGACTTACACAGTTCATTTAGTGACCATTCAAAGTTACAACAGCACTGAAAAAAGTGTCGTATGATGTTCTTCACACTTATGACCGTTGCAGCATCCCTCTGGTCCAAATTCAGATGTTTGGCAAGTCACTTACATTTGTGACAGTTGTCACAATCACCTTTTGCAACCTTTTGAAAAGCAAAGTCCGTGGGGAAACCAACTTCACTTAATAGCCATGTTAATAATTTTACCAACTGCAGTGTTTCACTTAACAATGGGGGCAAGAAAAGTCGTAAAATGGGGCAAAATTCCTTAACAAATTCCTCACTTAACAACATAAATTTTTCTGTAGTGCTCAACCGAAATTGGACACTACCTGTAATTTCTTCTTAGAAAAAAGGGGAAAGTTGGTTGCCGGCACGTAACAATCAGACAGCCATGTTTTTGTTTTTCTGTGGGGTTTTTTTCTTCTTCTTTTTTTAGATTCAGAGGTAGACAATACATAACGGCAAACAGCTGCTTTCTAAAGCATTTCCCCATCTTAGAAAGAAAGAAATTGCACATTTTTTTTAAAACTTTGAAGTATTTCAAACATTTTTGGAAAACGAACGTTTCCATTTTAATTGTGTGTATATTTGTTTTAAGGAATTTCTCCAGAGAGGTCTTGAGTGATGAGCTGGATCAGATGTCATAGTGAATATAGTGAAAAGAATGTAAATGGAGCCAAGGTTGTTCCAACTGCTCTTAAGCAATGTGTGTATGTGTATTTGTTGAATGCGTGCAAGGATATAGCACACCCTGCATTCTTTGGGCCTTTCAGGAGCCTTTGAATTGTGACTTAGCCTAATTGGCTTCTTATGGTTGCTCTGTACCCTTCAACAATGGAAAAAATGTGGAGGGGGAGGGGAGTGGATTTCATGGCATTTTCAGTTGTCTCATAAGGGTCTTATGAAAACAAATACATTTCGACTTCGTTGTGAAAGAATCAACAAAATAATTGGAAGATGGTAAAGTCTCCACCGAAATGTAAGAACATTTTCTTATCTCACCAGTGACGGTGATGAATAATTACATTAATGGTTCTTTTCTGGCTTAGAAGATTATTATTTATGCTGGCCTTTCCCAGCTGGGTGCCTTGCAGGGAATCATGGGAAATTTAGAGAATTCTAGGTGCTATAAGGGATGCGGTGACTCAGCGGCTAAGATGCTGAGTTTGTCGATCAAAAGGTTGGCAGTTCAGCGGTTCGAATCCCTAGTGCCGCGTAACAGAGTGAGCTCCCATTCCTTGTCCCAGCTTCTGCCAACCTCGCAGTTTGAAAGCATATAAAAAATGCAAGTAGAAAAATAGAGGCCATATTTGGTGGGAAGGTAACAGCATTTCGTGCGCCTTTGGCATTTAGTCATGCCGGCCACATGACCACGGAGACGTCTTCGGACAGCGCTGGCTGTTAAGGTCCCTTCCAACTCTATTATTCTATAATTTCTATTCTTAATCAGCCTCTGCCATTTTCAGCTCATCCTACCGTGTGGAATATCTAGGTCAGTAGGAGGTCTTCCAGTTGGATCTTTGGCAGTAGAAACCATATCACTTAGCTCAGTATATTTAAAAAATGAACTTCTCCATCATGGTTTGCTATGCACAAACGAGTTCCCTTTCAAATCAGTTAAATAAGTATTTGCCGTTCTGTTCTCTCTTTTTTTAATGTACCTTGTTTATTTGTCACGGACTGTGATGCAGGCCCTCAAGTTCAGCATAATTTGTACTGAAGCTTGATTTTGGACCTATAACTTTTAGCAAGAGACAGAACTATCTCCGGCAGTCGCTTTTATACACAGTAGACCCAGCACACAAGAAATATTGTTAACTGGGGGGAAATTGAATTTGTTCAAATTCCTCTACTCTATAATGGAATTATGGCTGTTAAGATCAGGTCCAGAGGAAACAGCAAATTTCTGGCTCCTGTCTGCTTTGAGAGAGAACTTTTGGAACAACCCGTATTGAGCAGTGAAACCGATAACTTAGAAGGTTCTCGGTTGACCCCAGAAATTTGCAGAACTCAAAATGATCCTCTGATATTTGAGTATCTGGTTTTTAATTGCTACCATTGAGGCTGTTTGTATAAACTGTGACTGTGAAGATTTTTCTTTTTCTATTGGAGTATAGTTTCTTATGATCTAGCTCAAAGACACAGCAAAGGAATGGCCAGCATCCCATCCCATAGTACAGCACATGCTTTTCATGCAGACTGCCCCCGATTTCAAGCCACAGCTCATCCCACTGAAAACGGGAAGCACATTTTACCTTAGATTTTCCACCAGAGTGGCCTACTAAGACAGCATTTAACATCCAGCTGCCTACAATTACTGCGAGTTCAATTCTCACCAGGCTCAAGGTCCACTCAGCCTTCCATCCTTTCTAAGGTGGGTAAAATGAGGACCCGGTTTGTGTGGGCAATAAGCTGACTTTGTATAAAATATACAAAAGTATGAAGGCTATTGCTTAACGCATTGTAAGCCGACCTGAGTCTCCGGAGAAGGGCGGCATATAAAAACAAATAAAATAAAATAAATAAAATAAAATAAATCTGCGGTGTGGGCAAGTGGTCAGATTGGGAGTAAACTAACTTTTAACATTCTTGAGAATTTAGATCGATGGATAGATCTATTTCTATATTGCAAACTATGACTTGGGAAATACTTTTCAACGTGTTCTGTTTTTCTAAATTTTATCCAGGGCATCTGTCTGCCAGATTACAGCCTGGGCATCTTGACTCAGAAGGTAGCAGAGATAGAGCCCAATGGACATCAGTGTAATAGCAATTTTTTGCCTTGGAATCTGCACTCTTTTAGTCCTGTCCGACTTTTTTTCTGACCTAACAATTTAAAAACAGGGATGAGGCATCTAAGGCCCTCTGAAAGTTGCTGAACTGTAATTCTCTGTACCCCTCACCACTGGCCCTTTGGGAATTGTAGTTGAGCAATATCAGGCAGCCACAGTTTTCTCAGCTTTTCATGAAAGCCCTTGATCAGCATTTTGCATTCATATTCCATGAGACCCTTTGTTTCCTTTTCAGTCCTGCTCTGCTTTTCTAACCTCCTCCCAGTATTTCTTCTATCTCAATTCTTATTTTATAATCTTAGGAGCATGAGATAAGAAGGGAGTATCTGTCTAGTCTGCCCCCAGTCAGAATGCAATATGTGGATTATGTTTTAAATATCTAAATTGCCTCTAAAGGCCAGCGAAAGCACAATATCTTTTCAAAAAAAAAAAAACCCTATCATAATGAGAAGAAAATACCAATCTCCACTTTTTGCCAGCTCTCCTGTAGCTTTCTGTTTATTGTTTGTTTCATCCAGATGGGAGAATTGTACCCTATTGTTATGGAAGTCATTCAAAGCTTCCCCAATTATTCAGATAAAAGCTGGGTCAAGCCTTTATCTGAATGATCTTTTGGGTCCTGAAAGAAATTGGAAGATTGAACATCACTAAATCTTCTGGCTTTACTGGGTGTATCTTTCTCTTTCTCCCTTGTCTTTTGCATCCCTTCTTTCCTCAGTTATTTGTAAGGCTTCCTCAGACAGCCATTTTGCTTTCTTGCATTTCATTTTCTTTGGGATGGTTTTAGTTGCTACCTCTTGTACAATACTGTGAACCTCTGTCCATAGTTCTTCAGGCACTCTTTCTATCAGATCTAATTCCTTAAATATATTTGTCACCTCTACTGTATAAGTATACTGTATAAGGAATGCGGTGGCTCAGTGGCTAAGACACTGAGCTTGTCGATCGAAAGGTCGGCAGTTCAGCGGTTCGAATCCCTAATATCATGTAATGGAGTGAGCTCCCGGTCCTTGTCCCAGCTTCTGCCAACCTAGAAGTTCAAAAGCATGTAAAAAATGCAACTGGAAAAATAGGGACCCCCTTTGGTGGGAAGCTAACAGCGTTCTGTGTGCCTTTGCTGTTTAGTCACGCCGGCCAAATGACCACGGAGGCGTATTCGGATAGCGCTGGCTCTTTGGCTTTGAAACGAAGATGAGCACCGCCACTTAGAGTCGGGAACAACTAGCACATATGTGCGAGGGGAACCTTTACCTTTACCTTACTGTATATTCATCAGAAGGACTCACTGGAGAATGCTGGGAATGACTGAGGGCAAAAGAAGAAGGGGACAGCAGAGAACGAGGTGGCTGGATGGAGTCACTGAAGCAGTCGGCGTGAGCTTAAATGGACTCCGGGAGATGATAGAGGAGAGGAAGGCCTGGAGGAAAGTTGTCCATGAGGTTGTGGTGGGTCGGACACGAGTTCGCAACTAACAACAACAAAATCTTCTGGCTATAGCCAGAATAAACCACTAGGATTTACAAGCAGAAAATCCCGCTTGTGTGTGTGGCTTGGTAGAAGCCATTCTGCCTTCTTAAACAAGACCTTGGGTTACGATTTTTCCATTAAAATAGTACTTGCTTGCATCCAAAGTTGGAAGCCACAGAGCTGACCTCTCGGAAACTCAGTATGACTTTATTTCTGTCCTTTCTTTAATACCAAAAAACAACCCCATGCCTGCCAGACATTCCACACAGTCCTATGCTCTTTATTATATAGCACCAAACAGATGTCTCCAAATAAAATAAAAAACAGATCTCCTTGTGTCAGATTCATCTGAGTTACACGCTCAGCTGTTCAGCTCTGTTGTTGCAGTTCGGAAGAGTTTCAGGGAACAAAGGAAGAAATCTTTTTTTCCTCCTCCACACCAGGGGTTGAGGTGGGGGAGAAGTTGTTTTTCGGCTCATTTTTGCCTCCTTCCTGAGGTTAGAGTCACAAGGATCTTTGTTCCCCCCCCCTGTAAATAAAGGATGCTAATTTTATCTTCTTTTTTTTCTCTCAGAAGGCCATTAAGAAGATGTTTTTATTCTCTCTCGTCCATGCTGAGAGGAGGCTGAAAGTTCTCCCTCATAAATAGAAGGAAAGGAAATGTGACAGGCCTTTCCAGAACCATCTCTCAATTACCTCAGCCTCCCCAACCACCTTTCGCGAGAAAAAGTACCACGTTTTTCAAGGTTGTATAAGTAATTTGGGACATGCAGTACCTAAATTGGAGAGTGGCTGCTGACTCCCTGCCAAAAACAGCATTGCTGGGGGGGGAAAAAGGATGTTGGTTTGTGTAACATTTGCATCTGCTAATGGATAGTCCTAGAGGCATCTTTAGAAATAATTGCTAGGTTTTAAGGAGAAGTGCAAAATATTTCATTACAGTGGATGAAGGCGATGTCCAAATAATCTGTGTGTCTACTACTCAGTCTACTATCCAGACATGATTTCAGCACCCCAATTGCCCTTTCCCTTCCCTTCCATATTTCATTTGAATGATTGTCTACGGAGATTCTCAGTCATCCAAGTCAAGGTTGTCCCAAGGGGGCCTTACCAGTTCTGAAGAAGCTTCTTGGATGAGAAACAAAACATTTTCAAAGAAAGAAACAAGAGGGACTGGAGGCAAAAGCATATAAAGAACACTTGCTGGAATTGGGTATGTCTAGTCCGATGAAAAGAAGGACTAGAGGAGACATGATAGCAGTCTTCCAATATCTCAGGGGCTGCCCCAAAGAAGAGGGAGTCAAGCTATTCTCCAGAGCACCTGAAGGCAGGACAAGAAGCAATGGGTGGAAACTAATCAAGGAGAGAAGCAATCTAGAACCAAGGAGAAATTTCCTGACAGTTAAACAATTAATCCGTGGAACAACTTGCCTCCAGAAGTTGTGAATGCTCCAACACTGGAAGTTTTTAAGAAGAGGTTAGATAACCATTTGTCTGAAGGGGTGTAGGGTTTCCTGCCTAAGCAGGGGGTTGGACTAGAAGACCTCCAAGGTCCCTTCGACCTCTGTTATTCTAGTCTAACTAAGTTCAGTTGCCTTTCAAACAGTACCTTTGCGACATAAAGAGTCTGGATGACTCTTTATGAAGAGAACATCTTGAAACCAGCTTTTAAGCATCAGTTAGAGATCTCAGCCACAGCCATGTTTATTGTGATCACTATCTTGTTGTTGTTGTTTTTTTTTTTTACAATCCTTCCCTGCATGCCTTTTTTATTTTTTGGAAGAAGAATTTCAGTCACCCAGCATTTTCATCTTCTGGAGCCAGGCTGGAAATAGACATATTAGCAGTTTTTAGTGCTTTGCTTTACAATGGTTGACATCCTGTTCTTTCTAACTGACATGGCAAAACCGTTAAAAATCATCTGGTGCTGAGGATCAGATGGGTGTCCTGAGTTATTTCCATGGGCAGTGGTGGAATTTAAATTTTTTTACTACTGGTGCTGTGGGCGTGGCTTGGTGGGCGTGGCAGGGGAAGGATACTGCAAAATCCCCATTTCCACCCCACTCCAGGGGAAGGATACTGCAAAATCCCCATTCCCACCCCACTCTGGGGCCAGCTAGAGGTGGTATTTGCTGGTTCTCTGAACTGCTCAAAATTTCCGCTACCGGTTCTCTGAACTGCTCAAAATTTCCGCTACCGGTTCTCTGAACTGCTCAAAATTTCCGCTACCGGTTCTCTGAACTGCTCAAAATTTCCGCTACCGGTTCTCCAGAACCTGTCAGAACTTGGTTGAATTTCACCCCTGGTGTATTGTTGTCCATGAAACCAATCACTGATTCTAATGTCGGCTACTACCAGAAGCATGTACCAATCATGATTTATTTTTGGCCAGCGATAGAGCCAAGAAGGTGGCTTCATTCTGGCAGTTTAAAGTTTGAGCTGGACACGGAAGAAAAAAAATTGACTCTAAGAATTGTATGTGGCTCTAGTGAAATGAACATGAGATTGTAATGAAAAACTAAAAATAGATTGAATAAGGCTGATCTGGACTCATCAGTGATGTACATGACAATAAATTAAAAAATTTGGTGCTGGAACATCAGTAGATAAAATGCCCTGTTTAAATTCTATCCTCAAATTTTTGTCCATATACTTTGCTGCCAATTCACTGAGAGTGTCTTATGTCCTCCAAAGCATTGCATTAACCCAGCCCATGAATTGCACCAATGAAATGCACTTTTCCCACTGCTCGGTATGTACGTTTTACCAATTTAATTTTATTTAAGCAAACGTTGGCCTTCCCCTCCCCTTGCTCCATTTCAATTAAGGGATCTCATATTTCTGAGAAGGAAATAAATTTTTATGCAGTCCATATGATGTTTTTTTCCCCCCCTTAATCAGATTTGTTCACTGCATGACAATGAGGGGAAAATATTTGCGAGGAAGGCATGCTGTAGCTTCATGTCCATGCCTGCAGGAATCGAAGTAGGACAAATGTTCCCCTCCAGACTGCACATTGATGCACGTCTTGCACAGTTGATACCCACAGTAATGTTGATAATACAAAAATATCTTTCTTTCTTTCTTTCTTTCTTTCTTTCTTTCTTTCTTTCTTTCTTTCTTTCTCTCTCTCTCTCTCTCTCTCTCTTTCTTTCTTTCTTTCTTTCTCTACCTTCCTTCTTTCCTTCCTTTTTTGCTTTCTTGCTTCCTCACAAACTCAGATCAAACTCAGAATGTCCTCACAAACTCAGATCTGATGTTCAGTATATGAACCCCTGGTAGGCTGGGGGCATGTAATTAATTAATTAATTAATTCTCACAGTTCATCCAAGAAGAAGAAAATGGAACTCGTATTAAGGAAGGAGCATCAGGTGTTCCTAGGCTGCTCTTCCAGGTGCTGTAGTAAAATGGCAACTGTCTTTGTCTGCAGCCAACACCAATGAGCTCATAATGCCCAGTGAATACATTTGAAGCATGCCAAATGCATGCTAATCCTTCATGCAACAGTGGCACTGGCTAAAAAGCCAGTAGCACCATGGAGAGGGCATTCCTCTTCTTGGCTCTCCACCAGCACCTAAAATATTTGTTTTCTTTAAGGCTTTGGCTTAATTTTGGGTGCAACACTTGGACAACTGTAATGGTTTTGTGATTAATGTAGTTTTTCACTGGCAAAGCTACTAGCAACCTGATCATTTTCTTACTTGTTCAGAAGCCAGTCTTAATACCTAAGTGTCAAACCTTTCTTATATACAATTGAGTCCAAAATTTCTGTTGTTATGCAAGGCAATTGTTAAGTGAGTCCTGGGCCATTTTACAATCTTTTTTTTGGCATGATTGTTAAGCGAATCACTGCAGTTAAGGCTTCAATGATTTCCCTGGCTATTTTTGTACCTGCTCAGCCAACAATCTTAGTAGCTGCAAAATTTGAATGTACATTTGTTCATTTGCAATGTGAAGCTACCGGTGAGAGTTTGGGCCTCCTCTTCTGACTGTTCTTGCAATCTGGTAAAGCATGATCTTCCTTTCTCCTCAACCTGACTAAGAGGCCAAAATTTCTTCTCCCAATGATTCAAACACTCAAGGGAATAAGGAAGGCTTTAAATAACTCAGTCAAGAATTTGTAGGAAGTTTCTGGCCCCAAAACTCATTTTGGGAAATCAGATTACTTAAAAGACTTGGATGGGGAGATTATGCTGATGTACCAATCAAAGGTATTTGCGTAACCCCAAGGCACTAAAAAAACAGCATTCTGACCTGCCTTGTTTTTTTAAACATGTTTATAGCATTAAATTCCATTAAAAGACTGAAAACAAAGTGGAATGAAACTCCTTGCCTTTTTTTTTTCTTTCAGGCAGCTGTTTCTTTTCAACATCATACAATATGTTGGTGATTTACAGTAAAAACAACTGTCCTGAGATGACAAATCTAATATCTGGATGATCCTATCACTTTCCTATTTTTATTCTTATTTTGCATTTATAGGAATGTCTGTAAACATCTACTTGGTTTAACATGGGTCAGCAAGGCAGTATACAAAAACAAACCATTAAAAGCAAATTACTAATGAAATGGGTTCAAGAACCAAAGTGTTTCAGGACTAAAATGAGAAGAAATGTGTTTTTCAATCTCTGGACTGAAAATTATTAACAGCAGGACAGCTTCAATATGTTTTTACTGGTACCAGAAAATTAGTTCAAATCGGGCCATCTTGTCTTCCCAGAGTAGCTAACGAGATCTTTCTCATCTTTCTGATCCTTCTAACTTTTTTTTTTTTAACAAATTGTTGTTTTGGGAAAATAATTTTAGGAATGACCATACCTGAAGAAGATGCTGAAGTGGGACAAGGCAGCAAATATTGCCTGGTGGCGATCGGAAGACTTCAGGTAAAAAATACTTTTTGGTTACAAATAGGCTTGCAAAACTCTGTGGCTTGTTTGCTTGCTTGCTTGTTTGTTTGTTTGTTTGTTTGTTTGTTTGTTTTAAATTATTATAAAAGCTAATCTCCAAAGCACCTGAGAGCAGGATGAGAAGCAATGAATGGAAACTAATCAAGGAGAGAAGCAACCTAGAACTAAGAAGAAATTTCCTGATAGTTAGAACAATTAACCAGTAGAACAACTTGCCTCCAGAAGTTGTGAATGCTCCAACACTGGAAGTTTTTAAGAAGAGATTGGATAGCCGTTTGTCTGAAATGGTATAGGGTTTCCTGCCTAAGCAGGGGGTTGGACTAGAAGACCTCCAAGATCCCTTCCAACTCTGTTATTCTATTTTAAATTATTGGACTTCAAATAACAACAGTAATCCCAGCTGAAATGTAAGGCCAATAGAACAGATATATAACAATGATACCAAATATATCACTATCTGAATACATGTAAGATCTTCATACTTCATTATGTATAATTCGGGACAATGGATCAATTCTTGATATCTAGAGGTGTTATTCTTCCCTACCGAGGAATCTGTTTGGGGTCAAAGCTCTGGATCATCTAATGCTTAAGGTGGATAGTCTTCTTTCTGCTGTGTATCACGTTATCTCAAAGATAAGAGACAGGATTGAAGTCAACGCAGGTTAGAATCAATGCCCAAAGTAGAATGGGACCTCCATTCCTTTGCAACATTCACCCTTTCCATCTCTTCAACCAGCAGCCTATGGGGAAAGGAAAAACATCTCTTGAACAAGGAGAGGTTCAACCTGGAAATAAGGAGAAGTTTTCTGACAGGGAGAGCAATCAACTGATGGAACAGACGTTGCCTTCAGAAGTTGTGGGAGCTTCATCCCTGGAAGCTTTAAAGAAGAGACTGGATTGCCATTTGTCAGAAATGGTGTAGGGTCTCTTGCTTGGGGAGGGGGGGGGTTGGACTAGATGACCTACAACCGTGATGGCAAACCTATGGCACGCATGCCACAGGTGGCACACCAAGCCATATTGGTGGGCAGGTGAGCATTCCTTAGCTCAGCTCCAGCACGCATGCCCACGCTGGCCAGCTGATTTTTGGGCCTTCTGGGCCCACCGGAATTCGGCAAACAGAAGGGGATGGGGAAGGTTGGTTTTGCCGTCCCCAGGCTCCTAGAAAGCCTCTGGAGCCTGGGGAGGGCAAAAAAACAGGCCTATTGGGCCCACCATGCCATCACATGCCAAAAGCGGGAGGAGCATGGGGGGTCGCACATTGCATGCATGGGGGGGCAGGGCGCATAGAATTATGGGTGTGGGCACACACACGCGCAACCCCCCCCCGGTACTGCCTCCGTTTTTGGCACGCGATGGCCAAAAAGTTAGCCATCACTGACCTACAAGGTCCCTTCCAACTCTTGTTATTCTGTAAAACACTGCTGGCTCTTACCAGAAGTCTGAAATGTTCTCCTGCTACAGGCTTTGGAAATTACACCAAAGGCTATTTGTATGGTACTGTATGTCCCAGTTTTTCCACTTTGAGGCATCTTGAAGCAGGGATTCAATACATTAAGATGAGGAAGATTGATCTACCTGGGAGAGACTCTCCAGCATTGGTTTTCATACCTGGTTGGAGATGCTGGGAACTGGACCAGGGAACTTTGAGATACAAGGCAGGTACTCTGCCTCTGAGCTATGGCCCAGTCCATCCATAGAAGGAAAATAGAATAATAGGTTTGGAATGGAACTTGGAGATTTTCTAGTCTAACCCCCTGCTTAGGCAGGAAACTCTATAGCATTTCAAATAAATGGTTGTCCAGTCTCTTCTTAAAAACTTCCAGTGTTGGAGCATTCACAACCTCTGGAGGCAAGTTGTTCCACTGATTAATTGTTCTAACTGTCAGGAAATTTCTCCTTAGTTCTAAGTTGCTTCTCTCCTTGATTAGTTTCCACCCATTGCTTCTTATTCTACCCTCAGGTGCTTTGGAGAATAGCTTGACTCCCTCTTCTTTGTGGCAGCCCCTGAGATATTGGAAGACTGCTACCATGTCACCCCTAGTCCTTCTTTTCATCTGGAAGTATGCTTTGGAGTCTTTAATCCACTTGGTTTTCAATGTCGCCAACTTTCTTGAAGAGGCATAATGTGGTCTTGGCACTGCTGACTTCTTTACACTTTAAGTACGAAAGCCAAACATTATTTAGGGGTTGCAGAAACGAGGAGAGGAAGAACACAATCTGCTAACGGTGCAGCTGTCAAAATAAGACTGCGGTTCCGAAGGATTATTACACGATATGTAGAGAACCAAAAGCCTTTCGCCCGAGCCATGCTGTGAGGTCAACAGCTAGGGAAGCGTCACCGCAAAGAAATCAGGAAGAGCGTACATGATGAACTCTTCTCTCCCCAGGAAGTACATAATCCAGCTGGAAGCCAACCTGTTCTCCTTCCTTAGGGTGAACAGGTTGACACGGTTTCAGTTCTGGGGGCGGGGAAGAACAACGCTGGGACGTGTTTCTTCACTTGAGAAGTGCATCTGGCACACTGTGGGATAGAGAAAAGAGTTCACACAAGAGCAACCTGGTCTAGAGCCCATTTCGTCATAATACCCTCTGTACTCGCATGGCTTTCTCGGCTGGCCAAGATCTCACTCATTGCTGCCAAAAAGTTGGGTTGCTGCTGAAAAACTCTTTATAGTAGGTACTACTTTCTAACCAAGGGTGTCAAACTCGCAGCCCACGGGCTGGATGCATCACACGTCGGCCACGGCTACAGCCGGTTTAGCGAAGGGGGGGAAAGTCATGATACGTCACGTGACGACACCATGATGAAGCGAGTTTGACACCTGTTCTAACCCATTGATTTATCCCAAGGACCATATTCCTCAGCAGCAGTTTTCTGGGAAATTTTCATTCCCATTTTCAGGTGCATTCAGGCAGTTTGGGTTTGATTTTCAGTAGAATTATTAGCACTGAATGGAGTCCTTAGTGTTTTAAATTTTTTCCTATTCTGGTTGTTTTGAACATTTTCAAGAAGGTTGTTTAGAAACCCAGCCTGGCCTTTTTTAAAAATATTATTTAATTTATTTATATTATTTATTTAATTTTCCTGGATGCCAGACCTTCATTTGTCCTATCTGATTGCTTGAATGATTGTTCCCATTTGAGATGGGAAGTTACAGGCTCAGATCCATAACCATTCAATCTTCTATTGAATGTTGCATCCAGTTATACACTGTTATGCAGTTTTCTTTTCACAAGCACCAATAAAATAGTTTCTTGTAAATTGTATTTTGATGATTCCCCCACCCCCTGCCATTTTTATGGAATAAAGCATGTGTAAATTATTTTTCTCAGGTGACCAGTTCGCCGGTGTGCATGGATATGAATGGAATGTCGGTCCCCACAGAATTCTTATCCAGGCATAGCTCAGATGGAATAATTACCTTTGTGGATCCAAGATGCATCAGTGTTATTGGCTATCAGCCACAGGTCTGTTCGTTCTTTTTGCCTAAATCACCACATATTCAGAGTTTGCCTGTGAATATTTTTAAAGAGGGCCAGAGCCAGAAGTGGAGGGCTGGGGTCTCAAGAGAGAGGAAGAAAGGAAGGAAGGAAGGAAGGAAGGAAGGAAGGAAGATTGAACTTTAAATGGCTTAAATAACATTCCTTTGTCATCAAATCATGTATCTTCTATAAATATGTATCATGTTAGTTTTATTGGCTCTTCTCCAGGAGTGGGCTGCTGGGGGTTCACAGGGGTTCGGGAGAACCTCTAGCTAGGACTCTATGCAGTTCAGAGAACCCCCAAATCCCATTCCTGGCTGGCTCCGCCCACCCCGCCCCTCCCACGTGGCCTGTTTTGGATGTAGGTAAGTTCAGAGCGTGTGCGGAGGCTTGGGGAGGGTGAAAAATGGGCCTACCGGAAGTTCGGGAAGGCCAGAAATGGGCCCATTTCCAGCCTCCAGAGAGCCTCCAGAGCTTGGGGAGGCCATTTTCACCCTCCCAGAGGCTCAAGGAAAGCCTCCGGAGCCCAGGGAGGGCAAAAAGGCCCCACCCCTGTGGTGCAAGAGGCTGACTAGGCCACACCCACCATGGCCACACCCATCCATCAACCGGGCAGAGAACCCCTTGCTAAAATTTTTGAAGCCCACCCTTGCTCTTCTCCATACATAAAGTGCAAATTTCAAGTGTAAAGTGAAAAACTGTGATTGATTCAGTTGTATTATTGTGTGATAGATACTTTGAGACTGGAAGCGCCTGAAAATAATTATCCTTATCCCTGCTACTGTTTTGTAAGTCACGTCTTAAGACACTGTATTCATCTGACAGATATGCAAACAAATTATTGCGGCCTTGCTTTTTTTTTTTTTTATTAAGTAGCTCTAAAATTTATTTTTAAACATTTAGGGAATTCATTGTTAGTAAACTATTCCTCTGGCAATTTGTAACATTTTTTTTAACTGGTGTGGTTTTTTTTTTTTTCCCTCCTTCTATGTTTGCTTACCAGGATCTTTTGGGGAAAGATATTTTAGAATTCTGCCATCCGGAAGATCAAAGCCATTTAAGAGAAAGTTTCCAGCAGGTAATGTTCTCTTTATTCATACGGTCTCTTTGTATTCTTCAACCCAATGTGAAATCAGGTCTAAGATAATAATAGCAGGCAAATATGTAATAGAGCATAAATAATTATATTTAATATAAAAGAAATTTAATTTAAGTTTATTAATCTTGAGTTCATTAATAAGCCCACACTTACTGAATCCAGTTCTGATCCCCACAATATTAAAAAAAATGTTGAAACTCTGGAAAGAGTGCAAAGAAGAGCAACAAGAATGATTAAGGAGCTGAAGGCTAAAAAATACAAGGAACGGTTACAGGAATTGGCTCTGTCTAGTCTAATGAAAAGAAGGACCAGGGGAGATATGATAGCAGTGTTCTAATATTTGAGAGGTTCCTACAAAGATGCCAAACTATTTTCCAAAGCATCAAAAGGCAAGACAAGAAACGATGGATGGGAATTAACCAAGGAGAGAAGTAACCTAGAACTAAGGAGAAATTTCCTAACGGTGAGAGCAATCAACCAAAGGAATAGCTTGCCTTCAGAAGTTATGGATGCTCTATCACTGGGAGGCTTTTAAGAAGAGACTCAACAACCACTCGTCCAAAATAGTATAGGGTTTTCCTGCTTAAGCAGGAGGTTGGATTAAAAAGACCTCCGAGGTCCCTTCCAGGTCTGTTATTCTATGTTCTATATATGCTCTGTGTGTTCATATCGAATCCTAGAACTATACAGAAGCACAAAATTATATTCTCCAATACTCTCTTAAGCTGTTCGTTGCATGCAGAAATTCTGTTACAAATCATAATTTGAATGCTATGTATGTATCAATCAGTAGTGGAATTCAATTTTTTTTACTACTGGTTCTGTGGGTGTGGCTTGGTGGGCGTAGCAGGGGAAGGATATTGCAAAATCTCCATTCCCACCCCACTCTGGGACCAGCCAGAGGTGGTATTTGCCGGTTCTCCGAACCACTCAAAATTTCCGCTACCGGTTCTCCAGAACCTGCTGAATAGCACCCCTGGTATCAATGCTATGTATCAATATAGTCTTCTGTTTATTTTGCATGTTAGAACTTCAAGTTCAAGGTTTTTTTAGTTGTAAAAATGTTCTCAATACACCATCCCTAATTGTTACCTTTTATCTCATGTTCAACAAAACCAAAGCTGTTAAAATGCCTGTAACTCCCACAGCCCAAGCCAGCGAATGCTATTCTGCCAATTTTGACTCTCTTAAGCTGTCAAGTCATGCATTTGGAAAATCTCAATCAATGATTTATAGATAATCGGATTATTTTTAAACTTTCTTAACAACTGATAATAATAAATGCCTAGCTCCCCAAAATTTTCACTCAGCAAATAATTCAAATCAAAGAGCTAAAGAGCATGTGGAACCAATTCTATGCTGAGCTCCATGTTTCCAAGAGGAGAAATTGGAATCTGTGTCATGGTAAGACAAATCGATTTTGATTTATCCAGCGTGCCTTTTGACAAATCGCTTTGGCGGGTTACCAGGCCCACATTCCAGCTGCTTTCCTTGCCATATTTAGCTGCAGGTTAGATTGCTTTGGTCCTTGCCTGAAACTCAGCACTTCCTTGTTTTCCTACTGAAAGGCTTTAATTTTAATGGTTTAGCTGTTTGGGATGTGCACAAGTTCCTTGAGTTTCCTCCAGCTTATAAGTTATCCATTGTAAAATAAGAAAAAAAACAACATTCTGTAGTGACACAGCATATTTAAGATATTCGCTGGCAAAAGAAGAGATACACACTTGCTGTTCAAATAAATACCCCGTTTCCCTGAAAATAGGACCCAACCGGAAAATAAGTCCTAGCATGATTTTTCAGGATGCTCGTAATATAAGCCCTACCCCCAAAATAAGCCCCAGTTAAGATTGTCAGCCAGATGGATGCATTTAGTACTATATTTCCCCCCAAAATAAGACTTAACCAGAAAATAAGCCTTAATGCATCTTTTGGAGCAAAATTTAATATAAGACCTGGTCTTATTTTCAGGGAAACACAGTACTACTACAGTAGTGCTTGACTTACAGACACAACTGAGCCCAAAATTTCCTAACGTGACCTTCCTAAAAGTCACATACAAGGATAAAAGCAGCTTACCTCATCAGGTGAGGATCTCTGGCTTGAAAAGCAAGGTTTTGAAGGTGGTTTATTTGGCTGTTCTGTAAACCTCCCCTTTGGACTGGAAGGTGATCTTCTTTTCCTTTGATCTTTACAATGATTCTGCAGGTGGTGAAGCTGAAAGGCCAGGTGTTGTCTGTGATGTATCGCTTTCGTACCAAGAACCGGGAATGGATGTTAATCAGGACTAGCAGCTTTACATTTCAGAACCCGTATTCGGATGAGATTGAGTATATAATCTGCACCAATACGAATGTCAAGTGCGTCCTTTAAATGCTAAGGAATGTCTCCCTTTCTTGAAAGCAGTTTTGTTTTTAGAATGAGGGCTGTGTTTCTGGGTTACCTTCTGTGGGTGGGTGGGTGTTTTGAGCACAAAATTACACAACGGATCCTAAGAATGACTGTGCATGTCTGCTAGGGGGGTGGGGTGGGGGTGGAGGGAGGGGGCAATAAAAACAATCAAAGTAGCAGGTCCAACCATGCGACCATGTCAAGGCCTCATGAGTGTTGTGTGACCACAAGGGTTTGACTGCCTTGTTGACTTTTTTTCACCCATGTTATGAGGGTGAGCTTGTTTGAGCCATTTCAAACCAACATAGCAATAAACCATGGCTTGTTGTTGGCTGGATTCCCCTGGACCTCTGTGCTTAAAAGTGTGCAGCACACACAAAGTCTGTAAAAACCTTAGTTTACTAAATTAAATCAATCTTTTTCAAACAAAGGCTATTAATTAACTTTCTTAACAGCCTACAAGAATCCAAAGAATAAATAATCATAATCTTACTATGGTTGGCAGAAAGCCCAGAAGCAATTTGCAGGGAACTAAGTTCAAGACATGAAGGAGAGTGAACGAAGTTGTTCCCTGCAAATTGCCTCAGTCGTTATCCTTCCTTAAATAGGCTAAGGGAGTGGCCAATCAGCCCCAAGCCTTACTCTCAAGAAGAGGCTCCTCCTTTCTTCCTCTTCACTTATGGGAGCTTCTGAAGGCCCTGGCTGAATCCCCGCCTCTGGCACCACATCTTCTCCAGCCTCCTCATTGTCTGACTCGAGCGCCACGTGCACAGGCTGCTGGCGAATCACCACACCAGCCTCCTCGCTGTCAGAATCAGCTACTATCTGCACAGGCCGCTGACGGGCCACAACATCTTTCTTACTTCCTACACTTGACAGTTAAGCTTGGTTAGTACCTAGATCAGTGATGGTTAACTTTTTTGGTGCCGAGTGTCCAAAGCATGTGCAAATGTATGTGCGCATGCCAGAACCCCCAAAATGCAATGCAGGTGCCCCCCTGTGCATGCGCCCTGCCCCCCACACTCCATTTTGGGCCTGGAAAGCCTCCTAAACCAACCTGGAAGCCAAAACAGGGCGCGGGGGGTGCATGAGGCCCACACACACATCCCATTTTGGGCCTGGAAAGCCTGTACCAACCTGGAAACCAAAACGGGGCACGGGGCCACGTGAGGCACCCCCATGCCCCGTTTTGGGCCTGGAAAGCCTCCTGCACCAATCTGCACCCCCACGCATGTGCTCTGCCCCCTGCGCATGCGCACGTATCCCCCATGTGCCCCACCCCCCAAGCATGCACAGCAGAGACCCAAAGACCAGCTGGTCAGTGGGAGGCACGCGCACATGCGCAGTGGAGCTGGGCTGGTGCAACGGCTGGCATGCTCGTAACAATCTGGGTCCTTATTTTACCAACCTTGGAAGGATGGAAGGCTGAGTCAACTTTGAGCCGGTCAGGATCAAACTGCTGGCAGTCAGCAGAATTAGCCTGCAATACTGCGTTCTAACCACTGTGGCCCCACAGCTCTTCAACAAATAAATAGGACCTTGTTTTAAATCTCATCTCGTGACCCACAAGGAACAGGATTTCCTTGGGGTTGCCCCTATACAATAAAATTTTCTTCAAGTGGAAATGACTAATTAAAGTCATATATTTCATCACTTTGAAGGTCGTTGGCTAAGCCTTGTGGTTTTCTCTTGTCCATTTCTCCTAAAGCTCATTCATTTCACTTTTTTTTTCCCACCAAGTTTGAGGACCTGCGGTTAAAACAACACGGACTCTTTCCAGAATGCTATTCTAATGTTTTGTTGATATGATCAGTAGATTATCTTGCAGTTGACTTGGGTCCAAAGAGGAACCAAAACCTGGATAATAAATAAATGTCTATTCTGCATGGTCAGATGGTAGAGGCAAGAGGATCTATAGCTCATAAACAAACTTCTGTTCAGCCAGAAGTCTTTAGGCCGACCTAAAAATAAAAAAGTCATTTATTTGGGCCAATAAATTACTTATGTTGACACTGAGCAAGGAATTTTCCCTTTCAAGGTTGCTTCTATAGCATTGCACTTGAAGAGAAATTGAATGTTTAATCCTTCTTTGGATTCTGTCATATTTATCCTCAATTGACTTAGCAAAACAAGCTAGCCGTCCTTCCCTAATATGGGGGTAGGCTGCTATGGGGGTAGTAATGCTAATGTGTTACTGTTGCTTTTTTCTAAGGGAGCAATAAATTGTGAGAGAAAGCCTTTTAAACTAGTTTTTAGAAAGTTGCAGTACATCTGTAGCATTCTAAATAACCGAAGGAGCTAGAGATACATTTCGTTGATTACAGTTTTACAGACTCTTTAAAAATGTTTAGAAACAATCTGGATCTGAAATGAGGGGATCAGATTCGTAGCTTCCTTTCTGGTCTCTCAAAGAATCTGATCCACTCATTTCAGATCCAGATTGTTTCTAAACATTTTTAAAGTGTCATTGATGGAATTGGTCAAAAATTATCATCTGGGGTAAAGGTAAAGGTTCCCCTCGCACATCTGTGCTAGTCGTTCCCGACTCTAGGGGGTGGTGCTCATCTCCGTTTTAAAGCCGAAGAGCCAGTGCTGTCCAAAGACGTCTCCATGGTCATGTGGCCGGCATGACTCAACGCCAAAGGCGCACGGAACGCTGTTACCTTCCCACCAAAGGTGGTCTCTATTTTTCTACTTGCACTTTTTACGTGCTTTCGAACTGCTAGGTTGGCAGAAGCTGGGACAAGTTATGCGGTACTAGGAATTCAAACCGCTGAACTGCCGACCTTTCGATCAACAAGCTCAGCGTCTTAGCCACTGAGCCACCGCATCCCTGGGGACAGATACTTAAATGTTCAATGGATCGGAGAGCCTGCTATAAGGCAGTTATGCTCTCTGCTGGATAACCCATATTTTTCATTTTCCCCAAGACCCAAACCAATGCTATATCAAAGGTGTTGTGAAAATAAAATCAAAATAGTGTCCTTCGATGAAGGAATGGCATTGAAAGAAGTAGTGCCCTTTGCCATAGATAAGATCGATTAATTGCTGGGCCTGATTTTACAATGGAGCCCACTTAAATGGTAATTAGGAATTGATTGGCATTATAAGGCCTTATTCTTTGCATACTTTTAATGGCTAGTAAGTCTAATGACAATTAAATACTTAGCTAATGAGGTTTTTCCAATGAAAAACTATTGGTCAAAGAGGGAGAATAAAGAAAGAAACATTTCTCAAATAGATTATTCCCGTTTTGGCTAATCAGGCTTGTCCCCTCCAGCTGCTCCCATCTTCATTACTCTTAAGAGCAAACCTTTAAGACTGTTTGGTTTTTATAAGTCAAAAGTTCCCCCCCCAAAAAAGTCAAAATAACTACAGGTCAAAAGATCGGAAAGACTTCAGATTGTGTAAATAGAAAGCAGGGCTAAATATCACTCTAGAAGTATGAAGGTGTGAAGAAGAAACAAAAGAGACTTGATAGATATGAAGCTATTTAGGGTTTGGTTTGGTTTTTAAATAGAGAGCTATAAGGACACTGGTAATTATCATCAAAATTGTGTTTATTTGATACTGACACCTGGCTTGAAGCCATCAGCTTTCCAAATCTGGTGTCTGTGTGGAAAGACAACTAAATACTAAGTTCAAATGTTCATGTTCTCTGCAAAAGTTTGTTTTGGGCATAGTCATCCAAGCTCAGAAGTAAAACATTGGCATTTAACATTTCTTTGTTTGTTGAAAAAGAGGATCTAATGTAAAATACAGTGTTCGCCTCCCTACATACACACAATCTTTCCAAGGTCTATTTAGTTTCGAAATTGAACTGTTCTGCCTTCTTCCCTTTGCATTTCCTACCATGACAGCACAAAAAGAGATCATTTCAGTATTTTTGGATGGTTCCAAGTACTAATACTCCACATTGGGTCAGAAATGCAGTGAATGTAGGATATCAGTGGCATTTGTGCATAACAAATTAATTTCCTGCGTTTGTTGAAAGGTCAAAAGTTCTCCTGAACTTCCTGCTTGGTCTTCAAGGCGTGATCCATATCAACAGAATGAATGCTTGTGTGATCTCAGTCACATCCATTGACTGCATGATGTTGATACACATGATTGTGTATTAACTGATTGATTCACTAACTGAAAAAAAAAAAAGAAGGAACAACTTGAACATATTTAAAAGATAGTCCCATTAATTGGAAAGTCCATGTTAGCATTTTCTTAATGTTATTTTTAAAACCCACAAAACCTGTGAACATGTAATAAGGAAGTTCTTCCCAAATAGCAATAGCACTTAAATTTATATTCCGCTTCACAGTGCTTTACACCCCACTCTAAGCAGTTTACAGAGTCAGCATATTAACTCCTAACAATCTGGGTCCTCATTTTACCCACCTTGGTAGGAAGGAAGGCTGAGTTAACCTTTTTTTTTTTTTAAATTTGATTTATATGCCGCCCTTCTCCGGAGACTCAGGGCGGCTTACAATGCGTTAAGCAATAGCCTTCATCCTTTTGTATATTTATACAAAGTCAGTTTATTGCCCCCATAAACTGGGTCCTCAATTTACCTACCTTAGAAAGGATGGAAGGCTGAGTCAACCTTGAACCTGGTGAGATTCGAACATACAGTAATTGCAGACAGCTGGTGTTAATCACAATGCTATTAGTCTGCTGAGCCAACCTTGAGCCAGTCAGTATTAAATTCCAGGCTGTGGGCAGAGTTAGCCTGAAATACTGCATTCTAACTGCTAAGCCACCATGACCAAATGGTTGGATCATAATTCCAGGATTTCCCAGGCCCATAGTAGGCATGATAACTCTGGCTGATAAAAATTAGACTGTGCCATTTCAAACTGGAGAGGATCATTATGGTACTTCAAGTTTTGGAGGGCTGGAGAAGCCACTCATTCAAGAAGTTGAATTTGTGTTTGCGCATAGTTTAGCCTGATCTAGAGAGGTTGTGGAAAACAAGGGGGAAAAGCGAGACTTTGCCATTTTGCTCTCCTTGGATATATGAGTGATAAAATATTTTTTTCAGAGTTGCCTTAGCCATTTGATTAACCGATCAGTTACAAATTGAAACTCACCAAATTAATTGCCTGCGATTAGATAGACACACAATGTATAAGCTATTTTTTTTTACAGGTTTCAGATTAAGGACTTGCTGTGATTCTCTCAAAGCCCTTGATGCTGGACAGAGTTCCTACCTGCCCTGCATTTAAATGACTTATAGAGGTAGTTTGGATGGATTTCAACATCTCTTTACTGGATTGGATGTGTCCGGTTTTCTGTGAAGTGGCTGCAGATGTGATCTCATAACTCTTCCTTTGAAGTTTTACTAATCGGATTGTGATCTCTAGGCTTTGTTTACTCTGTTCTTATTAAGCTGAACGAAGCTTTAGAATGACTTGATTGGTATCTTGGTTTTTGATTGGCAAGTTGTCAAGACAACACAAGTCTTCCTCCATGACAATCTCAAAGGAATTTATTACCACTGCTCTTCTCGTTTTCTTTCAGGCAGCTTCAGCAGCAACAAGCGGAGTTGGAAGTACATCAGCGAGATGGACTTTCCTCCTATGACTTAACTCAGGTGAGAGGCCCCTGCTGAATTGACCTTGGGTTCTTTAAAATAATCCATAGCTAAACCAAGCAATTTGCCACCAGGAGACTTGTCAATAGCTTTTAAAAGAGGGCCAAATTAATTCACAGAAGAGAGGACTTTTAGTGATTTCCCACACCTTCAGTATGATCTGGAGAAGTTTGTTAGCTTCTTTAATATTCATGGTGGTCCAGAATGCTGGACCAGATGACTCCTTTGCCTGATGCTTCAAGGTTTTTTGCCTGGTTTTGTGTCTGATGCCATCTTCTCTCAGGAAAGGCCTATTCACAGTTTTCCTGTGAAGTTCTACTTTTGTTTTCACTCTGCATTTCTTGTGGGATTTAAGGTGCTATATAAAAACACCGCTGACCACAGTCAGTGTTTTTCTTTTCCGTCCATCATTTATTTCCATCCCAAATTTGTCAATAAGAGAACTTCTGTAGAATATCCTCTCAAAATTCTGCAGAATCTTTCTACCTAGAAGCACCTCGAGATGAGTGAACATGAGAATGCTTCTGATATCCTGTGTTTGACTTCTGCCACAGTTCGCTTGGTGTCTCTCACCCACCTCAACCGCAGGCCACTTTAGCTGGATCCATACCATTCAAGCAACAGCTTCATTACTGTTGCAAACTACCAAGCCAGCATGCCTACGGTCCAAGGAATAATAAGAGCAGTACAAAAATGAAATATGCAGAAAGCAAATTGGGGAACAAGGGCTTGTTTCTAACTAAATTGGGTGGAAATTTAGACATCAAAGAAATTGTGGTTTCCTTCTCTCTTGCCTGTTGTAATTAGGTCCCAGTTTCAAGTATACAGTCTAATGTTCACGAGGGGGGAAAAGCAGTGGAAAAGCCGGACACCATCTTCACCCAGGAAAGAGATCCAAGATTTGCGGAGATGTTTGCTGGCATAACTGCTTGTAAGTAAAATACGTTCTCTAAGTTTCATCTTCAGTAGAAGTTAAATTTATTGTTACTTTGGATTCTCAGCTGACATTCCATCAAGAGATCCTAACAGGGGAGAAATGCTCTGAAGTCTGCTACCGGTTCGCTTCATTACCAGTTCGCTTTGCATGTGCGGTGCGCACCAAATGCGCGCTTTGTGTGCATGCACACCACAGGCGCTACCACATAGCGCTGAAAAAGGAGAATTAAGAAGCCTTTTCTGAGTCTACAAAGGTAAGTAGAACAGCAAGGAGTGGGGAACAGCTGTGCCTCGCAATTTAGATTCGCTAATTTCCTGCTTTCTAGTGAATATAAATTGCATGGCACAGCTGATCGTCAGAAATACCAGTTCGCCCGAACTGGTAGCATTTATTACTACCGGTTCGCGTGAACCGGTCCAAACTGGTAGCATTTCACCCCTGAACCCTAAACCCCACATTCTATTTCAGTGGAAAGCACATAACAGTGAAAAGGGGACATTCAAACCCAAGTTGAATTGTTCTAAGTTAACTCCTTGCTTGTGGATTTGGGATACCATGGATGATTGCACTTGGAGAGTGTTAACGCTCTCACAAAATGGCAATGTAGGAAGGTGTCTCCTATTAGTATTAGCATTAGATTCTCCTATGCTATGTAGCATATCAAGCAGCAAGTATTTTAAGTTTGGGGTGACTACTTCAGCATTTTCCCATGTGATATTTAAGGTCTTTAAGTCATCTACAAACATTCTTTGACATATGTTTTGAGGGCATCCTCTTGATCATTTTGCATCAAGGGAAGGTCCATCTCATCGCCATCTTGCGAATTTGATTGTTTGATTATAGAGCCCTGGTGACACAGTGGTCAGAATGCACTATTGCAGGCTAATTCTGCCGACTGCCAGGAGTTCGATCCAGACCGGCTGAAGGTTGACTCAGCCTTGCATCTTTCCAACGTCAGTAAAATGAGGACCCGGATTGTTGGAGGCAATATGCTGGTTCTGTAAACCGCTTAGAGAGGGCTATTGCTACTCTCCACATGAAGTATATGACCTGCATGTTGGAGTCTTCTGCATGTGACAATTATATATAATTTGCGTGTAATTTGGAGCACTTCTTCATTGGTAACATGATCAAAATAGCAGATTTTTAGCATTTGATGAAGGCATCTTTGTCGGAAGATGTTGAATCTTCTCCAATTAGGAGAAATAAAAATTTTAAAAAGCCATACTTAGCCCTTACAAAAACAGGTAAATTCGCCAAGCAAGAAACCCCAATCTTCAGGATGGTTTGTAAAGACATGATTTCTTTGCATGCAGAGGTCTTACAGCTGTAGTAGCTGGCTGACTATTCTTTTATTTTCCAACCTATTCTATTCTTAGCAGTGGATGTAAGAGTTGACTTCTCCCCAGTTCCCAATTCATTGCTACATATTTAATGGAAAATCCTGGATTTCTTCATAGGGGAAGGACTTGGATTCAAAACAGTCCTTTCAGTTATGTGTTTTTGCTATTTAAGGGAACAAAACAAAACAATATACCCATACTTTTCGGAGTATATGACACACTTTTTCCCCCCTAGAAGAGGGTGGAAATGTTGGTGCATCTTATACACTGAATACAGCCATTTTTGGCCTCCCAAAACCTCACCCCACGTGTCCCTTTTTGCCAAAAACAGGCCCGTTTTTAACAAAAACAGGATGCGCAGACCGTTTGGGAAGCCTGCGGAGTGCTCCTGGGGGCTGGGAGGGCAAAAACGCGATGTATGGGGGGTTTGGGAGGCCAAAAATGGGCCTATTTTCACATTTTTGGCCTCCCAACCCCTCCCCACGCATCACGTTTTTGCCCTCCCAGCCCCCAGGAGCACTCCGCAGGCCTCGCAAACTCTCTGCGCATCCCGTTTTTCACAAAAATGAGATGCTTAGAGGGTTTGGGAGATCTTCAGAGTGCTCCTGGGGGTCAGGGAGGGCAAAAACCGGATGCACAGAGGCAAAAAACTATTTTTTTTTCTTGTTTTCCTCTTTGAAATCTTGGTGCGTCTTATAGTCCGAAAAATATGGTACTTGCATCTCTAATAACTGTTGTCAGCTGATAGCTGGGCACGAGTAGCAAGTCAATAAATCACCCTAGCTTTTTCCAGAGAGGGGACAAAAATGTTGTTGGGGTTTTTTTTCCAGAAGTATTTTAGGATTCTTTCTATTGTGATCTTTCCCTCTGTTTATTGTTCCTAACCTTCCCTGCTGCCGATGAAGTTTTAACATTTGTTATTAATTAATCACCATGCAAGGCGTTCTTAGCCAAGGCAGAAGCATCTCACTGTTTGTAACAAAGGGTCATTGGGAGACAGCAGCACAGCTGGGCCTCCTTCTTTCGAGATGCCGTCATCTTTCTTCCATCCATCATGGAAAATGGTTTTTTAACAGTTATTGCTCCCTGAAGCTGGTTATTTCCAGTGACAACAATAGCCCTGGATCGCTGGGTGAACTTCTAGGATCTTGCAAACCGAACGATCCCCCCCGCCTGTTTAGAATTTCACACCTCTTTATTTCTCTAAGCAAAATACAACCAATATTTATGTTATTTATTTAAACAAAATGCACAGGTAGAGTATATCTGGTACCTTGCTCAATAGTAGTAACTGTGAGAGGGATCTTGGAGTCCTAGTGGACAACCATTTAAATATGAGCCAGCCGTGTGCAGCAGCTGCCAAAAAAGCCAACACAGTTCTGGGCTGCATAAACAGAGGGATAGAATCAAGATCACGGGAAGTGTTAATACCACTTTATAATGCCTTGGTAAGGCCACACTTGGAATACTGCATCCAGTTTTGGTCACCACGATGTAAAAAAGATGTTGACACTTTAGAAAGAGTGCAGAGAAGAGCAACAAAGATGATTAGAGGACTGGAGGCTAAAACATATGAAGAATGGTTGCAGGAACTGGGTATGTCTAGTTTAATGAAAAGGAGGACTAGGGGAACCTGATAGCAATGTTCCAATATCTCAGGGACTGCCACAAAGAAGAGGGAGTCAAGCTATTCTCCAAAGCATCTGAAGGCAGGAAACCCTACATCACTTCAGACAAATGGTTATCCAATCTCTTCTTTAAAACTTCCAGTGTTGGAGCATTCACAACTTCTGGAGGCAAGTTGTCCCACTGGTTAATTATTCTCACTGTCAGGAAATTTCTCCTTAGTTCTAGGTTGCTTCTCTCCTTGATCGGTTTCCATCCATTGCTTCTTGTCCTGCCCTCAGGTGCTTTGGAGAATAGCTTGACTCCCTCTTCTTTGTGGCAGCCCCTGAGATATTGGAACACTGCTATCATGTCTCCCCTGGTCCATCTCTTCATTAAACTAGACATACCCAGTTCCTGCAACCATTCTTCATATGTTTTTAGCCTCCAGTCCCCTAATCCTCTTTTGTTGCTCTTCTCTTTAAGATGCGCTCACCATGTAACTCCCAAGAGATGATGCCAAGGGGTTGCAACCTTCAACTGGAAAAGTGTTTTTTTATCAGGGCAACCTGGTCTACCCAAATATGGGATGGAGCATCCTGCTTCCGCTTTCACCTTTCAGGAGCCTTCGCAGGCAGTCGCTTTCATGACAAACTATTTTCGGCAAATATAAAATTTAACTTCAACTGGGAAAAAAAAAATTCCTTGCACTTGCTTCAAGCCATCAAGGAACCATTTTTGACATAGGATGCCGTTAAAAAAGGAATAGAGGCAAAGTACTTGTTACTTTTACATATTTTGCATAATGTTGATTTTGGATTGACTTTTTCTGAGCCAGTGCGTGCAAATAGCTGTAGTTTGCACAGAGAGGCCTATCATGCTAGGGACATTTGCTCTGCAGCCGTCAAGCACGTATCTTAGCAGGGGAGGTGGGGGGGAAATGAAAATATCCCCTATTGCTCCGACCATGTGTTTATAAGCAACAGATCCTGTAAAAAATATCTTTCAAAAAAAGAAATAATACAGTTCAGGAAGAACTTTTTTAATATCTGCATTTATTGCATCTCCCAAGTTAGATATAACTCACTTCTCCTTTATCCCTGTCCAAAAAAATAGAAACAAATACCTAAATATCAGAAATCAGATTTTCTAGATGGCTTTTTGCTTGGCATACCTGGCTTCTTGGCTTCGGTGCTTGGAGCAGAGACATTTAAATGATGCTGTACAGTCTCTTGGAAGAATTTGTCATTGATTTCTCAACATCGTGGCAACGTTTCCACATTTTTTAATTTAAGCCCGAATCCAAATTTTTATTTTCTGCTGTTGAGAAGTTCCCATTAAGAGGTCCTCATGCACAATTTGAATTTCAGCTTCGGGAGTGGGGGGGAGGGCGAAAATTCTGGATAATAGACAAATGTTTGTTACTATTTTTATACTGTTTTCTGTCTGGGATGTAATGACAGCGATCCCAGATGCTATTTGTCTCCAGTTGGAGTTCCTTTCAGTGTCAAGAAACCTTGATCTACTGCAGCTGTTTTTAAACTTGCCTCCTCCAATCGTGTTGCATCCTAGTTCTGGAAATGTTCAGCCTGCACAGCCGTGCTTGCTAAGCATTATGGGAGTTGTAGTCTGGCACGTTTCGAGGATGCCCATTTGGTGAAAGTGCCTATGTCGCTCAATAGTTGAAGGAGTGATTAAATGATTAATTTAAATGATTTAAGGCCTGGAGACTAAAACATATGAAAAATGGTTGCAGAAATTGGGTATGGCTAGCCTGGAGAAAGGAGGACTAGGGGAGACCTGATAGCAATGTTCCAGTATTTGAGGGGTTGCCACAAAGAAGAGGAGGTCAACGTATCTTCCAAAGCACCTGAGGGCAAGACAAGAAGCAACAGATGGAAACTAATCAAGGAGAGAAACAACTTAGAACTAAGGAGAAATTTCCTAACAGTGTCAATAATTAATTAGTGGAAGGGCTTGCCTTCAGAAGTTGTGGGTGCTTCCTCAATGGGGGCTTTTAAGAAGAGACTGGACAGTCACTTATCTGAAATGGTATAGGGGCTCCTGTTTGAGCAGGGGGCTCGATTAGAAGACCTCCAAGGTCCCTTCCAATTCTATTCTGATTGAAGATTGATTGACTTATTAGCAAAAAATAGTCATGCCAAATGTTGTTTTTTAAAGTTTGGCAACAAAGCCAATGTAAATGTTTATTATTTTGAACTGAAATTTCACAAATTCACCTGATTTGGCTGCACTGCACCAACGCCTTGTGAAAATTGAATGCACAAGTGATAGATCTCTTTTTTTTTCTTTCCCCCTTCTTTTTTTTCTTTTTTGAGTATTTGTTCGCTGGGCAGGTGTGCATATAGCAATAGCACTTAGACTTATATACCGCTTCACAGTACTTTACAGCCCTCTCTAAGCGGTTTACAGAGTCAGCCTCTTGCCCCCAACAATCTGGGTTCCTCATTTTACCAACTTTGGAAGGATGGAAGGCTAAGTCAACCTCGAGCCTGGTGAGATTCGATCTGCCAAACTGCTGGCAGCTGGCGATCAGCAGAAGTAGCCTGCAGTACTGCACTCTAACCATTGCGCCACCACGGCTCATATAATTTGCATCCCTAGCTAAAAAGATTGCCAACCATAATACATTTATGCCCCTCCTGCTTTTCACCCAAGAAACTGATGTATGGTTCTTTCTATGTACATCCTGATTTTATTCACACAGTAGTCCTGTAAGCTTAGTCAGACTAAAAGGGAATGACTTACTTAAGATCACCAGCTCATTCTGGAGAAAGGAAGGCTGAAATTTGACCTTCCTTAATCCTAATACGTCACTCTACTGAACTGCCCCTTCTAACATAGACAGTTTTGTTTAGCAAATGCTAAATCTGGCCAAGATTTTCAAAGCTGATCCCAAGAGTCAATTATAAATACAATGTCTTTAGACAGTCGTTTGCAACATCTTGGGTGGATTTGCAATTTGGTACAGCTTTGCCATTGTTCTTCAAGTCATGGCTTAAGGCCAAAATAAATAAGGTTAAACTGAGCTGAACTCTGCTTTCCTGGTCAACAACTTAATTTTTGAACCCACTGTATTCATGATTTGCTCCCACAGAAGCCAGGAGAGAAGCAATAGGATGCCCTTGGTGAACTTTTCTTATTAGATAATTCAGATGCGTACTCTATTTCTGCCTGCATTTGAGCCTTATTTCTGAAACCCTGATTTTGCAATTTGTGGCGAGAAGATGAGGCACAATTGGAAGCATCAAAAGTTTGCAATTCTGACATCAGCACTCTGTTGGTCAAGAAGATGCTTTTTCATCATGCGATCTCACCTAGGAAAGATCTAATGTGCTACAGACCCCATAATCTCCTTAATGGGAATCTTGTGAGCAGTAAAATGAAGAGGAAGGACAGATTCCAAAGAAATGAACCGTCCTTCCTCGTGGGCTGAAGATTGCAGCAGTCATCTATACACATAATCTGTTTACTGAATTAATGTATTTAATGGCTTTGCAGAGAATTTTAAAGCATAAAATAACCAAACAGTAAAGTTTGGTCAATATGATAAGCCAACAAAAATGGACCATATACTATGCTTCGATATTTATTTTTTTTATTTTATTTTATATTGGATTTCTATACCGCCCTTCTCCCTAAGGACTCAGGGCGGTGTACAGCCAGATTAAAAAAACATGCAGAACAAATATTAAAAACAATTAAAAGATATATAAATTTGGCCCAATTAAAACTCATTTACCAATTAAAAACGTTTAAAACATTTAAAAACAGTTAAAAATTTCATCTTAAGCCAGCCCGGCTTGTTTAAATAAATGGGTTTTAAGGGCGCGACGGAAGGCACTGAGGTCTTGGATTCTCCTTATCTCTGGGGGGAGCTGATTCCAGAGGGTAGGTGCCCCCACAGAGAAGGCCCTCCCCCTGGGGGTCACCAGCCTGCATTGTTTGGCTGATGGCACCCCGAGGAGGCCCTCTCTGTGGGAGCGCACGGGTCGCTGGGAGGTCGTCGGTAGCAGCAGGCGGTCTCGCAGATAACTAGGCCCTATGCCATGGAGCGCTTTAAAGGTGATAACCAACACCTTGAAGCGCACCCGGAAGACAACTGGGAGCCAGTGCAGCTCGCGCAGGAGCGGTGTTACATGGGAGCGCCATGCTGCTCCCGTCACTACCCGCGCTGCTGCGTTCTGGACCAGCTGGAGCCTCCGGGTGCTCCTCAAGGGGAGCCCCATGTAGAGAGCGTTGCAGTAGTCAAGGCGAGAGGTGACGAGGGCATGAGTGACTGTGCACAGGGAATCCCGATCAAGAAAGGGCCGCAACTGGCGAATCAGGCGAACCTGACAAAAGGTCCCCCTGGTTACAGCCGTCAGATGTTCCTCCAAGGACAGCTGCATATCCAGGAGGACTCCCAGATTGCGAGCCCTCTCTGTGGGGGCCAATGACTCGCCCCCAATAGTCAGTGATGGAGTCAACTGACTATATCGGGATGCCGGGAGCCACAGCCACTCAGTCTTGGAAGGGTTGAGCTTGAGCCTGTTCCTCCCCATCCAGACCCGTACAGCCTCCAGGCACTGGGACATCACTTCAAGGGCATCGTTGGGGTGGCCTGGGGTGGAGATGTACAGCTGGGTGTCATCAGCGTACTGGTGGTATCTCACCCCAAAGCCACGGATGATCTCACCCAGCGGCTTCACATAAATGTTGAACAGAAGGGGCGAGAGGACCGATCCCTGTGGCACTCCACAAATGAGAGGCCTCGAGGTCGACCTCTGCCCCCCTGCCAACACAAACTGCGACCGGTCGGAGAGAAAGGAGGAGAACCACCGCAACACGGTGCCTCCCACCCCCAACTCTTCCAGCCGGTGCAGCATGATACCATGGTCGATGGTATCAAAAGCCGCTGAGAGGTCTAACAGGACCAGAACAGAGGAACAACCCCTGTCCCGAGCCCTCCAGAGATCATCAACCAACGCGACCAATGCCGTTTCTGTGCTGTGCCCAGACCTGAAACCCGACTGGAACGGATCTAGATAAGATGTTTCCTCCAGGAATTGCGGAAACTGTCGTGCGACCACACTCTCAACAACCTTCGCCATAAAGCGAAGGTTGGAGACAGGACGATAGTTGGCCAATATTGCCGGATCCAGGGACGGCTTCTTGAGGAGAGGCCTCACCACCGCCTCTTTCAAGGCGGTGGGGAAGTAACCCTCACTCAACGAAGCGTTGATAACACCCTGGAGCCAGCCTCGTGTAACCTCCCGGGAAGCCAGTACCAACCAGGAGGGACACGGGTCCAGTAAACATGTGGCCGCACTAAGTCTCCCCAAAATCCTGTCCACATCATCAGGAGTCACAGCATCAAACTCCTCCCAGATAACATTCTCAAGACTATTCCTCGTCACCCTGCCCTGATCTACCCAGTCAGAGTCCAAATCCCCCCGGATCTGGGCGATTTTGTCATACAGGTATTGTCCGAAATCCTCCGCCCTGCCTTCTAAGGGATCCTCCCGCACTCCTGGATGGAGCAGGGCGCGGGTCACCCTAAACAGGGCAGCCGGACGATTCCCTGATGACGCAATAGAGGCGGAAAAGTAGTTAGACTTTGCCGTCTCTATCGCCACTAGGTAGGCCTTAATATGCGACCTTACCAGTGTTCGATCAGATTCAGCGAGACTGGCCCTCCAACCGCTCTCCAGGCGTCTTTTCCGGCGCTTCATTTCCCTCAGCTCCTCAGTAAACCAAGGAGCCGCACGGGATCGGCATCGGGTCAGAGGCCGCAAAGGCACAACTCGGTCCAAGGCCCCACCAGCCGCCCGATCCCAGGCGGCTACCAGGTCCTCGGCCGAGTCATGTGCTAGATCCTCAGGAAATGGCCCAAGCTCCGTCTGGAACCTATCAGGATCCATCAGGCGCCTGGGGCGGATCCATCTAATTGGATCCACCTCCCTGCGGCGAGGGGTCGCGGTTCGAAGATCTAGGCGAAGGAGTGAGTGGTCAGACCATGACAAGGGTTCCATGTCTATATCCCCTATAACAAGACCACTCAACCACTGGCCAGAGACAAAAATCAGATCCAGAGTGTGACCTCCCCTGTGAGTAGGGCCATGAACTAACTGGGTCAGGTCCATGGCCGTCATGGAAGCCATGAACTCCCGAGCCACCTCAGACGTTTCACCGACGGATGGCAAGTTGAAATCACCCATGACTAAAAGCCTGGGTGTATCTACTGCCACCGTGGCTATCACGTCGAGTAGCTCAGGTAGGGCTGTTGCCACGCGGCAGGGAGCCAGGTACGTAAGCAACAAGCCCATCTGAACCCCACGGCCCCACCTCACAAGGAGGGACTCACATCCGGCTATCTGAGGCACAGTGGTCTCCCTCGGACCCAGATCCTCGTTAATAATAACCGCCACCCCCCCGCCCCTCCCCTGAGCCATATGAGCAAATGTCAAATAAGAACAGCAGAAACTGACCCAGAAGGAATACGTCAACCTAGTTGAATATGTGAAATGCATCTGTAGAATGTCTTTGGAGATTCTCAGTCTATCAGGGTTCCAAGTAACAGCCCCAACGCAAGAAGACCCCAAGGCTAGAAGTTCCTCAAAGTTCCATTTTATGAGAGATGTCATATTGGCACATCTGGGAAAACCCGAATCTGAAAGCTTCCAAGTTTTCTCCACCCAATAGAAAGCCCAAGTCCCTTCCCACTGCACCCACATGTCCATCACATGGTCCAATCAATGCACCTTCCCAAATGGAGATGCCTCTCAGTCACGCCACTCCAGATGCAGGGCAAGATGTCCTTGACTCTCTGAGAAAGGAATGTTATTATGATGATATATCTCACCCCTGCTCACTAGTGGGTTTCAAATCCCATCGCTACTGGTTTGCTCGTGGATGCACTCGCGTGATGCTTCTGCGCATGTGCAGAGACGTCCGGACAGGTGGGCGGAGCCTCCTGCCACCGCCGCTACCAGTTTGCCTGATCCGGTGCAAACTGGTAGCAACCTACCACTGCCCCTGCTCCATACAATCCCCCCTCCCAGTTTCCCACAGCACTAAATGTGGCAGCCCTGAAGATCCAAAGAAAAAGATGGCCTCCAGGGCTGACACAGTCTTGAGCTGAAGAAGCTTCTTTGGATGAGAAGCGAAATGCCTTCAAAAAAAAAACCCAGAAAGTCCAGTTGCGTCTTGAAAAAGCACCTTTGGGGCATCTGTAGAATGTTCTTCTAATTTGTGGCAACATCATACGAGCAATCTCATTCAAATGCAACGTTGCTTAGGAGGAATTTTGTCATCATCCCACAGACACAGTTGGAAGACAAGAAGGTAGCATCTAGTTGAAAGGCCACCTACCCACCAAATTGTTGTTGATGTTGAAAGGGTTGATGATGTTGCCATGGTTGTGTTTTGTTGTTAAAGATTAGAAGAGATTCAGAAGTATGAAACAACATTCACGGGCTACACATACATACATACATACATACATACATACATACATACATACATACATACTAACAACTTCATTGTCATTGTACGTATATACACAGTATATCCATACAACGAAATTCACTTAACACCCAAAAACCAGGTCCAACACACATAACAATCCCCAAACACACACACACACACACACACCACAATTCCCCCGCCCCTAAACCACCCAAGCATCCACGCAACAAGACCAAGTAATGCTGTCCAACAGCTCACTGATGGTGGCCCTTTAGTTCATTGTCGAGTGCAATTATAGTTCTGGGATAAAAACTATTCAGAAAAGGTGTGGCCCGCGTTTTAATTGTTCTGTATCTTCTGCCAGAAGGCAACAGTCCAAAAAGATTGTAAGCAGGATGGGAAGAGTCTCTGAGAATGTTATGCAACTTCCTCAAACAGCGAGATTCGAAGATGTCGTCCAGGGCTGGTAGCTGGAGCCCGATGATATTCTGGGCAGTTTTAATGGTTCTCTGTAGAGCTTTTCTGTCCGCTACAGAGCTGCTCCCATACCATGCAAGAATGCCGTATGTCAGGACACTCTCAATGGTGCTGTGACAGTAGGACAGAAGTAGATGCTGAGATAGATTTATCTTCCTGCGCATTCTCAGGAAGTACATGGAATGAGGGCTAGGTGCAGGATATGGTTACAAAGCCAATTTGGCAGCCACAATGGTAGGACTGAAGCTAAACCTGGTTTGTATGATGGTTGCCTTGTTTTATTTATTTATTTATTTTACTTATTTTATTTCTCAACCATGTATAAGATAACAGGCATAAGTATAAACACGATTATGAATACAGGAAATGGATACGAATAAATGGGGATATTAGGACAGGGTTGGTAGGCACATTGCTGCGCTTATGCACGCCCCTTACAGACCTCTTGAGAATGGGGTGAGGTCAACAGTAGACAGTCTAAGGTTAAAGTTTTGGGGGTTTGGGGAAGAAACCACAGAGTAGTGCATTCCAGGCATTGACCACTCTGTTGCTGAAGTCGTATTTTCTGCAATCGAGTTTGGAGCGATTTACTTTAAGTTTGTATTTATTGTGTGCTCATGTATTGTTGTGGTTGAAGCTGAAGTAGTCATTGACAGGTAGGACATTGTAGCAGATAATTTTGTGTACTACGTTTAGGTCAGACCCTAAACCCAAAATTTCATACCTGGTGGCATAAGGTATTCTGTTGTGAGCAGAGGAGTGGAGGACTCTTCTCGTGAAATATCTCTGGACTCGCTCAATTGTATTAATGTCCGATATGCAGTGCGAATTCCAGACAGACAAGCTGTATTCAAGAATTGGTCTAGCAAAGGTTTTGTATGCCCTAGTTTGCAGTTTTTGAACCATCTCTTTCTGTTGATTACACTTGCAGCAGATAAAAAGATGATGCCTTCAGCTTCCACAACAGGAAACCAGCAGATCTACTCTCAAGGGAGCCCGTTTCAACCAGGACATTCTGGGAAATCTTTCAGGTACTGTGACTTGTGGCAGAATGAATAAAGACAACGAATCAACACTTGGCATACATTGAGCAAGCATTCGTGAATAGGATCTTTTGACCTCAGTGTTATTAGGGGAAAACCGGAGTTCAGAAATAACCAGATTCAACATACAGTTATATCAATAGAAGAGAATATTTGTAGCTCAGGTTTGAAATGAGAAGTCCTTGGTGCTCCCTGAGCTCGGTTGTTTTCTTGCAGACATTTCATTATATAACTAAATAATACCATCAGTGCATTAATAGTCTTTACTTATTGATTGTATTAATCTTGGTGCTAATCTCTGCTTATCTGGGTATTCTAGCACTGTTGATATTACCTAGTTGGGTAATAAAAAGTCTACAAGAAAACAACCAAGTCCATAAACGCCAAGGACCCCACAGTTTCCTCCTCCTCCTCCTCCTCCTCCTCCTCCTCCTCCTCCTCCTCTCCAGAAACCCCACTTCTAGCATTGATGATGATATTGCCTAGTTGGGCAATGAAATGTCTTCAAGAAAACTATCAAGCCCAGAGAGCACCAAAGACCTCGACCTCACATACAATTATATCTGGACTGGTCCATGTAGAACGAAGGGACTAGAGGTCAAGCAATCTTCTATCTTCCAAACCCCTTTTCATTTTCTTCTTTGCAGCTCATCTGTGGTCCATGTGCCAGGTGTCAACGACATCCAGTCCTCTTCGTCAACAGGACAGAACCTGTCACAGATTTCTCGGCAGTTAAATCAAAGCCAAGTCGCCTGGACAGGAAGTCGCCCTCCATTCTCCGGACAGGTATGGCAACTAATTTAAAAAAGCTGGCTTTAATGACATCTATTTTTGGGCAGAGCAGTCGTGTGTTACATTTTGGGCTCTTATCGTTTTGATCACAAGAGGGATATTGGAAAGTAGAGTGCTAACGAGACTTCCTCTCCAAAGGATGCTTTGGAATATCCCTGAGTGAATATAGCTTCTGTCTCGACAACACCTGAAAGCAGCATCCCATCAGGTTTGTGTCTGCATTTCCTCTAACAGAATAGAAGGGAATGGGACTGGACTGGACTGGACTGGACTGGACTGGACTAGAATAGAATAGAATAGAATAGAATAGAATAGAATAGAATAGAATAGAATAGAATAGAATAGAATAGAATAGAATAGAACAGAACAGAACAGAACAGAACAGAACAGAACAGAACAGAACAGAACAGAACAGCATAGAAAATATGGGAAGGGATGGAATGGGATAGGGTAGAACAGAACAGAACAGAACAGAACAGAATAGCATAGAAAATATGGGAAGGGATGGGATAGAATAGAATAGAATAGAACAGAACAGAACAGAACAGAACAGAACAGAACAGAACAGAACAGAACAGAACAGCATAGAAAATATGGGAAGGGATGGGATAGAATAGAATAGAATAGAATAGAATAGAATAGAATAGAATAGAATTAGGAATAAGAATAAGAATAAAAAGAAAAGAAAAAAAGAGCCTGGTGGCGCAGTGGACTAAGTGATGTTAAAGTAGCACTTAGTTGCCAGCTGCCTGCAATTACTGTGAGTTCAAATCTCACCAGGCTCAAAGTTGACTCAGCCTTCCATCCTTCCGAGGTAGGTAAAATGAGGACCCGGATTGCGGGGGCAATAAGCTGACTTTGTATAAATATACAAAAGTATGAAGGCTATTGCTTAATGCATTGTAAGCTGCCCTGAGTCTCTGGAGAAGGGCGGCATATAAATCGAACAGATAGATAGATAGATAGATAGATAGATAGATAGATAGATAGGGTAGATAGATAGATAGAATAAGAATAGAATAAGAATAAGAATAAGAATAAGAATAAGAATAAGAATAAGAATAAGAATAAGAATAAGAATAAGAATAGAGCTGGAAGGCACCTTGGAGGTCTTCTAGTCCAGCCCCCTGATCAAGCAGGAGAACCTATACCCGTGCTGGCAAACCTATGGTACGCATGCCCGAAGCAGCACACAGAGCCATGTTGCCTGGCATGCGTAGCATCACCCGTTCCTCTTCCGGGTTTCTGGCGTGCATGCGCACACGACAATCAGCTGGCCTTTGTGCGTGAGGCAGTGCCAGAAACCGGAAGAGCTGGTTTTCCGTTTTCCGGTGTGAGCATGCGTGCCGGCCAGCTGATCGTCACGTGTGCATGCACAGCAGTAACCGGAAGACTTGCTGGCCAGCTCACATCAGTGCACCGGAAACCAGAAGTACCTTATCCGGTGCGTGCATGCTTCTCTTCCAGGTCGGGGCCCTGATGAGCACGAGCGTGCGTGCAAAGTGCTCCCTTTTTGGTACTTATTGTGCATGTGCGTTCGCCATCACTGACCTATCCCATCTCAGACAAGTGACTGTCCAGTCTCTTCTTAAAAACCTCCAGTGATGGAGCGCCCTCGATTCCTGAAGGCAGCTTCTGTTCCAACTGGTGAATTCTCAGTTCCACAAGTTAATTGTTCGGTTCCACCAGTTCTTTGAGTTACAATAGCCAAGCAATAAAAACGAAAGCAAATGACCTAATTAGCCCTGAAAAAAGACGCTGATATTGTAATGCACGAGGCTGTCGGGGCTAAGCTTGGATCTCTGTTGGATTGCTTCATTTTTTTTATTTTTATGTTTTGGAGAAATGTGGACAGATATGTCAACTTTTTTGGGTTTACTCTCCATTCAGCAAATTCCTTCGCAAGCCAGCAAGGCGCAATCGTCGCCCTTTGCCATTGGATCCAGCCATAGTTACCCTGCTGATCCAGCTTCCTTCAGCCCCCTTTCCAGTCCAGCTACGTCTTCTCCAAGTGGAAACGCCTATTCCAGCCTAGCTAACAGGACGACGGGCTTCGGTAGGTATGGAAGTTGCTCTTAACCGCATTAGCGCATTAATATATACAGGTAGTCCTTGATTTACGGCCTCAATTGAGCCCAGGAATTTCTGTTCCTAAGTGAGACATCTGTTAAGTTGAGTTTTGCCCCCATTTTCCGACTTTTCTCACTGCAGTGGTTAAGTTAGTAAACACGGTTGTGATAGTAACACAAATCTAGCTTTCCCATGGACTTTGCTTGTCAGAAGATTACAGAAGTTGATCACAGGGCCCCGTCATAAATAGGAGTCAGTTGCCAAGCCTCTGAATTTGGATCACGTGACTGTGGGGAGGCTGCAGTGGTTACTTTTTTACTCATTGTATTGAAAAAACTAAAGAATTGTCCAAAAGAAATAAAGCAAGATAGTATACATAGGGTAGTCATTGCATCATAGAAATAGCAGGTATTAAGGGTCAGTTGTGAAGGGGAGAAATTCAGCAGGTTCTGACAAGTTCTGGAGAACCGGTAGCGGAAATTTTGAGTAGTTTGGAGAACTGGTAGCGGAAATTTTGAGTAATTCGGACAACCGGTAGCGGAAATTTTGAGTAATTCGGACAACCGGTAGCGGAAATTTTGAGTAGTTCAGAGAACCGGCAAATGCCACCTCTGGCTGGCCCCAGAGTGGGGTGGGAATGGAGATTTTGCAATATCCTTCCCCCAGGAGTGTGGGGGGGGATGGGGATTTTGCAGTATCCTTCCCATGGAATAGTGTAGGAATGGAGATTTTGCAATATCCTTCCCATGGAATAGGGTGGGAATGGAGATTTTGCAATATCCTTCCCCCAGGAGTGAGGAGGGAGGGAAAAATTTTGAATTTCATCCCTGGTTTGGTGTAGTGGTTATAGACACTAGTCTAGAAACTGGGAGACACTGAATTCTAGCCCCACCAGCTAGGTGACTTTGGGGTAGTTCCTCTCTCAGCTCTAAGAGGGAGAAGGCAAAGCAATATTCTGAAAATATTGTCTAGAACTCAGTGACTTTTAAGATATGAGCCCTTCGACTGCCAAAATTCTCCATACTGGCGGGGGAATTTTGAGGGCTGGAAGTCCACATATCTTAAAGTTGCCAAATTTGAATGGAAAAAAAAAAAACACCCACTGGTCTAGAAGATTTGACTCCATGGCCCCTATCAAGGGTTATCTTTATTACTCTTGGCAGCTTCCATGACACTGGCTCTTGCAAGCCCTTTTCTCTGGAATAAAATACCGAACAGACTGTTCCAAAAGTGATGCTAGCCAAAATACAAGACTTGAACTATCTGTGTGCATAAGGGCCATTGTGATTGCAAAAAAAATAAACTTAAAAATTCTGACTGGCTAATAGCCCAGTATTCTTCCAGGCTGATTCCTTTTCATCTGACAATTTGCTCCTGTTTGAATTAAAAAAAAAAAAAAACCCGGGAAAAAAAAGGAGGGGGGGGGGAATTGAACAGGATGTGTTCTCAATTCAGCAAATTGAGAATAAAATATTCTTGACCAAGACAGACTTCACTGAAAATTCAGAAGAGGGTGTGAGTGGAAATGTCAGAAACAAAAGGTGAAGAGAGAGCATATAAACATCAAAGCGTACGCAAACAAAAAATATCTATTTTCTTTTTCTTTTTCTTTTTTGAAAGTTCTACAGTGAATTATTCCAGCCTAAGGCAAGGAGAAGGGGAAACAAAACTTGATTTAGCTGTTCCGGACACTGAATCTAATGTCTAGCGTGTGTATTTTTCAGGACACTGGTTCTTCTAACTCAAAAGTTACCAACAGGATTTGTTTTAAAAAGATCAGCATCAAACGATGTTTATCTGGAAAAACATGTGGATAATTATACCATTGTTTGTATTATTAATATAATGTAATATAATATATTAATATAAAAAGTCGGCGTTTTGGACTACATTCACAAATAGAAAAGTTAGTGCAAGTTTATTTATTTTATTATTTATTAGTTCAATTTATATGCCGCCCTCCTCCAAAGACTCAGGGCGGCTTACAATGCACTTATAGCAATAGCCTTCATTCTTTTGTATATACCTGCTTATTAGGGCTTTTGGCCCCCCCATAAGCGGTGTTTCTACAAAGTCAGCTTATTGCCCCCACAACTGGGTCCTCAATTTACCTACCTTAGAAAGGATGGAAGGCTGAGTCAACCTTGAGCCTTGGCGAGATTCGAACCTGCAGTAATTGCAGGCAACTGGTCTTAATAACCAGCTTAATAACAGGGTGCCTTAGACCACTGTACTACCAAGGCTCTGTCTGCCGGGATTTTGTTGCTAACGGATTCAGTCTGATCCACAGGCATTTGAAGGTTCCCACACAGATAAAGTGCTATCATTATCATCATTTTGTTTCACAGAAAGGGGTGCTTCTCACAAGAATCATCGCGGTGGTTCCTTTTTGTTTTTGTTTCTTTCAGCAGAAAGCAGCCAAAGTAGTGGACAGTTTCAAGGACGGCCTTCAGAGGTCTGGTCCCAATGGCAAAGCCAGCACCATAACCAGCAAAACAGTGAGCAGCATCCTCACCAGCAAACTAGTCAGACAGAAGTGTTCCAGGTAAGTGCAAACCACCAAAATATGTTTGGGCACCATAGTTCTAGCTTTAGGGATTCCATAGAGTCATTGAATTGGAAGGAGCCATAGCAACGCTTACAAACAACTCCTGCTCGCTATTGGATTTCACGTTAAGGCATCCATAACAACTGCCCGTCCAGTCTCTGCTTGGAGACATCCAGAGGAGGAGAGCTCCTTAGATAGCAATAGCAACAGCACTTAGATTTATATATCGCTTTACAATGCTTTATTTTTTTAAAAAATAATAATCTTTATTTACATTTCAGTTAAAAAGAAAAAACAAGACAACATAAAGTGACACACACACAAAAAAAATACAACAATAAACATACGTACTTCCATATAGTACCTTAATGAACAAATATTTGGTACTATAGGTCTAAATTATATTCCGGAGAAGACAGAACAGTTTATATATCTTAATACATCAGTTAGGTCTATTCGACCACACTTATCCTATGCAATATAAATTTCTCATTAAATACCATTCTAATGTGGGTTATAATTTCCTCTTTTCTAATCATTTATAGAATTTGTCTCTATTTGTGTTTGCTCTCTATCCTGTAATTTTTTAGTTAGCATATCTGCTTCCGCACATTCTAAAAAATTTTTTATAATAGCCTCCTCTGTTGGGATATTTTGATTTTTCCAGAGTTGAGCATATGTCAGTCTCGCCGCTGTAATGATATGTAGTGCCAAATACCATAAGTCCCTTTTTATATTTTATATTTTATTTACAATGCTTTACAGCCCTCTAAGTGGTTTACAGAGTTAGTCTATTACCCCCAACAATCTGAGTCCTCATTTTACCCACCTCGGAAGGATGGAAGGCTGAGTCAACCTTTGAGCCTGGTGCGATTTGAACTGCTGAATTGCAGGCAGCCGGCAGGCAGCAGAAGTAGACTGCAGTACTGCACTCTAACCACTGTGCCACCACGTCTCTTGAAACCTAAACTTGGATCTCCAACCAGTAGTAAAAAAAATTGGATTTCACCACTGCTTACCACATACTAGAGATTGACAGAAAATGGGCTGCATAAGCACAGTGGAAAATGTATGCATGTATTGTGAATGTATTTACGTTTATCGGGCAGCATTGAATTCAAAAAAATCAGGAGATCACGGCTGACTCATGGACAGCCTTGGGTAGCTGATGAAGGATACCAGGTAGAGATACCCTTGGTCTTAACTTTTATTTTGGAAGCATTTCTTTGCCATTTGCTCTGCTCCTTTTTCAGTTAACTCCTTGGCAACAAAACAAAGCGTTGGTCTTGAATTGCAGAAATTTCAAACGAGTGCATTTTTTTATCCCCAGGTTAAACCAAAATCACATTTTCTTTTGCTTTTTCGTTCTTCCACAGGATATGCTACCTATTCCAGGGGATCCAACACAAGGGACTGGCAATTACAACATAGAAGATTTTGCTGATTTGGGCATGTTTCCACCATTTTCCGAGTAAATTTATCTTGCCAGATAACCTGCTCTGGCACACAGGGTTGGGGGAAAACCTACTGATGTAGCCTGGGCTCTGGTTTTTGTTCGTTCATTTGTCTGTTGGTGTTAACATTATCATAGAAGCTCTTATACAAGGAGCCTCCGTTCTTTTCTTTTGAGATAACTTGCTCTCCTCCCCCAATGTTAACCATGCAAGTTCTAATAATTTACACCGTATTAGACAAGACTCGTATAAGGGTTCAATTTGTACAGGCAGTCCTCAATTTACAACCACATTCAAAATTTCTGTTGTTAGGTGAGTCATTTGTTAAGCGAACTTTGCCCCATTTTACGACATTCCTTGCCACAGTTGTTAAGTGAATCACTGCAGTTGAGACGTCAGTAACGCGGTGGTTAAGTGAATCTGGCTTCCCCCTTTGCTTCGTCAGAAGTTTGCAAAAAGTGATCACATGACCCCGGGATGCTGCAGTGGTCATAAGTCTGAACCGGTTAGCAAGCGTCTGAATTTTGATCACATGATTATAGGGATGATTGCAAAAGTTGTAACTGAAAAATTGTCATAAGTCTCTTTTTTCATTGTTGTTGCAGCTTTGAATGGTCACTAAATGAACTGTTGTAAGTTGAGGACTATCTGTATTTCATTCCCAATTGGCAGAAGAGGTCAGGGTTGGATGGGTGAAGGTAAGGGGGAAAAAAAGAATGGGGAGGCACGTTGTGATTTTTTTTTCTTTCCCCTGAGCCTTTAACATCAGAATGTGAATCGTTGCTAATTTCCCATTTCCACGCTTAAATATTAGGTGCGCCAATCCTTCACTCACTATTCAAAACAAACCCACCAGATTTCTCTAGAACTTTGAACAAAGGACACTGCTTAATGAGTAATGCATAGCAGTCTTGGGCTGGGATGGACGAAAAGAAAGACAGTTCAGTCTTCATAGTCTGCTTCACTGGGGGAAGATACTTAAATTGCCTGATATGCATTTCTGGATTTAATCACTGCAGCCCAACCCTTTAAAAAAGAACTTAACTAACAAGGGTAGCAAGGCCCTAACTACTGTAATTCTAAACTAAATTTTTCCTGCATATATACTTTATATAGGCTGAGTATATGGTAGCACCAGGGGTGGGCTTCAAAAATTTTAGCAAGGGAGGCTTTACTTGAGCCTCTGGGAGGGCGAAAATGGCCTCCCCAGGCTCCGGAGGCCCTCGGGAGGCCAGAAACAGGCCCGTTTCTGGCCTTCCTGAACTTAACGGTAGGCCTATTTTTCGCCCTCCCCGAGCCTCTGCACGCGCCCTGCACTTACGTACAGCCAAAACAGGTCACGTGGGGACTCCGGGGAGGGGAGGGGAGGGGAGGGGAGGGGTAGGCAGGGACAGCCAGGAGTGGGATTTGAGGGGTTCTCCGAACTGCACAGAATCTTAGCTAGAGGTTCTCACGAACCCCTACGAACCCCCAGCAGTTCACCCCTGGGTGGCACAGACTATGCACAACACAAAGGTATAGCATTATTATGGTTGTGAGATTGTAACCAGATCTCAGCTCACATTGCAACCAGGGTCAAAGTAGGTTGAATGTTTGTGATGCCTTTTGTGTGTGTGTGTGTGTGTGTGTGTGTGTGTGATGCCTTGAACATGTGGAAGTTATCAGTTAAAATAGTAACAAGCAACAACAACAATAGTAGCCATCCTGGATCACAAATGTTGTAGCTTAGACCAAGAATGTGCAGGATGATAAAAATGTATTGGCTAGAGTAGAAAATGGACAGCTTCTCTATTCTTAGGATCTGCTCTAGATTGGAACTGTAGGATAAAAAAAAATATCAGAACCGAAACCAAAGCTGCTGTGCCATATGACTTTACCTTCAGCATGATTGTCTATGCTTCATGATGCTCCTTGCCACCTATTTGTAAAGTTTTGTAGCAATTAAAAAAATACATAGAAAAGTGTACTTGTACAGAAACCTATGCTGCATACACATACATGCAGTAATAGAAAAACATACAATGAAGTGGCATTGTTTTGTGTTTAAGTAAAAAGAATAGATCTGTGACATGCTAACACATTCGTTTTCAATTAACTCTTTTTTTAATAGTTTTTTTTAAATTATTTTTTAATTTGATTTATATGCCGCCCTTCTCCGGAGACTCAGGGCGGCTTACAATGCGTTAAGCAATAGCCTTCATCCTTTTGTATATTTATACAAAGTCAGCTTATTGCCCCCACAAACTGGGTCCTCATTTCACCTACCTTAGAAAGGATGGAAGGCTGAGTCAACCTTGAGCCTGGTGAGATTCGAACCTGCAGTAATTGCAGGCAGCTGTGTTAATAACAGGGTGCTTTAGACCACTGTACTACCAAGGCCCAGGTTGACTCAGCCTTCCATTCTTTCCAGGTAGGTAAAATGAGGACCCGGATTGTGGGGGCAATAAACTGACTTTGTATAAAAAAAAGAACACCGCTTAGGGGGGACTGAAAGCCCTACTAAGCAAGTATATACAAAAGTATGAAGGCTATTGCTTAAGGCATTGTAAGCCACCCTGAGTCTCCGGAGAAGGGTGGCATGTAAATCAAACTAATAAATAATAAATACCACCCCATAGTGCTTTACAGCACTCTCTGGATGGTTTACAGTGTAGAAGCATTATTTGTATATTGCCCCCAACAATCTGGGTCTTCATTTTCCTGACCTCGGAAGAATGGAAGGCCAAGTCAGCTTTGATCCGGTCAGGATCGAACTGCAGGCTGTGGGCAGCATTTGCCTCTAATACTGCATTTTAACCACTGTGCCTCAGGGCTCAAGTTAGTAAGGTAACTGTTCTGACTCAGATCCCCAAACACAACAAACCTTCTGAATTTAATTGAAAGATTCCTTTATTAGGCGCGCCAGCAGCCCCGGCAAAAAGTTTCTCTCTCACCGCAGGCTTAACAAGTCCGTCCGATAGGGAGATGAATAGTTGTCTGCCACGCCTATTCATCTCCACCCCCTGTCTTTTATCCCCAGAGCAAGGGTGGGGCTTCGCTAGCAGCGGTGGCTCTTCCGTCCCAAGGATCAGCCCACGGATTTCCACCGCTCTCCTCTCCTCTGCCTTCTGCACATCCTTGCATCAGGCACTGGACCCAGCTGTTCCTCCTCTTCCTCATCAGCCACCTCCAGTTCTGGAGGCTGTCAATTCTCCATCTGACGGATGGCCCAGGCTCCGCCTCTGTCTCTCTCTCTCTCTCTCTGACAGCTCCATTCCCTTTTCCCCCATGGAGCTCTCAGGTTGCCTTGATGCTGACGCTAACTCCCATCCCTCCTCCTCCTTTGATTCGGCTGCTGGAGGGACTGGTAGCCAACAGGCCACAACAGTAACTCTTACTAACTTAATTTAATTTAATTTAATTTCCAATTTATATACCGCCCTTCTCCCTGAGGACTCAGGGCGGTGTACAGCCAAGATAAAAACATAGAATACAAATATTAAAAAACAGTTAAAAATATATATAAATTTTGGCCCGAAAGTTAAGAAATCACAGACTGATTAAAAGAATTTAAAAATTTCTTGAGCTCTTTCAAAGTCTTTCAACCATTCCCCACCCACAACCTCCACCCCAAAATTGGCACTAAATATAATGCTAATGTAGATCATCAACGACACTGAAAGAAATATATTGTGGATATAGTGCATAGAAATTATGTTGTTACGAAGTATACCACACAGTGCAAAATCTACTTGTTCATACCGTTGTTTGGTGGTGTCCTATTTTGCAAGCCACCTTATTGAAATGTGATGTTCTTGTGGCTGCAAAGAAGGATTAAGAGAAAGATTGTGACTTCTGTGGCAGGGATCACTAAGTGGCCAGTCAGTTGTGAGATTGGGCCAGTGATGACGTGGCTAACCCATTTTCTCGAGGAAAGTGTGCATGCATGTGTTAATGCCTTCGTTATTTATCTTATAGTCATTCTAGACCAGTTTGAATGTAAGGTTACATTCCTGTAATCTGGTGCTTTCTGGCAAAAAAAAAAAAATGTTTATGGTCTTTCTAACTCCATGTTAAATCCAGCTAAACTTGAAGATGTAGACATTTTTATACCATCTGTATATCTAGTATCATACGAAATCAGTTCTTTGTGTCTGTCTGTCTGTCTCTCTGTCTGTCTGGATTTGAGTTTGCTGTAGAAACGGGAAGTCTGGAACAAAGGAAGCTGTTTGGACAGGGTGCATGATCGCATGGAATCTATAAAAGAAACTTAAAGGGCAGTTGAGATCTAGTAGATCTAGGCTGAGATCTAGTAAGCTCTTCTCTTTGGAACAAGAGATATGTACATGTCACTGCATTAGTCCAGTTTATCCAATCTTCCCTTTTCTTTCTGCGAAGGAAGAACAACACTTGTTGAGTCATTGTGGCTTTCTTTACACATGAATTTGCAGAATCCTTGATTGTCCAGAACTTAGCACCCTCCAAATGAGTTGGGGTACAGCCTCCTTAATCCCTGGCACAGGTATGATGGGACTTACAGGTCTGTGTCCCCAGGTTACGAGAGAGGCCATTGCATACAATCAGTGATAAACCTATTGATGGAATGTCACAAGTTCAGACTGCAGCTGAGTTTATCAATAGCACAATGGGTTTAAGCCATGGGTTTAAAAATGAATCAGTCCCTACGCCACAGGTGGCTGAGTTCACACTTATTGCTGAGCCATAAGTCATGGTTTACAAACCAATGCTTGAGTTTACAAATTGCGTTAAGCCAAGTTTTGGTGTGTGCACTGAGTATTCTTCAGTGCCTTGGCTACTCGCAGATGTGACACAGTCCAGCAGATTTGTAGCTGTAGATCCAGAATAAGACCGAAGGAACAACTTTTACATTCAACCAGAAATAGTCTTAACTACAAGCAAGAAAAAGTGGCTGGATCCACCAATTTTGCTAAACCCAAGTTGACCAAAATAATTCCTGCATTTGCATAACATGCTGTATCCAAACCCCATTGTGATTTAAGGTGATGCCTGTTTCTCACAACATTCTGAATTATAGATGATCAATCCTATTTTAGCCCACCCCAGCATATCCTGCAAACATAGCTAATAAGAATAATAATGTCAACAGAAAGGATGTGAACCAAGGGTAGCAGGAAACACTTCTGATGTCTGGCTCTCACACTTGATAACAAGAAATTATTTTCGCAGTAATCAAGTTGAATGTAATAAGTAGTTCCAACCTTTGGGCTGGTTGCACACAGCTCGAAGCCATAATATAGTTTTATTTGTATTTAGCTTAACGTGATGTTCTTTGTGTGATGTTAAAGTTATTTCTGTACTCTGCCCACTTTTTTTTTTTACATATTGACAAAAGGAATAGAGAAAATTGAGAATTGCCTAAAAAGTCCAGATTATTTCACTAGTTTATAAGATTCACTCTGCCTTGTTCTAACGTCTTCAATCCATAGTTTTTTTTTTAAAAAAAGCCTAAATTAGTGTTGTTAATATTAGTAAATTAGCTCAGTTTGTACATAGCATTAAGCCTTAAGCGATGTTTTTTTTTACAGTGTTTGAACAACATGGTTTAAAGTTATTGGCAAACCAAGCCAGTGTAGTGTTTTGTTTGTTTGTTTTTCCAACAAATCTGAAGTTAAAAATCCCAATTTTTACATGTTACATGTGAATTCCACCATTATTTTGGTCATCAGTGCCTATAAATAGTTCGGTTTCTTTTCCTGGCTAGAAAGCAAAATATGGAATTGCAAGCCGACCTTTTCAAAGTTCTGAATTCATTTTAGTCCAGCATTAACAATATTGATGGATATTCTCCCCCCACCCTCTCCCCAAGCTGGTGTTAGTGTATACATTTTTATATGCACTATGCTTCTCTCATCACTCCTCTTTTAAACGTTTGGCAGATGTCCAGTCTGCATAATAGATTGTATAATATATAATAGATATTATATAGGCTACCCAATAGATATTTTTTTTAATTTGGGTGAGTTTCTTTGAGGGACAGCTAGAAAGAATAAAGCTTAGTTTTTCAAATAGAAGGGAGGTATTACTAAATGTGGATAGGTTTGGGATACTATTAAGACATTTTGCAATGACTATGGAGCTGGGGTGGGTTCTAAAAAATTTAACTACCAGTTCTGTGGGCGTGGTTTATTTTGTGGGCGTGGCTTGTGGGGGTAATGTGACTGGGTGGGCGTTGCCAACTTTTTTTTTTTTTACTTTTAAAAGCATTTTTTCTACAACCTTAAGAGGTTGCCAAAAAAAAAATGCTTTTAGAAGCCTCTGACGATCAGGCAAGTCAGCTGGGATCGCCAGAGGCTTTTAAAGGCATTTTTTTTTTCCTACAACCTCTTCGGCCGAAGAGAAAAAATACTTTTAAAAGCCTCTGAGATCCCAGCTGAGCCGCGTGATCATCAGAAGCTTTTTTAAAAAAACTTTTAAAAGCATTTTTTCAGCCAAAGAGGTTGTAGAAAAAATGCTTTTAAAAGTAAAAAAAAAAGCCTCTGATGAGGTGGGCGGGGTAAGTGGGCCGGGAACCAGTTCGGGGGCATGGCCAGCCAATGTTATTACCGGTTCTCCAAACTACTAAAATTTTTTACTACCGGTTCTTGTGAACCGGTGCGAACTGGGAGCAATCCACCACTGCTATGGAGGAGCAGATATTTTACATTGATGATGATGATGATGTTATCCATTCAGTCATGTCCGACTGGGTGATTCTATGGACCAGGTCTTTCCACATCTTCTGATCTTGCACTACTTCTCTGAGTTTTTCTGTGATCTGGCTGGTGTCGTCTATGATGGTGATTTTATAGTATCCATCTGCGTCTCCTGCTTACCAACTGCATGGACACACAAGATATTGGCTATTAGGTGCAAACATCCTCTGGTCATCCTTAATGCAACATTGATCTTAGTTGGGAAGAAAGTACTGTAATGCAGAATAGTTGAGGCAGTCTGGTGGGGCTATTGACAAATTAATATACTGTAAATCAGGGGTGTCAAACTCAAGGCCTGTGGGCCGCATCTGGCCCATGATGTGGTCGAATCCAGCCCGCGGGGCTGTCCCAATCTATCCGCATCACTTCGGCCCGGTCTACCCAATGCGAAGAAACATCGGGCTAGTGTGGCTTCCTCCCGGTCTACCCAATGCAAAGAGGAAACATGCCAGCAGTTTGGAGAGTGGTGTCAAGCTGGCCACGCCCACCCATTTGGCCACGCCCATCCAGTCAGCCACGCCCAGTGAGTGGTATCAAGCTGGCCACACCCAGCGCCCCCCCCCCAAAGTCAACCACAGCCCTGATGTGGCCCTCAATGAAATTGACTTTGACACCCCTGTTGTAAATCGTCACATTAAATATTTTTAATATGAATTGAGTTTACACTACACACGTAGCAACTGTGTAGTTGATAGTTTGTTTTCTGCTCGGTACACTGGATTAGTTTCACCCATTACTATACAATCTGGCTCAGCCTAGATTTTTGATCTGATAAATTCCTTCAAGATTCTCACCGCCATCCCATTCTTCTCCAGTTTCTGTCCTTCTGATCCTTCCTAGATGAAGGCAAGAGGGAAATATTTTTGATCTCCACCCACTAGCAATCTTATAAATCTATATAAATCTTGTATAAATCTTATAAATCTGAAATAAATGGTGAAATCATCCCGAGTTTATTTCAGTGGGGGGGAAAAATGCTTGAAAATTTCCCATTGAGATCACAATGTGTTCATTCTCTGCTCTGGATGGAAGGTTATTTTGCGTCAGGTTTTATTTAAATGACTTTTCTTACCATTGGCATCAATCTCTGTTGAACTCTTTCATGTCAGTGTGTGGAATTGTGCTGTGGATAAAAAAATGTGTTTTGTACTTCTGAACGTTGTATGTAGCAAAAGCAGTTTTGTGTGTCGATATAATGAATAACTTGCCTTTTAACATTTCATTAAAATAATAAAAGGTCATAAGCTACTTACCACAAAATGAAGGGCTGTTGTTGATTTCGGTCTGTAGGATAATGTGGTTCTTTTTATTGATTTAATGATTATACTTAAGATTTACTTTTAAAAAATAATACAGGATTCCGCTTTGTCTTTCTTTTGCTTATGTGTACATATTGTTTCTCCAAACGAATTTGCAAAGTGGCTGACGGTATAAAGCATTTTAGTACCGTACCAAAAAATCAAAATCCTAAAATGGTTTTCAAGTCCAGTGACAAAGAGGGCGGGCGAGCAGGGGGGTGGACTAGAAGATCTCGAAGGTCCCTTCCGACTGTGTTATTCTGTTAAGGTTCATTTAGAGAACATTCTCAAAGACTGTTGGTACTGAAGATAAGCAAACTTTTTTTTTAGAAATCATCACTTGGAAGCCTCTGCTCCAAGGAGATACATGGACATAATTTGCAAATGTGGAGAGAAGTACTTATTTTTCGGAGTATAAGACACACTTTTTCTCCCCAAATTTGGGTGCGTCTTATACACCGAATGTAACCCCACCCACCTCCTGGCCCCCATCCTTTGGCCTCTGCCTCCCAGCAATAGACATAATAGCATTTATTTATTTATTTATTTATGGTTCAATTTATATGCCGCCCTTCTCCGGAGACTCAGGGCGGCATATAAATCGAACCAATAAATAAATAAATAAATAAATGAATGAATGAATGAATGAATGAATGAATGAATGAATGAATGAATGCTATTATGGCTATGTTATGATTTAATCTCTCTACTAAATCCCCCCCTCCTTATTTTCCAAGCACAAGAAGGTGGCAGCGTGGAAGCTTCCGGCGTTAATATGGCTTCCAAAACTGACAGTACCCTCTTGCTAGGAACAATTTTTGTGGAATCATCACAGCTGGCCCTTTGTGTTCTGTCCCCGTCCCACACACGCACCCCCACAGACGGCCCAGAGTTAATAAGCCACACGACAAAATCTTTGAAGATAAAGCTGGCAGCAACCCAGTGGCTAGCTGCCAATTCAGACTTTACTCACACAAAACAAAGATTAGACTGCAAGCATTCCGATAAAGCAGGCAAAGTTTCAACAATACAAAGATTAGTCCAAATGCAGTCCGACAAGGCAGGCAGAAGTCCAGTAACGCAGAGATCATGGATTATTTCTAGTTTTTGCTTGTCACAAACTGAACCGGCCACCACACCCACATTTATACCCTGTGGGGTGTGGTCCAGTGACTCAGCTAATCTCTGGCATGCCTTCCCCTCTGCTGCGCACGCTTCTCCCTGCGCCGCTGCCGAGGATCCAGCCAGCACTTATCTCCTTCGTCGTTGTCCACCTGTGGCTGCAGGGACGTGCTTGGCTCTGGGCCTATCTCTTGGCCTTCGGTGTCCTCCGGAGGCATTGCCAGAGAGGAGGGTCCTGGAGAGGGAGGCCTTGCCAACTCCTCTTTCTCACTCTCAGAGTCTGCATCTGTCGATAGCCCAGGCTTAAGTAACGGAGCCACAACACTTTGCTTTGTTCAACTATGTTTTGTTGTGACCGAAAATTTGATTTCTCACAAGGCATCAGAACATTACCGGTATATAGGCTCACCAGAATGTCAAAGGAGACTTTCAAATCCAGCTTTCCCCTACTGGGTCAGAACCCCTTTTTCTCTATGGATAGACAGTCACGTGGTCCTTCATTCAGATGTGTTGGAAAACTGGTAGTTTCCCAGTTCTGACCCAGGTTCTTTTTCCATGACACTCCTCCCCCAATGATGCCAGTCACCAGATATTGCTTCATGAGAAAGTATTTCAACAGTAGCTGAGCAGCTGTGTAAATATATTAAGGATAAAAAAATACCAATTTTTTTTTTACATTGTAAAAAGAAAAATCTTGATTTTTCTCTTCCTTTAATCTCCACACTTAGCCTGCCCTGCCAAACGACCTACAGGGAAATAAAGATCCAAGCCAGAGATGAAATAACAATAATAACACAAAAAGTCAACAAAATTTGAGACCTTTTCCCCTTTTTTTCCACTTGGATCTAAATGTACCCTGACATCTGCCTATTTGGAGACAACCTCCAGCTTTTCTAATTGACCATGTTCTAAGAAAGCTTCCTTCCTTGGCCTCGAGGCTCAGTTAGTTAAGAGTTGTGTAATTCTGAAAATCCTTCCCTGAGTTAGAGGGACAAACCAAGCCTACAAAGTATTGGGATAGCTCCAGATGACTGCATGAGGACTTCCTCTGTTCCCAGCATTGATAGGTAAGTATTGCTGGTAACATAAAAGCAAAATTAGCCTTTCCCCCCCACCCCCCCACAAAAGCAAGGAAAGACTGGAGTCACACTGTGCTAACCTACAAATGTAGGTTGTTGGTTTGGGGGTTTTCAGGTAGGTTCTATGGAATCTAGTCAATTGTCATTTAACCAATAAGCCATCATTGAGCCAACTGCAGCTTCACATAATCTGTGAACCACAGTGACAATTCAGAAAGCACCTCTGACCTGCTCTTGAGTTGCCATAGGCAAGGGGGATGGGAAACTGATGAAGCAGCACAGCAGCCAAAGACAGGAGCGCATTCCAGACATATCTCTCTCAAGGCTGTCTCCCAGGGTTACCCATAGCGGCCGGAGGGGAGTGATCTCTAAAACTCGCAAAATTGCTCCGTTGGTGAATGTGATTGAGTGGGGGAGGGGGTAAACGGTCATGATTGGGATGTAAATTATGTGGGGTCACAGTTGGCTTCACCTGGAACTGCTGACATGAAACTCCTAATAAATAACTGGATTTCTTTTGAAGCTTGGCTCGAGGCTCATGATTTAATTACGGCATCTGTTGGAACCCTGACACACAGCAGGGAGAACATGATTCTTGGCTCAATCACCTTGTCTCAACTCCAAAAGAGACAGATGAGAAGATAAGAAGAAAATCTTACATCTTCTGAACACTGAACCCTGTCCAACAGCTTGGTTCTGAAAGACATAAACTCTCTGATACTCAAGGCAATTTATTTAATGTAGATGGTTGCTCACCTCAATATCATGTCTCCAGGCAGCTAATAACAAAAATAATTATCACAACAACACCACAATAATCACCTTTGCCAGCTCCTCCTCCTCCTTTCTAGCATATTCCCCCAGGTGCAGGGTCCACTTTTTGGATCATTGAATGCAGGGGTGGGCTTCAAAATTTTTGAACAGATGACCCAACAGATGACACAATTTATGGAGCAGGGTGCGTTAAGTAGTAGTAAGATAGAGGCGGAAGAAGTAATAGAAGAACTTAAGATAAATACAGATGTTATCATCTGCACCTTTGATCAAATTCTATGAGAAAACAGAATTGCATAATATATTCCATATCTGAAGGCATCCTAAGAAAAATTGCATTTAGAGCTAGACGTTTCATGTTATCAAAACTCCTATAAACCTGCATTTGGTTTCTGAACTTTAAGTGTCAATACAATGGACAAAAAAAAAATCAAATCCCTTGAAAGAAATATGGTTAGGATGCTAATTCTTTGAAGAGAGTCTTAATTTCCTTTTGCAGGCTTCTACTGGGTCAAATCATGGATATTGGTCAATGAAAAGTTTGGGAAAGTACAAACTGGCACAAAATCGAATTGGCAAAAAAAATGTATTTAAAAAAAAAACAATTTAGAAAAACATTGCATACGTATTTGAGTTGAAAGAGTACAATGCATCTGGATGGGAATTTCTGAAACACATCTACTGCCTCATAGAAAAGGCACAGTAACACAATAATTAAAGCAACATGGATGTGATCACTTCCCAACTACTGAATAAGTAGAATTTGCGATTTATAGCTGGTTTTGGCCAGGAAATTTCTCAAGCTAAAGGTTCTTTCGTTTTGTGTTCTGGACCTGCTGAATCATAGCCTTCCTCTTTTCCTCCAATTGCTACACTTATTTTAATAATTTAATGTAGAAAAATTGGGTAGTTGCCTTTGCGAAATAAGGATGTACATACAGTTTGATTAAAAAATTGCTGTGCTGTATCTGCAAATTCATATGAATAATTTCCGCAGTTCTGAAATAATATTTGCATTTTGCCCGATTTTACCTTTCACCAGAAGAAACAGAATTTTTTTTTCAGTATTACTACATCGATATCTGTATTGAAATAATGCACATATCAAGATTTATAACATTACCAAAAAAAAGTTAAACCAGTAACAGCGTGCTCTGTGTACAGAAAAAAAGAGAAAGAGACAGAAGAAATCTGTTTCATTTTAAAGCAAGCTGAAACGATTATACCATGTTTTATGACACATACAGATTTTACTGTAAATGTTGTATTCGCCACAATTTTGTTTTTCAGAAATTAAAACTCCAGAATTGCCTTTGTGAAAATGAGGATGTGCCTACCATTTAATAGAAACATTGCTATATCTGCAAATTTGTGGGAATAATTTTCCAGGTTTAGAAGAATACAGTGTTTACACTTTGCTTAATTTTGTCTTTTCCCAGAAGAAATCTGTTTCATTTTAAAACAAGCTAAATTGATTTTACCATTTTTATGAAGCACACAGATGTTACGGTAATTGCGCTCCCCACAATTTTGTTTCCTGAATGATGTACCGTAAAATAATGGCTAAAGAATATTTGCAACGCTTTCCGTCAAAGAAATTAAAAGGGTTCACACAATATGGTAAACACTTCGAATTGTCAATTTTGGGCTTAGTATTTTATGCACATTCAACCAACAGTAGAATAGAATAGAATAGAATAGAATAGAATAGAATAGAATAGAATAGAATAGAATAGAATAGAATTTTTATTGGCCAAGTGTGATTGGACACACAAGGAATTTGTCTTGGTGCATACGCTCTCAGTGTACATAAAATAAAAGATATGTTCATCAAGGTGAATTTATCCCATGACTAGCTTCATACATTATCCAAGCCTGAATTGCTTTGACCATGATTACCAAATAAGCCACCATTTCCTAGTTTCACACCAAACAATAGTAAGTTATTAAATCTATATGCTGTCCAACTCTGCAAAATATTACTTAGAGTCAGTGGTGAAATACAAATTTTTTTACTACCAGTTCTGTGGGCGTGGCTTGGTGGGCATGGTGTGGCTTGGTGGGCGTGGCAGGGGAAGGATACTGCAAAATCTCCATTTCCACCCCACTCTTGGGCCAATCAGAGGCAGTATTTGCCCGTTCTCCAAACTACTCAAAATTTCCGCTACCGGTTCTCCAGAACCTGTCAGAACCTGCTGGATTTCACCCCTGCTTAGAGTGTTATATGAACCAGGCCAGTACAGTATCTATAGTCTGTCAAGCATTTTTTATTAACATCATAGTAATAACTAAAAAAAATTGCTACTACTCTTCACTAATGCTGCTTAGAGATAAAGGTGAAGATTTCTCAATTCTCACTTCATAATAACTGTATAAATCCAAAAATAAAAGTAAAGTAAAAAGTATTGCCATTGTTGTTGGTATTTCTTTTCAGCAATACAGACAGTGGATTGTTCTTCCTTTTTTCCAGTTTCCTAATCTAGTCTACAGCCTTGATATTTTTTGATGGTCTCCCATATTAAGTATTGGGACAATTATTGCATGGGACTGATGGGGAAGCCACTTGTATTATAAACAGAGAGCTAACCTCAGTCCTTTCCAATTATAGGAAGTTAGCACCCATCCCTCTCCTAGAAGAATGAAATATTTTAGGAAAAATTAAAAAGGCAGAACATTGTATTTCCCTGGATGAGAAATGGAGAAACATGTTTTAAAGACAAAGCAGCTCCCTGCAGCTCCCTGCCCCCCCCACCTTTGTCAATGGGCCATTAAGGTCTGAACTAGTTCACTCATTCCCCCCACCTTTGTCAATGGGCAATTAAGGTCTGAGCCAAGCTCAAGCAAGCTTGGGAGACAAAGTCAGCTAAGACCCTGCCCCTCGCCCCCTGGGAGTCTGACAACCAATCAGGATGCATTTCTTATACAGGAAACTCTGAAGTGGGGCCCAAGAGAAGGTATAAAACCAAGGGACTCTCAGCATCTCGCCCTTTTCTCCATTTTTCTTCTTCTTCAACATCTTCGAGGCATGTGATCCCCTTTTGCCTAGGACTTCAAACCATGTGGTCCTGCTATCCACCATTAAACCTTCTTTCCAAGCAGTCTCCATGTTTCCAGTGTCTTTTTCCCCACTTGGAACTGAACCCAGAAGGACATTTCTTCCAACACCAGCACTGATGATATTATCTAGTTGGATAAAGAAACATCTGGAAGAAAACAGCCAAGCTCAGAGAGTACCAAAAACCTTACAATATTAACCAGGTCTAACCCTCATTGTATTTTCAGGGTCAGTCATTGTTTGCATAGGAATTACCACCTGCTTTGACTGTCCATCCATCTGAATCTCCCTCCCTCTCTTTCACAATATTTTTTCAAGTTTTCAGTCTAGCCTATAGCCTTAAGATGTATCTATATGTTAACCAGGGAAATTTGCTCTCAAATTTCTAGGCGAAAGAGAAAAAGAGGAAGTTCTAATGTTGATATTTCCAACAAGGCAGTGGTTATTCATTCAAGAAAAATTGATATATGAATAGAAGCTCTTGAGTTGATGATGGCACAGAATAATCATGAGCAACTGTAGGATAAGTTTAAGAAAACAATAAAGGAGGAAATGGCAGGAAACGCACCCTGAGGCTTACGGAATCGCTCAAAGGAAATTGTTCCATTGGGGAAAGGATGGGTGGGTTTTTTTAAAAAAAAACAACCCCTTTTCTGTATTTGCTCCCATGACCTCTTTTCCTTAAATGCTGATGTTAGCAGCAAGGCAGAGTAATCCTAATGGGATCAGGGTGGTTGCAGAAGTAAAATTGGCAATCTAAAACTGCAATTTACTGATTTTTCTTTGCATTCACATTTTTCTTGGCATGAATCAAAGGAACTACTCTGTGGATTGTCTCTACTGTACAAGCCCTACCCTATGGAGAAAGCTCTTGTCAGGATGTGGGAGACCAATAGAACTTTATTTTTTAAAAAAATAAAAACTTGCAGAATCAGGCTGAGTAATTTCCTTATATTGTGATATCAGCCAAAGCTCTTCATAGCACACTGTTGGTTTAGCTGATTTGCTTGCCTAATTTTGGTGCGTCAATTCTTCTTTTATGAAAGATGATTTTGGCGCCTGCCAATACATCCAATTTCCAGGTGGAGGGGGGGAAAAAAGACAGAGTAACATCCTTCCTTACTATGCAAGAAAATCGCAGTATTTCCATTTCAAGGTCTCCAGTGAACGAACGGAACAAGGAAAGCCATCAAGCTACTCATAGGGTGGAAGTGTGTTAAGAATTACGACACTATCATCTATAAAAGAAGCCTGGGATTATATTAGTAATGTCCTTTCAACAGCATTGTGTTCTTTAAGCAGTAACCTTAATTTGAGTAAATGGACTGAGACTTGCAGGATGTAAAAATAAAACTTAACGTGATCTACCGTCCCAGTCCAACTAATTTGGAAGCAAATTTGAGCTACAATACTGAACATGCAGATTAGGGAATAAAATGTATTGAATCTTGGGAAGTGATTCCTGGATAACCTGAATAAAAACGTCCCGGTTAATAACAATAGCTACAGATTTTATATTTTATATCTATAGCTATTGTTATTAACTGGGACGTCTTTATTCAGGTTATCCAGGAATGCTTCCCAAGATTGAATACGTACGTACGTACGTATGTATATACCCCCACACGTACATTTGGGGGTGTATGTGTGTGTGGTATTAGGAGATATTACAAAAGTCCTGACCTCAGCCTTTTTCAGTGGATTCTGCCCCAAGGGAGATAAATGTGTTATGGTTATATATAATAAATTGTTTATAGTGTACTGTATAAACAATTCATTTATAGTTCATTCATTTATTTATAAACAATTTATTATATATAATAAATATAATTGTTTCAACTTCTACCCTCAAAACGATGCTATAGGGCACTGCACACCAGAACAACTAGACACAAGGACGTGTTTTCCCCCCTTGCCATCACTCTGCTAAACAACTAATTCCCACACACTGTCAAACTATTTAGTAAGGCTGCATTACTATTCTTCTCATCTTTCCTATTACCCATCTCCTTATCTTGTTTTGACTATAACTTTGGTGCTTGTATCTCTACGATTTATGTTGTTTTATTTAGTTTTTAGCATGATTTATGTTGATTGCTTATTTAGTATCCTATGACTATCACTAAGTGTTGTATCTTATGATTTATGATGACTATGATCATGATTTATCACTTACAGCTTTTATGTACACTGAGAGCTTATGTACCGAAGACAAATTCCTTGTGTCTCCAATCACACTTGGCCAATAAAGAATTCTATTCTGTTCTGTTCTGTTCTGTCCTATCCCTATTTGTATTCAGTATTCTATTTAGGCAGTATTCTATTCTATGCATTATTCTACTCTACTCTACATTCTATTCTA